>JANZLQ010000007.1:7574614-7595644 GCA_026212715.1 Elanus axillaris
GGGTAATACTACTTCTATTTGTCATGTACTGTCACATTAGCAGATGGCAGTCTTAGTAACTCCTTAGTTTACATTTCAAAAAATCCTGATGTAGGTTTCAAAACCATTTTTTGAGCTCAGCTTTGTTACTGTAATAAAATATCACACTCCTTTTACAAATACATGAAACATCTCGTAACTAGTATAACGCACGTTTCATTGGTAATCTATGCAGGTAGCATGTAGATGATACAGTTGGCTTACTTGGACTGTACCATTTCAGTGTTCCTTAGAACACCTTTGGGGCATTAAAATAAGACATTCCTAAATTATTTCTTTTCCCTATTTCTGGTTTAAGGGTCATATAATTTTCCACACGCACAGTGAAAATATCTACTAATTCCATCACTTCCGACACACATTGCACCTCCCTCAGAGAACACCAAACTAGCTGTAACTGTCTACAACACTACCTCCAAGCTGTAAAGCTGCAGACTCCTCAGGCCAAGGGCCAAAGAATTTGCAAAAGGTAACAGAGAAAGCAAACCTTCTCTCAGGAATCTTACACTGGTTCCATAAAAGCGTATCACACCTGTAAAGGTGGTCTAAATCAGCGCTAAGAACTGCTAGTCCACAAGTTCCAAATCTGCCAGCTGTCACCGGCCTCTTAAAAAAGCTAAGAACCTTCATTTTGGCCACTGAAGAACAAAATACTACGATCCTGTGGGCACGATTCTCCTCTCTCATCACTTGTGTGAAGCAGAAGCAAGTTGATGAAATGCTGCTGTTTGGCAAAAAGAATGTCCACATAGCACACAGTTGCTGAAGCAGACAGTGTGTTTGGTTTACTGCTGACAGCATAGCCCCACTAGCCCCAACCGGTGTGTGCAAGTCACTCGAGTCTTATTTCCTAAGACTCTGGTGGATTTTGCATGCTACAGAGGTCTTAATGGATTCCATGCCACAACAGCCTACTTCAAAGCTAGCCTACAAACACCTCAGTCTCACCCTGGATTACAGCATAGCTATTTCCTGTAAGGACAGAAAGCCTCTCCATCTCTATTTATGATCTCTGTTTCTTGGTTTGATTTCTGTGAAACTATTTTGAAATTAAGCTTCCAATAACGAACATGAGCCAAAGATTTAGTCCAGGGCATCTCATTCTCTCTCATATCCTGCCAGATGAATAAAACTGCTGAAGTCGTATCAGCAAGAAGAGAATCAGCTCTACCATATGAGTATCTCCCTTTGCAAAATCTGTCTGCCTCTCCAGCTTGTGGATCAAACTGGAGCACTTTTAGCAGGACTGTCCCTGGACCATTTGTCAGTCTCTGTGATATCAGTAGACAACTTGTCTCTCTAGATCTACAGATTTTTAAATAGATTTAAATAAATTTTTAAATAGAAATCAGTACATGAATCCACAACCGTAGGCTACAGCCTAGCACAATGAAGGCTGTACCTTAGGGAATGCATGGGACTTGCTGAATACCATGGAGATAGTCTCAATTTACAGTGTGTCAGGACAAAATCAGATCAATCGCAAAATATTCTCAGCCTAGGATGTTTCTTATGTTAGCCCATTTAACTTCAGCCTTAGCTGACTCATTTGCCAATTTATCCTTAGTGATAGCCAATACTGCAGACTAACGGCTTTATTTGCCTCTCACTTGCACTCAGCTTTCTCTCACTCCATTGTTGTTAAATGGTTACCAGCCCCTAGATTACCCACCCTGCTTCTGCTGCACCAAAACTCTTTAACTAGAAGTTATTCTTCAACGCATACTTTCTTCATCTTTCCCCTTTTTTTCGTGAGACTGCAGGTATCATCATCACCCACATATCAGCAGCAAACATCTCCTGGTCACTCGTTTACCTGAGTAAAGACTGACAGCACCTCATCATTGTCATCTGAAATCCCTGCTACCAGGGCTGACTACACCGCCTTTTGAAGCAGTTTCTCATCTTCTAGGGGTCTTGATTTTGTAGTCTGTCTCCATTGCCACACACAAAAGACGCAGAAATCACATCAGAAGAACTTTTAAGTGCAATCCCCTTTTTCTATATCTTTTGACAACTCCCATGAAAGTATTTCCACCTTTTACATCTCACAGATGATAGTTTTTGCAGCATCAGACATCACTTACAGAGACCACATCCTGGCTCCTGCTAGTGTTACATCTTATTCAGGTAAAAAGGTGCACTCTACTCATTGTCTGTTTACACCTTTTTCATTTCAGGTATACCTACGCATTAATTATGTCTGGATTCATAACAAAATTTCTTTCCCTTAACCTCTGTCTCAACTCCCTCTCTTTAGAAAACAGTCACTAAGAACTTCCCTCTAGCTCTTTCCATCTTTCCCAACCATTCACATAGTAGTTAAAAGGTTAAAAATACAGAACAAATCTTAAGGCACTCCTTGCTATCAGCAGTACAGGTGCTACCAATGAGTCACGCTCAGAAAAGCAACCTGTCCAAGACCACATACTGTCAGCAAGCCACAACTAGAACCAAGGACTTTCAAATAGTAACACTTTTGTTATTATTTCAAGTTAGTTTTACAAACAGCATGCAGTCTCCTTAAAAAAAACAACAAAAAACCCTCCTAAAACCAAACTACATACAGTCATAATAGCTATTGTTTAACCAGTACTGTGATCTTGCAACTGTTAACATAGGTCAGAGACAGCACTGAAAAACAAAGGTGAAAGTTACACTGGGGGTCGCCCCAGCTCCCAAACTGATGGTGTTCATGAAGAAGCCTAGAGGGCAGATGCCCAAAATCTAAAGCACAGTATTTTCTTTTGTGTGCACAAACCTAGGAAACCACACTGCGGCTGAAGTCTTCTGATAAATAAGGAAAGTCGGCTGCATTTTATACAGAGTCCTAGCACGTTATTCAGTGTATGATAGACAAAATACACTGGCAGCTCATCAAGTTAATGGGATTCACAACAACTGACTTCAAGAAACACAGCAGAAAGGCAGGATGTTAGGAAAAATCTTGCTAGTAACATCAGCTGCTAGGCTTTCTTGCCTAGAAATCCATACACTGAGTTGGTCACAGGAGATAAAAATCAAAGAAATAAAGCTGCCTTCTATCTCAAATAAAAGGAGGAAAAGAAAAAAAAAAGACACTTTGCGTGGAGTAATGCTTGAAAAAAATCAAATTACTTTTTTCAATGAACATAGTGCTCCCTTAAAGACAGACTTTAAAGATATATATAAAGTAAAATGTACCAACAAACAGAAAACCCCAAAACATTACACCCTGAAATCAAGAAGGGGAAGTGGAAATCAGTACTTACATTAAGAGGCTGAGAATTGTAGTATCTACATCCAATTTCAAGACCTTAAGTATTTCCTAGTGAAAAACAAGATCATTCAATGGAGATACTATTCCAGCCAGCAGGAAATGTTGTAGGACAGATCTAATACCTTACAGAAATGTCTTCCAAGATCTAAAGCAACTACAGCTATCCAAGATAAGGATCAGTATGCTAACAACCAGTAGTTTAGCCTAAGTATAGAGGCTCAGACTGCAGGAGCTCAGGAGGCGAAATGACAGACGGAGCAATGCAGGTATCATCATCCAATGTATATGCCGTCGTTCTAAGTAAAAGAAATGCAAAGGGTTCAGTCCACAGGTAGCAGTGTGACACATGCGGAAGGAAAACCAGGTTATATTCCAGTGCTAGAGTCAAGCAGAGTAGAAGAACGAGCAAACAAAAAACCCTCAAGAGACAGAGCAACAAATGCAGAAACAGAGAAGATTCCAGACAAAAAGTGACTAAAAGGAGGGTTCTGCAGAGGGACTTCAACAGATCCAGAGACCTTCAGTCCATGCTCCACAGCAAGAAGACAGAGAATTGCTACATTTTCAGCAATGCTTTCTGAGCTAGTGTCAATATGATTCCAGCTGGATTCTAAAGGCAATCCCAGAAGCAATGCTAACAGTAGTACTTAAAGCCAAAAGTGCAACCAGATGCTGGAGGTGTCCGCATCTGAGAGCAATGGGCAAGTGCAGACCATCAATAAAACATAAAACTAAGATGCATTATCACTTTGAGTGTATCATGGGTGAACAACCTTGGAAGAAAAGGAAATTTTCAGACAGAAAGAGTTAGTGACTCATCTCTGGCATGGACAAATTCTATCAGCCCCACTGCATGACTAGACTAAGTCATTAACAGATTATCATGAAAAGCCATTACTTACATGAGCTAAGTAACTACAAACGTGATCAAGATTCTAGCTCTATCGCACAAGTTTAAGCGTGCAATATAGCCATAAGACTTGGCAGATACAATTAGAGGTAATTTCTAAAGCGTACCAGGCCATAGCATCTTCGCATCACCAACGATCAGTCCTGCCCATAATAAAATGTTGAACAGGATGGGAAGCCACAAGCAGCAGAACAATCATCCACTAGACCACAAGTGTCACGCTGTCCTCTGAGGAAAAGGCTAGTCTTGCGCATAAGCTGTGATTACGTTCAAAGGGGACAGAGAATAAATCTCAGCAGGTAAGAAGTGAAACTGTGAGATCACTATGTACTTCACAGCTGAATGTCTAAGAATAGTAGGGGCACTCATTAGCTACAAAAATCCAATTGTAAGTGTATGCACAATAGCATGAGGCACGCTGAAAATAGAGACTGCCTAAGAAAAGCAGGGCTTCCAGCCTCAAGGAATCTCAGTTAACTCTCCGAGACCTAAAACTGCTCAATTCCACAAAATGGAGCTATATTCCTTTGTCACAACACACAGCAAGTCTACCATTCAAAAACCAGAATGTTTAAAGCACGCTCCAGCAAGAACAGCAGTTAAAGCAGGCCGTAAAAGCTACAGCATCCTAACAAGCCATCGTCGGGCTGTGGCCACAGCACGCTGCAACAGAAACGGCACTTGAACAAGGTCTTCAGTCAGTTGACGTGATGCCTATCCCCTAGACAAAAATAAAACAGAGACAGCAAAGAAACTGTTGACAGGGACAAGTACATATGAAACACCTACCCAACTGTGCCGGACCGTTGCAATAAACCCTCACGAAACAAGGAGCGCTGCATATCAGGAAGGGATACCTAAAAAGTCAAGTCCTGCTTTCTATGACAGCGGGTCTTCTCCTTCCGAGGCACAGCACAGGCAGGACACAGGCAGCCGATCCAGACCAGCAGTCTGCTGCGACATAACAGTCAATGACCTGAAGCCACTGTACCCAGCTGAGAGGGTCAGGGTAAAGGCCATGAGCTAGCCCCACAGACAGGACAAAGCCAAAGGTGCAGTGGAAACAACAGAGAGCAATAGCTATGGTTTTAAGAAACTAGTGGAGGCAAATCTGAACATAATTACGAGGAAAAAAAAAAGGGTACACTCTCAGCACACATCCATAGACAGTGCTGAAGCAGGAGCAGTTAGGAAGAGCCCCAGCAATCAGGTAGGCTAACACAGGAGAATTGCTCAGAATAGAGGACTAGAAAACATAAGATGCTAAACTGGAACAGAGGCAAAAGCCACATCCTCAAATAGGCTGCATACTAGTAAAATTTTGGCTTTAACAAGTCTGTTACAACTTTTAAGAGATCATGGTTTTAGTAGTTATTAGAAGACAAGTCACAACAACTTAGAAGGAAATTGGAGAGAAAAGCACAAAATGCAGGACAGAAAAGTCTGGAGAACGCACAGGAACGAACTCTTGAACTGCAGTGGCAACTTCTTTGTAAATAACTCTCAGGAACCAACTGCCTTTTTCCGAGGCCGTCAATACTATTAGCCAGCAAACTTACATGGTGCAGGCTGGACTACCTTAACATTCCGGAGATATATATGCGATACCCTGCCTAAGACATTGGGAAGAGCAGTCAGCAGAAATCCAAGAAACGGGCAATAGCCTACATTCTAATTTATCATGCACTATATTCTTATTTACACTGCTATCATATTACTTATACCTGTGGATTGAAACCTAGCCCTAAGAACAACAAAAGTCACCTACACACAACAGCCTAGACTCTTAGACTCTGCGCATTCTATTGATTTTACACCCACGCTAAATACCAATGTAAAGTAAAATCAATCACTTCAGCACTTATTCCCAGTACGGAAGCCACTCTCCTTGGCACTACTGGATTTCAATCAACATTTCAGAGGAATTTAGCCCAGTTCAGGCTTATATTTGGCACATCAAGTACTGTCCACGGCTTCAGTTAGTAGAATTCACAGTTGGTTTATTTTCCCAACACACTACCAGCATTAGTACTGCTCACTGTCTGCAGTTGGGCCCGACAGCTCAGCGCTAGAAGATTGTATCGCTCAGACACACCAGGATTAGTGTTATTCATGCACTAATATTTAGTCACAGAACAGAAACAGCTGGTGGCTGCACGGAAGACCTTCTGGTGGCAACCCCCCTCCCATTAGCTCAGCCTTTTCTAGTCTTAATCCAACGGGGGCTTGCTTTATTCCCCTCCCTCCAGAGATCAAGATTTATCTCATTCAGTATTTATTAATCAGTTTAATGTTTTTGCTCTGGCAAAGCGAGGAAGTGACCTCTTCCTCCTTCACCTTTTCCAAAGCCACTGTTAAAGCACTAATGCCCTTCCCGCAGCCAGCTCAGCAAGCGAGAACCGAGGACACAATGACCTCGCGTGGCAGATTCTGCACATAGCTTCGCCAGTGCCACCAGCTACAAGGACTGCAGCACAGTTTTTGCCATCAATTTTTATTACAAGATTAAATTTGGAACAAGTTTCCTTTCCTCACAAATGGTAACAGTTTTCAGTGGCCATGTTTTTCAGTGAACTAACTTCAACACAACTGATGTTGCACTGATGGCTTTCAGGATCTTTTAAAACAAGTAAGTCATTTCTGTTGGCCATAAATCTGGGCCAGTGACCCCTTTCATGAGGGCATCGAAACATCCCAGTGAAAAATCTAAAACCGAGGCTGCCTTCATTGTCAATTATTTAATAGAGCACTTCAGACCTACAAAAGAGCACATCAGCAGGCTAGGAGGATTAGTCAGTTGATACTGCAGACAAAGGGAGATATCAACATTTTAAAGATGAGAAGACTGAGGCAAAGCGTGATTTACTCAGTCACACTGCAAGTCTAAACAGAACCTGGGAAAATAACCTTGGAGTCGCTACACCTAGCTATATGCTGAAACATCTTGGCAATAGCAACTGCCTACTTTTTTCCCTAAAATATAACTTAATTATTACTACATACATGCTTCTCTGATCCATGCTTAACAGTTTGTGGTTTCTCCTATGTCATTTTTATTTCACAAATAGGTTCCTGGAGTCTTTAATTACTGGAAAAAGAACATAATAATCTCAATACTAATCACACTTTATATACAATTCCATTACTATGAAGTCTCCTTAAATAAAAAGAAAACAGTAGAAAGAAGTAACTGGCACAAAATTCTAGAAAATTAAATTCTACCTACAAAATTGGTTGCTGTTCTAAGAAGCATTTATATTAAGAGAACCTAAAATCCACTAGCCATTGAAAAACTACAAGGACCGAAAATAAAATGAGGCAATATTATGTCCATTGCTTACATGTGTACTTGGATAGCAAGTAAACCACTACCAATCAGTATTTTAATCTGTATCCTAACTGGAAAAAACGTAACAAAACCCGCATACCGATTTTGTTTCCCGATCGTGATGACACTTGATTAAAACCAGCAAGCATTTCTAGCCAGTTCCATCGAAGTATCTCTTACCCAAGGGAAGAGAAAGGGACACAGTGCTCAAAGGCTGAAAAAACCTCATCACCAAACAGGCGATACCAATTCAGAAAACTTCCATATCTCTAACAGGCAAAAACCCAACACAATGATCCCGTTTTGTGGTAGCCTGGGAATAAATTTAAGCAAAGAGAAGAATACTGACAAATTTGAAAGTCTGAGGTACTGTTAGAGCTGTGAAGTTTAAACTGACGCATAGGCAGAACAGTCTAAGGACATCTCCGCCTCTGTTTATGCTGCATCTGTCCCACATACCAATCACTGCAGCTTCATGCACTTCAGCCCAGCTACTTTCAAAGCCCTGAGAAGCTTGGGGGCCAGTGGGGTGTGTGGTTTGGGTTTGTTGTTGTGTTTTTTTTCTCCACAGCAATTAAAAACATTCTAATAATTGGTCATGACTTTGCTCCTTCAAACCCAAACTTGGCAGTCACAGACTTTGTAAAGCTTTCTGGAACGGAATGCAGATAACCTGCCACAGAATTTCTGTGTGCTCTGTGATGGGTTTAAAAAGCAGTCTTTATTAGAACTCAGACTTGTTTACTCCTTGCAATGAGCACTGTCATTCCAATTCCTGTAATTAAATCCATAATTTTGACAGCTGAAACTACAGGAATAATTGCACTGTTGGTCAAAATAAGTTGTTACTGTTCAGACTGTTGTCAAGAATGTTTTAAAAGGCTTCTACTACAAGTTTCAAGTCTGAATTGAATCTTCATCCATTCCACCTCACTTCATTTCTGGAGCAAAGATCTTAAAATCTTTCCTTTTACTAGGCAACTCTGAAGTCCAAAAGAAGACTTTCTACCATACTATTGCTACATTCATTCCACTATAACATAAATATTAAACCAAACACTTCCACTAATCAGTCAGTTATACATATGATAGATTTTATATGATCCTGTGTCTCTATCCCATAAACTCATTTCCCACACATGAAAAAAAATCTGAAGCCAGTCAAAGTGTTTCAGAAATCTTAGAGAACGTGTACACCAAATACACTGAGAATACATAATCTTAAATTCATCCATTGTACTAGTATTATGTACCAGCAATCTACAACACTATTTCTTTCATGAGACAAGGGAGCCAACACTATTAAACACTGAAAAAGTCCTTCCAATCACTTTTATTTTTCAGTCAACGGTTAGAGAACGCCAGCACAATTCCAACCACAAAAGAAGAAATTTTGTGTCAAATTAGCAGGTAACACAGGTACCACTGTACACAATAAAATGCTTTACAATAAAATTTTGCATTCAGAAGCCAGCTATGCAATCATTCATAAATGTTTAAAGCAGAACAAAGCAGCTCAAAAAACACAGCACTTGAGGTGTGTACCCTGTATAGTTTATATTTTCTGCACCTGAAACAAAGTGGCTCAGTTAATAAAACAAGATGCACTAGAACAGCAGCTACTCCACAAAGGTCTCCCCTTCTTACTACAAGAGGACGAGAAAGGACAGCCTACTTCAAATATTGCAGTATCTTGTATAAGCACCCAGAAGGCCCAGTAAACAAATGGAGAAGCAGGAACAAAAGCAGGAAGCCACCTCTGACATCCGAAACGTGATTAAGGAAAGGTTTAGGAACACGTCATTTACAGATGGAGGCCATTTGCAAAATTTTCTTCTTCCTTTTACGGTATCCATCAAGCAATAGTACTCCTCTACAGGAAAAGAGAACTTACCAACAACAACAAACTGCTCTGTTTTATTAGGAGCTTAAAAAAAAAGTTGGGAAGAAAAAAACCACCCAAGCATGCTAGAGAACGGAAAGCTTCTTAATATCCTAGCTTGCAGTGCACAATGAAAACAGACGTAAAAACTCATTTGTTATCTACAGAATTTCAGCCATATTTGGATTTGTTTTAATTCTGTGAAGAACTTCATCTATCAAAATTGTCAGACAATGTCATTTTTATACCTTACAATACAAAACTCCAGGTTATATTAAAATTCCCTCACCAGCAAAAATGCTTTTTACTTTTTTTTTCTTCCTCAGAACAATGAGACATCCATTACAAATCAATTCCACTAAAAAGACCACACAAGAGATCTAAAAAACTACTACCTTCTTGAAAATCAAATAGCTACCGGGCACAAAATAAATTAAAAAATACAATAAAATATTCTAGAAGAACTTACTGGTCTGATTAGAAACAGGCGCAATATTTGGGAACTCTCACGATTCTAGTATCTTCAGAATTTATGTGTGTTACTTAATATAATACTGAACAGACCTACTGATTTATTTTATAACTTCCCTATTCACGAATTATGTTTGTTCCTCACAATTAAATCAACAGATTTGAGTCCTGCCTCTCCAGAGGCCTTCTATAAAAGCAGAAGCTGTACTTCAGACTTTGATCGCACAGATGTTTGGAACAGTTTGACTCTGCCCAGGCTTCAAAGAGGATTATAATGTGCTCAAAAATTCTTTGACCTGCAAAAAGAAACAAATATTGTCAATCAAACTAAGTATTTACCAACATAAATACACAACAACTACATTTACCTCTCCATTGCTTTACGCTTTACTACAACATACAGAAACCAAAAAAATAATCTTAGGCTTGGCTATGCCATTTCTTGTCCGTCAAGAATTTTTTCAGTCATGGTACCTGTAACTTAGCACGTGCCAAGAGAGATGCACTGGAACGATGCTCATTTCTCTCGTGGTCCTAAACTACAGCCCTACATCACAAATGTAGGACTAAAAAAAGCAGGTCTAACCTAAACACGAGGAAGATAATGACCGCCTCAAAAGACTGTCATTTGGAAAACATCATGTCACACCCACTACCAGAACACCATTCACATTTAATGTCAATCAACGACCCAAAGTATCTAATTACTATGTTCCTTGGGATTAGAAGTTGGCAAATAAATAATAAAACAATACCTAGCAAACCATAGTACTTGAAAAAATGCAATACTGTACAACGTCATAAATAGTTCAGCTACTGTGGAACTCCACTTCCAGTATTTGAAGAACGGCTCAAATGGCTACAGCTACCTAAAAATTAATAGTGACGTTCTGGCCCATAGAATGTTATCTAGAACCCTGCATTGGAAATCCATGATCCTACACAGAGTACCAAGAGCCAGGACAGCACCTCAAATAATCCATGCAATCGCATGAGAATTGGATCCAAAACAGGCAGCGAGCCAAGCAGTGGGCTAGCAGCGCACTTTCAAGGGTGATCATTTAAGACAACAGCTTAAATTCAGGTCAGTACCAAAGGTCGCAGGAAGACAATGCGCTGCAAACATGCTTTTTGCCACAGGTATGAGTGCCTTTCTGTTGTGCCCACTCTGCTCCCCCTCCCCAAAATTAAAAGAGTAATTACTCCCTCTCTTTAAAGCGAAGCAGTAGGAAGAGGTGGCAGGGAGGGCCAGGCCTCCTTTTTTAAACCGTAAAAGCACAGCGGATACAAGACCCAAGGAACACAGACTGAGCCTAGGCACACGACTCCTACCTCAGTTTCAAGAGCATCCTAGCAACTACGCTGTGATGCAGTCTGAACTGGGAGTATTTTCCTCTCTGTCCACTCCAGCTAGACTACTGCATAGAAAGGAATAGACAATTCACTAGAGAACATGGTATTATTCTTTTGGCAGAGGCTCTCATACACATAGCGCATCTGTAAACATTTCGTCCAAGTTCTTGATGTGAAAATGTGAAATGGGAACAGAGCTTGGATCACACTCTCCAACTGTGACCCTTCCCTTCCTAGTTCAGAGCTCAAAAAATGGAAAAACCCAAAAAATGGAAAAAACCCAAAAAAACCCAAAAACCCCCCAAAAACCCCCAAAAAAACCAAAGAGGTCAAATCCCTTCACGTAGAGAAGGGAATGCATAACCGTGCCAATTCTCTAACTTGAAAGGTACCACGGGAAAGCCACCCTCCACTTTAAAAAGTCGCAACAGTAATACTGCAGGATAAACCTTACCACAATTTACACACTAGGCATAGTTTCAGAGCAGGTCTCTGAAAGCGAGCATCGTAACAGAGGTAAGAAGGAAGCACACAGGCTTTGGGTCCCCACTGGACATAAGCATACACTAAAGGCCAAAGCACCCAGCCTCATGAAGAGGGTAGCGGTTCCAGGAGTCAACTTAGGAAATGCCAAAAAATAAGGCCAACACAGGGCTTGGGCTGTTCCCAGATAACGTGACAGCTACACAGGAGTAAACTCGTCTGAAATCCCTGTTTAGGTGCCTGAGCTTGGCCTTATCTCATGGTGCAGATGGGAAGCATATTTGCTCCACAGCTGCGATGTCCAGTCATTCCATCAATTAACAAGCTTTAAAAGAGCAAAGACGATGAAGGCTGTTTTTAATCAGGTGAACAGTTCTACTTCTCAGTGGATAAACTGAGATCAAAGGACAAAGCTGCTTTTCTCGTGAGGTAAACAACTTATTACCAAAGAACAGAAAAGCATGCACATACCATTGCTAAGGTCTGTAACTCATTGCAACTACTCAAATAAAAGTCAAGTTGTCCTCAGCTGAATCCCATCAAGAGTCAAATACCAAACACCTGAGCAATGAAAATGTTGAAGGTTTGACCTAGCTTTAAAATACATATTACACCTTTTTGTGCTAAGGATTAGATCTTCTCAATGCAAATAGAAACCTCAGCTTGAGTTCTTTTTATCAGATAGACATTTTTTCCATGCCTTCAAATAAAACTAAAAAATACTTCTGATTTATATTCCGCATTACTTCCTAAACAAAGTAGAAGGCTACCTTCGAAAAGCACTCCCTGAAGTTTCAGACCACAGCTTTTGAGCAGGATTTTGAATAACACTTTAACAAACACAAATGATGGGAAAAATGTTAATGATAGTGCCAATTTAATAAACAAGACTAAAAATAAGGAGTATTGCAGTAGGCTAGAAGACTGTTCATTATCTGAATGTAACTGACTTAAATATCTTAGAAGGATGATTAAACAGTGAAGTATATTTTTAGAGTAAAGGATCCCTATTTGCATTAGCTATACCACCCTTTGCTGTGACACGCTAACCACAAGAGAGGATAGCCCATATCCTCTTTCGTTTAGCTAGAAATATCTGCAAAACCTAAAATAGTTTGCCATTGGCTCACTGCTTTGGATCAAAATTCAGCTGCAGGTTCAGTAAATCCTTCAATTTTCTGTTGTACTAGCCTTGTACTGTATTTTCACAGTACCTGGCACCAAAGTTCTTTTATTGATGAGCACTGTACGTTAGACACTTTCACAGCTAATACAAGGAGGACGTTAACCCAGACATCCAACTCGGACCCGTGTAGCCTTCTTTCTCTCTCCCTCAACAGCTACCCTCATCCTCTCCCACCCCCATCGCATTTCTTGGGATACCTGCACAACGTTAGAAGCAGGACATAGCAAGTAACAGTTCTTTTTAGCAGCTGAGGGTTATTTAAATTAGAAATTTTATTTTCAAACAAAGTTACTAGTGAAAGTCTTATCCAACAAGCCTGGAATATTTCCTTCCCTTTTATCTTCTTTTTTTTTTTTAAATAAAAAATTAATGTAGGAAATGGCATGAAGAAACACAGGTTCTAAGTCCAGTCCAACTTCAAAGAATGCTACACTTTGAGATGCAAGAAGTAACCTGAAGTCATTTTGACATGCTGGCAATAAACCTAAATCATCAGTTTGTTCTGCTTGTGAAATTTTACCTTTTCAGTCATGTGATCATATCTGTCCTTTTTGCCTTTGAAGTCTTCATTAACATCTAATGTTAAAATAGGTGTTTCCTGTAGATATTCAGAATCTGTTCTGTATTGGGATAGGAACAAAGAAAATATTACTAGCTGGAAAAAAGTATACGTCATTCAAGTCTGTCAGCATTTTCATTGTTAAGAACCCCATGAAAAAAACTGCCCATATAAATTACAGCCATGAACTCTGAGTAAAAAGCAGCTTGAATTTACAGTGTGGCTCCTAGGATGTATTATTGATTCCTGAACATTCTGTTTCCCCAGCACCTAACTTTAAATTCAACTGTCTCCTAAAATTAGTTCAGCTGAATCCTCTGCTATTCAGAGCTCTATGTGAAGAGAACTCAAGGCATGTTGCATGTCCTAGCAATAATTAACGTGCTGTAAAGCCAGTGCCACTAAGGAAGTATAGACAGAAATATTCCTGGAGTTTATCAGTTAAAGGAACTGACCATAGGAAAAGCTTGGGTTTCACTGCTGGAAAAAGCATTATGGAACATCCTTACAAAGACTTACCCATCTTTAAGTAACCATTAAACAAACCATACCGCAGTGTCCTATGCTGAAGCCAACTTTCATGTTTGTAGTGAAGCTTCTCCAGATATTCAATGGGAATTTCTTGCTCTTCATCTCTTCCACGCAAGTAAATCCTATTCAAGCATTTCTAAAGGCAAAAGATACGAGAAAAAAAAAATTGGTTGGTTTTACAGACCTATAGAGGAAGTCTAGTTTGCTGAAGGTTTTTTTGCCAACCTTTCCTACTGTGCTGAATATGTCACTCTTTGCCAAAGATGAATATTCAACTTGATAACTATCTTATGAGCATAGAAACACTATGTCATGTTCAGCTGACGGAGCCCATAGACTACATGCAAAATCAAACAAGGACCCAAGGAAATGCATCACATTATTTCTCTGCTACAAGGAAAGGTCTCAAATACGCTCTTCATTAAAAGAAGGGGTACCAGTGTATTGCATCAAAAGAGCACAGAAACAGCCATTTGACATGATAGACAGGCATTTTAAAATCTCATTACATCTTTCAGGCTCTTAGGAACCCAGTTTTCAAACGTACCAAGTCATTTGTTCCTGTCCTGAACACATCCAAAGCCTCAATAACAAGCCAATCAAAACTGTTGAAAACTGTTGTACTTTGTAATTTAAATACACGTTCTTGACTTAAAGACCAAAAAAAAGCCCTCATAGTGAGCCTAGTAAAAAAGCCCTCAGAGAAACTCTAGCATGTTACATTATGCAGCTGTTTACAATAACAAAGTTGAAAGCATGACATTTGGAAGTAAACAAGTATGATGGAAGTGACCTCTAAGTCAATTACTGCAATTTGAGGTCTTCTAAACTCTTAAGTTTTTCTCTTGTTCATACAAGTTTCATACTCAAAAGATATATTCATTATGTTGTTCTCTCCTTTTTAAAAAATATTAGATGCCTGAAGATCAAAACATTGTCATAAAGCCTCACATACAGTACGTGCATTAATCTGGCTTACCTCCACTGCTCCAGGTGAAAGGGCTTCTTCACACACAGTCCCCCCCAAATCAGCAGTGATATTAACTATAAATTGTTGTATCTATCTCAGCAATGTTCCTATAGCTATTTTGTACTTCTTTTCTTTCTTTTTTTTATTTCCAGTATTATTTTCTGGTTTGCTCTTGTCATATGTTCTGTTTTTATCATTAGAAGATCATTATCATCACATTTTATTTATAAATACACAGGCTACATTTGAAAGAACATTCTTTTTTTAGAGTATTTCCAGACTGTATTAGTCATAACTCAGGTATTATAGTCTTCAGGGAAATACTACAATCTGAACTGAACTATAATCATTCGAACTCTTACAGTGAAAGATAAGGGAGAATTTCTGAACTGTTTTCTTGCTTGAGACGTTCAAAGCAATCTCTGAAACAAAGAAACAGCGATATGCAATGACACACAATTGTGACCTTACTGGAGTTGACTGCAAGCATATTATTCTTTTATCATATAAAGGTCTACAATCGTAGTTAAACCCTACATTTTCGGGGGCGGGGGGACAACTATGAAAGTATAGACAAAGACCAAATTTCACAGGCAAGGCATACAACATGTACTCTCGTTCTCTGTGCAGTCATAAATTTTTATTCCTCACCTCAGGAGTGGCTCTAAGATAAATGATCCCATCCAGTGCCAGGCTTTGACCAAACTGCTTATTCATCCAGTCATGCCAGTCTTGGTAAATAGTCCATTCAGTTTCATTCATGCAATCAGACTCATATAAATTAGCTGCAAATACATATCTGTGAACACAAAGTAGTTACGTAAACAAAAATTAGCTTCAGCACAATTATTACTTTGTTTGCCTGAAGTATTGCACAGTAACTAGAAAAGAAGCTAAGCATAGTAATTCTGTAACTTCTTTGATGTATGCTTGAACTGGAAATAAACAGCTGGTATCCTCGTCCTGTAACTATGTCCACTGCCGTTGCCCATAGCAGTGTCCACAAAAAGCAGTAACATTTGCAGCTCAGGTACCTGTTCAGAAATAATCTAAAAACCACCACTGGTTTGTACACTGTGGTCATTTATTTACAATATATTAGAACACAGTGAACACCTAAGGATTATGTGATGGATTTAGTTATCAAATCTAACCTTCCAAACCCAGAAACAGAGGGTACGGCAATCAGAAATAGCTAGACCTGTTTCAAGATGCATAAAAGAAAACAAGACTAAGTGACAAAGAAAGAAATTGCTCTTGACTCTTCTTGATGTCTACCTACTTCCTGCTTGTCCTTCAAGGGAAACGTGCATGCACAAATCATGAGAAAACCTACCCACAAAGAATGAGAAACTACACACAGCTTATCAAGGTTATACAACAAACCTATAAACCCTCAAGCCAGAAATTTTACTTCGCTGTCAACAACAAGAGAAAGATAACAAACCACCTATTGAGGTTATTGTGATTGACCAGTATGAAAATTATGACGAAAGGGGGTACAAAACTCGGACACGCTCTGCTTTTTTATTTTTTATTTTTTTTTTACACATTTCACTTAGAAGAATTCTGATCTTTGCTTTAAGGACTTCAGTCCAACATACCTGTCACTGTAGACAGATCGCTCGAAGAAGACGACAGGATTCCCTGCTTCTCTGAGTTTGCCATCAAGGGATCTGAGCTGAGCCCGGATCCTGCTGAGACATGCATAGGTCTGGAAAGTGAAAGACCACCTTTCTGGTTTCTCATACATCATCCGAAGCACATTTCCACCACTCTTCTGTGATTCGGTCAGCTCCTGGTTTTAAACAAATACAGTGACCCTTTAAGTTGAGAAGGTGGACAATTAGGGTAAAACAGAATCGCTGTACTACGTTAAAGCTGTTCAGCCTTTATTTCGGGTTTACAATTGCATCATTTACCTCTCAACCCTAATTGTAATACAAGGCATAAATGCCAGTAATGTTACTCCTCCTAAGGCACCAAGCTGAGTAAGCAACTCTGCAACCTACAGAGTCAAAATGCTCAAGTACCAAAACATTTTGAACACATTTACAAGCTTTAATAAAAGAACGACACCCTATCAGTACAAAAAGTCATCAACATTGTAGAAAAATCAATGCTCCCTTTAGTTTGACAAGTGCAAGTTTAAAGCTGGGCTCATTTTGTTTTTCCACCTATTAATTATAGTTCCTACAGTAACAGCTGCTGATGCAGCATCTTAAGGTACGATTTTGCTCTCATCTTACCTGGGAGGTTCAGAACAGACTCCACCAGGCCAGTGATCTCCCTCAGCACGTGAGCACTGCTCAAACACCTCAAGACTGCCACTAAAGCTCATGTGTCTCAGTTTTCCTAGAAAACACAGCCTACCAGAGACGACTGCTTGTCTCTGAATCTTTTTGCTACACTAACACCAAATCCGAATATTGACATATTTTCAAAAACCTAGAGGTAGAGGCCAGCACCTAGGCGATACAGTTAAGATCATGGAATTACAGGCTTCATCCTCAGTAGAAGTAGGCTAACCATACCTACACTAGTAAACCAAACATGCGCAGCACCATGCTCTGACACTGTGGCCAAGCAGCACACGAGCAATATCCACAGCACTAAACTTTCTAAGCCTCCAAAAGGAGGTAGCTACATGCAGCAGACTTCCAGCAGAGTCCCCAGGCTATCCTACTGCCCAAACCGTGCCTGGGAACTGCTTGGAAGAGTCCTAGCTTGCACAGGACAGAAGTCCGCTAGGGACAGGGGACACAACCTGGTTCCACTATCCAGAACTTGGATTCCGTAGTCAAGTAGAAAAGATGCAGCTACAGTGACCTTTCACAAGTCACAAGACCCTTATTTATCAGTTTCACCAGTAAAAAAGAAAAGATATAGAACTGCCCTCCAGAAAAGATTCCAACATCCTTGAGAAACGCTGTATTAAATAAAAAGCACAGTACTAATCCATCTGAATTATTTCAGGTGCAACTTTCATAAGAACTAACAACTATAGAAGAAGTCAGTCACACCTCTTCCTAGGAACTTGCCAAATTATTTTTTTTTTTGGTATTCTGGGACAATGGAAGTACAAACTTTAATAAAGACAGAAAAGTGAAAGTCTGCTTTTTGGTATTAAACTATATTTTTTTTAAAAAAGCAATAATCAAGATCTTGAATGCTTATAACTTTTCTCAGAAAAGGGAAGGAAAAGGGGTTAAAATAGGCCTGTTGTTCAGGTTGTACAATATTCTTACTAGAAACAAAATTGGTGTGCAGTACTGTGCTGTTTTACAGCAGCTGTTGCCGTTATTGCGTGAATTAGCCAACAGCAAGGAGAACGACAAAGATTACAAGCTATTGACAATGCACACAGGACGGTAAGAGACACCTACAGACTTACACACAAACAGCTTAACATGCCGAGTACGGTCTTGTCTTCAGGAAGCTGTTTTGAAGTATTTCCTGACTAATTCCAGGAGTCATATATGATGTCATATTTCTGCAAACCATCCCAAGCAAAAGGAGAAAAGAGCAAATTAGCAAGCCCAACTTCAGGGATGATTATGACGGATTTTAAATTTTATGTTAAGCTTACTGGACCTGACTGGGAAGCAGTTAAACTTGCTTCATAACAGCCCATACAATGTCGTGTTTTGTGTTTGTGGCTAAACCTGCATTAATAACACACCCATGTTTTGGCTATTGCTGAACAGTGCTTGCACAGCATCAAGGCTTTCTCCCTTTGCCACTCTGCCCCCTCAGCAAATGGGCTGGAGTAGACAAGAAGTTGGAAGGGGACACAGTTGGGACAGCTGACCCCAACTGCCCAAAGGGATATTCCACACCACAGAACGTCATGCTCGGCAATTCAGCTCAGGTACTGGAAGGAGGAGGAGGGGAGGGGAGGGGGTTGTCTTCCAGGGTAGCTGTTTCTCAGAGACTGGCTGGGCATTGGGCTGCTTCCAGGAGATAAGCCATTGCCTTTGCATCGCTCCTTTCTTATCTTCTTCCTTTTGCTTATTAAACTGTCTTTATTATATCAACCCATAAATTGCCTTGACTTCTTTCTTCCTATTCTCTTCTCTGCTCTGCTGGGGGGGGAGCTGGTGTTTCTGTGGGTCTTTAGCTGCTGGCTGGGGTCAAACCACATCACTAAATTAAAAAAAAAAAAATCTTTAACTTGAAGTTCAAGTATATTAAACTAGCTTGTTAGCTAGTTTAGTTCTTAAAACTAAGGACTTTAGTCTGGTTTTGCATTTGGATTTGCTTTAGTATTGTGAAGAAAGAAAAAAAAAGAGCTAACACTGAAAAACGTAGCTGAGGAAAACTTAGAAACAACACAGCTCCATTAAAAGTTTACATTTATTTAACCAACGTACATTGTACTTTTTGCCAGATCTAAAAAGAAAAAAAAATCTTCTACGGTTCATCAAAAACTGTCTACACAGTGATGACTTTGTCCACTAGGTAGCAGCTGGATTGCCAACAGAATCACAGGTAGGTGACAGAAAAAACACTATAAACAATTTAGCAGTAGTTCATTATTTCCTAGCCATTTTAGAGGACACCTTCCAGGACACCTGGACAACCCTCTGCTCTCACCTGGTTAGTTCACAGTTGCTAAGAAGTAACTTCCGCCTAACTTTTTTCCATGCCTTGCTTTTATATGTAAAATAGAACAGGCTATTACCGCTTTTATAATTTACATCCTGATGTTGAATAACGTTTATTCTGTAATACCAAGCAAACGGGAAACCAGGAACTCAAATATTGTGCTACGAATCAGCAGAAACGTTGCTATGACATTCATTTTCTAAAATACCTGGTCTATCAGATATATTGGTTTTCTGAAATTTGAGGAACATTTGACTGCTTTTTTGTTTGGTTTCTTTTAAGTTTCCCCTTAGTTTCTTTTACCATACCTCACAATCCTCTTCAGAGTTTTGCTGAACATTGCACCATCTAGCTACAGGCTCAGGAACAACTTCCCATTCCTCATCAGCTTGTTTGAGAATATTCACAAACGTTGATTTCCCTGCGGCTGTAAAAAAGCGTTCAGGAAGAATGGCAGTCAAAAAACACGAGAGCATCATTATTTAACTACTATACAACTCTGGTTTCAAATCCCACAAATGAGTCTCCCACACCCGTGTACTTTTTGACTTCCTAACAAGCATGAAACTGAGACCATCGTGTACCACAGATCATCAACTGACTGAGCAACTGGGGTTTTCTTTTTTATTTTGTACCACATGATACCAATAGCCAGTTGAACAAAAATCAATAATGACAACAAGTCTTAGCCCAGATCAGTTACCTCAGTTCTAAAAAGTTACATTTGCAACTAGAACACCAAGTCTTAAATTTTTTAAAGAAGTTTAGTGGTCCAGTCTCAGGCATGAAGTTCCAGTCTCCCTAAGTTATTTTAGGAAGGAAAAAAAAAAAAAAAGGAAGTAATGACAAAAGAAATATAAAGCAAGTGATGGTTTCTCAAATGAAAATACAATGAAGTATTACCAGTTGCTTCCTACAGCACATAAGTCATGAATCTGCCGCCAACTGAAATAAAGCTCAGGAAATTTTAAAAAGAGATACTTAAACCTGACAGAGGCCGAAGTACCCTGGCAACTCCCATCCTTCAATTTTAAGCACAGCCGCTTGCTAACTAACTAAATAAATAAAATGTCATGATAAACAGCCCATAACTTTTCTGCTCTTTACAACAATTAAACAGGCCTCTCTTATTACTTAGTACAAGGATTGAACATTTCAAGTTTGACCTGACAGTCTGCATTTACACAAGCGTTTTACGCTACAAATGGGAGAGGTGCGGGTGAGAAGTCCTATCCAGGACTTCCACGCATCTTTAAAAAGGTGAATAAGGTAAAAACTATAATAGAAAGCTTCACACACACACAGGCCCCTCGCAGATCTCCTCATTTGTATCGCATTAATTCCTACGGTGCCAGCGTGAAGTATCTGAAGTTATTAACGGGCTTGTTCCCACAATACAACCCGCCCAGCTAACTTACGCCCCCCAACCTGACTAAAAAGCTTCCCCCCCC
>JANZLQ010000007.1:7595744-7623315 GCA_026212715.1 Elanus axillaris
ACACGCTGCTGTGGCGGGAAGAACCCCGGCCTGAGGGGAAGGAAGGACGGCCCGGCCTGAGGGGAAGGACGACCCAGCCTGAGAGAAAAGACGGCCCGGCCTGAGGGGAAGGAAGGACGGCCCGGCCTGGAGCGGGGAGGCCGCAGAGCCGTGCCGCCCCGAACCACAGCCGAGACCACCTCCCCAGCCCCCCCCCCCACACACACACGGACACCCAAACGCCGTCCCCGGCGAGGCGACGGCCCCGCCGCTCACCGATGTTGCCCTCGACGGCGATCTTCTTGATCCTGCCGCCCTCCAGCCGCCCGCGCTTGGGAGGGGTGGCCATGGCGGAGAGGAGGGACGGCTCTGGCGGAGGGGAGCGGGGACGACGAGGCCGCCGGCGCGCGAGCCCGCTTAACGGCCGCAACGGAATTAACCGCCGCCCCTTCGAATTTGGCGCGCGAGAGCGGGCCTGACGGAGCGGCCGCTGACGTCACCGGCGGCGACAGGGCGGCCGGCCCGCCCGCGGCACCGCCTACGGGTGGCCGCCGGGGCCAAAAGGGAGAGGAAAGCCCCTCCGCCCCCGCGGCAGGGCGGGCAGTTGAGCTCGGCGCTGCGGAGCCAGGCAGAGCTGCGGAAGGAGATGGCATCGATGAGCGGGCGCGCCACCCCTGCCACGAGTTGCTCGGTTCTCGGCCCGAAGGCAAGGCTTCCTCGGACAGCGAAACGCAGGGGTACGGGCCTGCCCTCGGAGCAGGGCAACGGTGACCGAAAGGCGCTCACCGCCCACTTACCTTCAAATTCTTCCAGAAAACCCTCAGGAGCAACACGCCGGCTGGACCTGAAGGAGGTCACAGCCGCTTGGTTGGAGGGTTGTTGCTGAAAACCCCGCAACAGCCACCAGACCCACACTTGACGAAGTGTTTCCCAAAATACCGTCGCAGCGTAAGACCGTTTCGGTTCCTGAAGGACTGAGTTAAACAGGAAAAATACTTAAATCTATGAAACGGGCGCAGGCAGCGAGGCGGTCGTGTGTAAAACCACGTACGACGGCTGCAAGCTGTGAACGCTGTCCGAGACGAGATTCTCTTTGCACGGTCCCTCACCCACACCCCCCAAGCCCCGAATTGTGGGGATTGAAGTAAAAAGCAAGATTTTTAACCACCTTTTCAACCTGAGGGCACAAACCGCTTTCCCGCTGCACCAAGGGCAACTCACCAGGGGACAGAGTGCTTTGGAGTTATGGGTGTCGGAGGTGGAGGCAATCGGATGCAGATGGGAGGGTAGGAAACCTGTCAGGGTCACAAGAGGCTTTTAGGAGAAATAAATTTAAAAAAATAAATAAATTTTAAAAAAAAGAGGCACCTGTGCTGCCAAGCACAGCCAAAAGCTGAGTCTGTATTTTGCGTGAAGCTGTTGACCTGAGACGGCAGAGCGCTACGGCTGCGATGGGACACCCTCCTCGTAACAAAGCTTTGAAAACTGCCCCGGGATCGGCACCAAGATGCAGTTAATGCGATGCTACAGTTGTTATCAGACGTCCCACAGCGAGCTCCGTCCGTACTGGGTAAATTCAGGTCATGAAACAAGGAAATGAAAAGGGTATCAGGTTGTTTTATTGCTATTGTGTCTGCCTGCAATACAAATATTCACAAATTCAGACAAGGCAATTACAAAAATCTAATTTGTATGTGTCATTTTTGTATGTGTACAATATACAGGAAAAAATCTATCTACATGTCGAAGATAATTTAGAAACAAGTTCAAGAAGGAAATAAAGACAATCATGGTCAAACATAGCTATTTATTTTCTTTTATAAACAGCCTTCAGTTTCTTATTGAAAAAAAACCTAGAATTTAAATATTGTCCCATCACATACAACAATCTGTATACATTATTTACAACTCTCAAATAAACATGTTGCAGATTTTCAGACATTCAACTTTACTTTTTTTCATCAAAAGCTGTTCTCATTTAAAACTAACATACCAATCAAGTGACTACAAACTGAAGCGATATTGGCACAGTTAGCTTACAGTAAGGGTTCTCATCTTGCATTTCGTATTTTACACCGCATTTTCTCCCATATATTTTAGGATTCTAAAGGAGGAGGAAAGGTTAGTGTTGCTTTCATAATAACCTTTTTTTTTTCCCCTTCAAAAATGGCCTTTTATTGAAACCTCACTCACTTTTATTGCATTCTTCTCTCTCTTCCATTGCACATCAAGGTATGTGCTTCTAGGTACTAAGCAACACAACCACAGCATACCAAAGTAGTAAAACAGACATGAAAATAAGTGTTCCCTCCGCGACATGTCTCTGAAAAATGTCAGAAGTTGCAAATGTACAAAAATAATGAGTATAGTTTAGTGGCTATAAAAATTAATTTCCCCTAAAAATACAATACTCTATGAACAATTTAGGGAATTGGTTCTTCAAACAAAAACATATTTTGATATTTACCTAGACTGCAATCTTAACCTGGCAAGAGGAAATTGTAAGAAAAGCAGGAAAATAAAAAGGTTTAACACTTAAAATAACCCATGTTAGTCTCATCTTAAAAGAGAAGATATCCAGGAAAAGATGACAGGCATCCATAAAACTGCTAGTGGTTTTAGTAGTGCAGTTTGGAAAAAAGACAACTGATACATCAGCAGTCGAGGAAACAAGATTCAGTGTAACAGGGAATCTTTTAGTGAAAGAAAAGCAAGGAGTCTGCTGCATTCGTGCCGCAGCTTTTTTAATAGTCCAACTAAAAGGGGGCAGTTTATATACAGTAATACAGCACTCTGGCGGGTCGGAAGGGGGGAGAGGGTAGCAAGAAAAAGAACTATCCAAAAAGGATGGGTTTATAGTAAAATTGTGTCCGGTGATTCAAGAGAAAGGGGGGGGGGGGGGGTAAGAAATGCAAAGGAACAATCTGAAACGTAAGTAAAGTCCATAGCAGCAAATAGGTATCCTTACCTGTTAAATGAGTGTCAGGGACACTGGGAGAGTGTTCAGTTCCTAAATACTGAATAAGGACAGTGCTCCTCTATATCTTAACGTAAAAGCAAAAGTTCAAAGCTCTACATTGCATAGTAAGCAGTAAAAGAAACTTGATACTTGCAGATGGGCCACCTGCCCCTTGAAACCTGTCTTCTCCCTTCAGCTACCATTCAGCTACCTGCAACAGCAGACTGTGGCATTTTTATCTTCTATTTGCATGACTAACTTGTATCCCTGACTTGAATTTGAAAGGCTTGAAAAACTATTTCTGAGAACATCACGTACCCACACCATCTAAACAGTGTCAAGAATGGCAACCGTGACTGAACTTGATGAACTTAGCAGGGTTTGCCCCATCCTGTCTCGAGGTAGATGACCTCCTGAAGTTACCACCCAAATCACTGACATGTTCTAATACGCCGGTAGCTGAAAAACACCACAAACCACAGAATTTCAGGACCCTATTACACTGGAAGGCCTCAGCCAGCACTGGCAGCCCAGCCTGGTTTAACCCCACCGGCACCTTCCGCTCCCAGTGACAACAAAGCTCAAAGGTTTTGTCTCCCAGCGCCGGTGACACAGAACAGAGTCCGTCTGTAACGTGGGCCTAGAGCAGTGCGGGGTTTGTTCAGGGTTCGTTTCTCTGGGGTTTATTTGGGGGGCGAGGTGTCCTCCCCCTTCCCCCCAACAAATGCACTATTTTATAAACACATTCACTTGATGGAGATCCTGTTTGTACAACATGGCAACTTTTGTTTAGCGTTTCAATGTGCCCTTACTTCAAGAGTGTAAACACATGTCAACGTCTGGTCCCACATATTTTTGAAGAAAAAAAACAATTAAAAAGCTGCAAATACAAACAGCATAGGGATACTAAATCCCAAACACTGCATACATATCTTCAATGTTGTTATTTTCAAGTGTTGTATAATTAAACAATGTGTTCATACAGCTGTCAGGCAAATCATGATCTCCAAGCTTTTATTACATGCCTAGAAACTATTCTGTAAAAGTCTTTCCTACCGCCAGATGCTAAATACAAAAAATACACTATTCACGCAAGACTATTTTTTTTTACATAATACATTCTAATTCTGATTGGCTGAACTGCAGCAGATGCCTCTGAATTTCTAGAATTGGCTAGTTTTAAAAAAACAAAACAAAACAAAAAAACCAAACCCAAACAAAAAAACCACCAACAACAGAAAAAACCAACCTTCCAGTGCAGAAGTATGCCAAAAACGGGAACTACTGCACTGGTATCACTCCAAGCAAATCCTCGCTTCTAAATAATTTTCTTTTGAGTTTTGTGCTGGTACATGACACCACTCCAATGAGACAGCTGTAAATCTAAGAGAGGGTATCTCCTATTTATCACCTTGGAAAGGCTTCTGCCATTCTCACTCTCGTGTCTCGCTGCGATGTGATAAGAGGAGCTCCAGTGCTGGTTAAAAGGCTCCTCTCCAGTAAGCACCATCAGCACAGTGAACATGCACACGCAGCCTCCCAAGCACCACTGACTCAACTCGGCAAAGTGGTTTTCATTGGAAAGTTTACAGGATTTCTAATATCAAGCTGCATCTGCAGCACTCTTCACGCCTCTGTAGCTGGAAATTTTCAGTCATTAAACACTCCTTGGATAGAAGCACGCATAAAAAGCTGCGTGTCTAAGATCATGTTCTTGAATTCAGCTTCCTGCATGGCTGGAGTCTGTTTCAAACCATGCAGTTCAAATTTGGGAGTTAAGCTGCTTTTGCGTAGTCAGGTAGATGCTGACCGCTCCTGTAACACTGAAAAGACGGTAGTCTTTTGCATTTTTCAGTCCTGAGCTAAGACAGCCCTCCAACCCTGCACCCAAAGCTAGCTCTGCCATCCTACTGCTGCCAAACCAGGCTTACGTAGTCATGTCCAGATCACATCAGGTATGCTACTCAGTTAAGAACAATCCTGCAGCTGCAAAGACATCACAAATGATGCACATGGTCCACAGAAGTACTGCATTCCCAGCTGCTTTGTCAAACATACCATAGAGCACATAAAAAGGATAGCACCTACCAAAGGAATGCTTTTTCTCCAACTCTACAACAGGACGGTACTTGCCCAGTCCAACACATGGGATGTTCTGCCCACGGGAGCTCCTTCTTTCTTACCAACCCATTACTCAACTCCAGACAGCAGCATTTAGGTCCTACAGCACCATCTGACTCTTCCACTGGCCAACAGAATTACATGAGGAAATCCAACGTTTGCCAGACCAGGCGTGTCCTACGAATGGTAGGACTGACAAAAGCACTGGGGTGATACTGCAGTCATAGACAACTTGCCAAAGGAAAGGAAATTGCGCTCGTGCTTCTTGTTTGCTTTTGCCTCTAACTTTCTTATGCCTTGCACATATTTTTCCAACCCCCCAACTCCCTGAAGAGGTAACAGACATTGAGCATCTCCCCTCTTTTCCTCCCATGCGTGTGTATGTACACGGAAGAGTCAAGATCCTTACTGGCTGAGAAGAGACAAGACCCTACTCCACCCTTTTTAAACTAGGAGTTTGTTAAAACATTTCAGGGAAAGCTCTCTTCGCATCATCAGCTTGATTCAGTCAGCGTGGACTGCGGTAACTCCAATCCAATCCCAACACTCAATGTTAAGAAAAACACAATATAAAAGTCCTTTCCTTTGACATCCACACGTTAAGAAAACGTGGTAATTGTGTATGACATAAAAAAAGCCGAAACATAAGGAAAACTGAAAATTTCACTTGTCCTTTGAGCAGATTATAATGAGCAGTAACACTGATCTGCAAAGGAGCCAAATGCATTCTACGTTTTCTTGAACTGTAATGAAGCTTCGAATGAAACGAAGGACTGGTCTAATTACAAATGCTAAGCTGCAGGTTGTTTTGCAAGCAGACTCTGTATCTAACATTAGTGTAGCCAAACCTAAATTTGATATGAACGCCACAGCATGATCATTCTTCACTATGCAACACTCCATGTTTCCATTTCTAAATAAAAAGCAGTGAAACAAGTACACAATGCCAGTTTCTAGCTCAATACCTCAGTCTAGGTTTTCTCAGTTGTTCTCAAGTCTGTTAAGAGGAAAAAAAAAAACAAAGAGAAAGAAAAAGAGAGAGACAGACAGACAGAAGAGGTAACAAAACATTAAATTGCTTCTCCAGGAAGCAGCTGAAATAGACTAGGAAATTTAACTCCATTAAAGATAATACAGGTCTTCAAATAACCTTCAGAAGCTTCTGAAACACATCATTTTAACTCAGAAGTAGTGATTCTAGTCTCTCCAAAATGAACGTGCTTAGATGTTTATTAGCTGGCTATACTAATGGCCAGTTACATATTTCGCAGGCTGCTGCACAGTATTTTCCACTTTACTCAGCATTTTCAGTAAAGCAAAGGTGCACAAAACATTAGCTTAACTTTTCTGTTGCGTGCCAAGCTTAGCTTCACCTGTAAATTTTAGAGGCTCAAGAGTCAGTCTAGCGTACACCAGCCACTTAAACATCTTCCTGTTACTCAGGTCTAAAAATGGTGGTTTTGCGGAGTCACAGTCTAGCAAAGCCTGACAACATTAACCACCTAGCGTACTGTATTTGGCAACTACTGATATTATGAGATAGCACATTGCAGAACCCCATACATATTTCTTTGAACCCAAAATACAATGGCTTTGACAAGATCCGTAAATGAACAAGACAGCTAGTCATACGGGATTCTGCAATGGGAAACCTGACTGATACAGTTGCAGCAGAAATTTCCAAGTCATCATCTGTGGATCATCCCAGAGGTTAACTTCTCACAGGTGATTCTCATTTCTGGTCTGAGAAAACACAAGGCTAGAGAGGCAAAGACTCTAACCCAGGTGGGGGAAGGCCACATTTTGATCAGGTTTTCTCATGGTCCATGAAATTATATGCCCTCCATGATGCATTTCCTACCGCAGAAAACACTAGCCACCAGAGCTCCTCCACAGAGCCAGGCTTTTTATTCATAACTTACGAACATCATTTCACTAGTTATTCTTCAAGCCAGATTTTTCTTAGTATTACCCCAATGCATTTTTTTAGATTGAATATCTTCCCTAACTGTATTTGTGCAAACTAACCATTCATTTGGCAAATGCTACAAAACTTAACAAAAGCGACTGACCCAAGTTGATGCTTCCCTGTTAAAAAAGAATAAAAGCAACTATGAAAAGCCAAAACCAATGGCAACAGACATGTAACTACTTGCTAAGCACAGGTTCTTTGTAACTCCGACACCGCCTTCATCGTTTCGCTTTAGCGAATAGAACTTCACCATCACTTTTCTTTATAAGAAATATCTAGTTTTGAAAAAATCTATATTAATCTCTAAAAAAATAAGACAAATATTTGTATTAAAAGCTGGAGATCATTGATTTCAGTAAGTTATGGCTTTTTTTTAGTGTAAGCATATATATATTTTTCTAAAACAAGTATCAGTAAGTGTCCTGGGTGTTAGTTCATATTTTCCGTTTCCAGCAATGTTCAGTATTGTATGTGCTTTGCACCTCAGAAGTGAGTCTGCCAAGGCACTTAGAGAATGTAAGCAAGTCTTTTAGGGACTTCATGAGAATGGGCTACCACTGACACAATACAAGAACCCATCCACCAGCAGAGTCAATCCCCCAACCAAGCATGTTTCCTTTATAAACACTCAGCACCTGCTAAAATTCCACAATGAATAACAACAATAAAAAATAAAATAAAATAAAAAAAAGCTATTTACCACGTGTCACTAACAGGTAAAAGATTTCCCCTAATAAAAGCACAGAAAGTAGATCTTGGCTGCCATTAGTAACAGCACAGGGTTTTGTTTTGTTTTTTAAAAAAACAAATGAACAAAAAACAAATACCACACGCTTGCTTAAAGAAACAAGTGGCTTCAAGAAATGCTCTTCCTTTTATCTGTCCTTAGAGGTGAGTTTTTCAATCAGTTCTTGAAGTGGTGCAAGTTCTCTTCTATCAATAAGGTTGAATTCCTGTAACGAAGATGAGGAGAAAGACAAACATACAGAGATTTATATGTGCAGCTCAGGTGAAAAGTCTTTTTCAGACAGAAGTTACTCAGTAGCAGGCTCTTCGAGTCCAGGCTTAGCCACTACAGTATTTTCTGCCTGTCTGCCATTAGCTGAGTAGCAGCGTTCAACTGCCAAAAGCTTTTTCCCCCGCTTAGAGGAAAGAAACATGAGGAGATGCTCTTTTATTACAAAGGGAGGAACGTAACTCTGAAGCAAGCACACTCTTTTCAATCCAGCTTCAGATGGCATCCTCCCTCTTTCTTTTGTTAGGAATTACTGTTCTACTGATTTATTTGGTAGGGAATACTTTTTTTCAGTTTTTAATTTTGCAGCAAATACTTTCCTGAAAACTTTTCCATTCCCTGAATGCTTCTAGCAGTAAATATACATAAAAATGGAGTAGGACCCTATCTTAGGGTCCTGGAGGTGTTGACTCTCCTACAAATACACCAGCTGTTAAAAAACTGAAGGGGCATTACTTTGATGCATTACTTTTTCCAGAATATAACTGTAACCATAACGCTCCTGCCACACTTACCTGAACAAAAAATATAAAGTGCTTGAAAGAAGTGTTAAGGTGTGCTTCTTCCTGTAGCTGGATCACTGGATCAAAGTGCTGGTGATAAATGTGAGCATAAACTCTGAAGAGACGCTTTAAAATTGTCTTTGCCACTGACATGAAATTCTTTGGGAATGGTACACCTAGAAATAAGAAAAGAGATGGCTTATTTTTAAACGCCCATGCCACGTTCACCTATTTGGAAAGTCATTATAACCCAACCCTATCTCTTGCACAAGAAGGGCTGTTCCATTTCAGTCAGCAATTCCATCTGTAAATCACACAATGTACTTCGGCTGAAGCACAACGACAAGCTCATTCAAAGACTGCAGGGGAGGTTTCCCTCTCTTCGGTAGACCTGTGGCTCCTGAACTTTTTCCAAGACAAATCTGACCACATTTCTATGCTGAACCCTCCTAGCTTCAGCGGCCAGCTATTACATCTTGTTATGCCTCAGCTCAGTTCCCTGAACAGCCTTCTCTGACCAAGAGTCTTCCTCCCTTCTGGTAGGATTCAGATACCCAAAAGCAGGTATCTTTATGTGCTTACAGATGCCCTCTCAGTACCTACCCGGCCTCTGACTGGCAATGCAGAAAAGGGGAAGTCTCCTGCAGGCTCCGAGTCTCACCAATGGCTCTGTGCACATGTCCAAGATACCACAGAGTACTCCAAGGGACACCAGATACTTTGTGCAGGTAACTGAAACCACCTTTGGCATCAGCCATTGAGTTTTACACTTCTCTCGGCTAAAGTGAAATCAGAAATAGGCTCTCTTCCATCTGCCTCGTGCCCAGCAAAAAAGACTCCTGTTTCCACCCTGCTCATCACCATTCCTTAGCCAGAGGCTACCACTTTCTTAACTGCCTGCTGAGGTAGTCCAAAACATGCTCCTTTCAGTCATTTCAGTGAAAATGACCCAGGACAGGTAAAATCAGTTTCAAGAGCAGATCTCTGTCAGTGCACAAGTTTTATTAGAACTGGTTAGGAACCAGCAACCAGCTACTAGGAGCAATAATCTCTTTAGTTGACACATCCGCAGGCTAAAAAAAGATATGTATCAACCATCTAAAAAGAAGATTAAACCTGTCTAGCTTCTCATCACATGGCAGTTTTTCCCAGTCAGCTTAGTTCTTTTGCAGTCTTTCCAATTGCTGAAGTACTGTCCGAAGGTCAGAGGCCCAAGCTGGATGCTGTAGGCCAATCGTGATCTCACCAATGCTTTAAAACCCTAGCAAATTCAATTTTCATACTCCTACCTAAGCTTGCCCTGCTTACATGAACATAATTTCTTTCACTGGCTGCTGCATTGCATGGGTAGTTCATACTTAGTTGGTTATCCATTGCGGCCTTTAAGTCTCTTTCTAAATAGCTACCTTTCAAAAATACAGCCTGTTAAAAGAAAAAAAGTCTTCAGCAAAGTATATGCTGCAGTTAAAAGAAAGATCAAGTCCTCATGTTGTCTTTTGAACACAACTTTAATATTAACTATAACTATTTAATATCATCCCTATTAGTAGCAGACTTCTACCCCAGCTCTGAACTCTACCCTGAAACATCAAAACGAATGTCATAGTATGCAAAGAAACCATGCTCACATGTACTGAGCAGGGAAGATTTAGCTTTTTGTCACTTCTTCCCAAACTAACCAACCTTCTCTGCGTATCTGCTTAAGGGTAAGTAAAAACGAATGCTACTTGATTCTGACAGGTGGCCCTGTTTCTCTGAAGAGGCTTACTGAAAGTGTGTCAAATGCTTCAGAAACTATTCACAAAATAAAAGCAATTAAGAGATCTCCCTTCTTCCACAATGGATCATAAGCCTATGAGTAGTGGTGTATTGGAAAACTGCCAATTAGGAGCTTTAGAACAAATAGTCCTTCGTGCCTCTAGAAGCAGGGTTTTCTTCTCGTTATCGTTTCCCAACTGGTGGTTGTTCATTATGTTCCTCCTGCTTTTCTGAAAGAAACCTCTTAAAAACATACATCTTTCATCTTCACTTGAGAAGAAAAAAAAAATCAATAACTTAAGATGACTGATGCAATTCAGCTTCTGTGGAGGTAAGGCCTAGGAGAAATTCCTCGTGAGGACCAAACATCTTTCCTGCATCAAAAAGTTACCAGCTTGTACCAATTACTGGCTACAAGGTTTTGAGACCCTCTGCCTTATTTCTAAGAAAACAACCCACTGTTCAAAATGAAAAAAACATCAGATTTGATCAATACAGTCAGTTATTAAACAGAAACAGTACTTCCTGCATTCAGAATTGTGATAGATTGTTTATTAGGAGAATTAACGCATGGATTGGAGTTCATGTGCTACCATAAATTTTATCTTAAAAGTGCCTATCTATGTATAATGTAGCCTTTTAAAGTACCCCTACTCGTCAGTCACTTAGGAGACCCTTTAATGGTACAAGACTTGAATATTCCTGTACAACTGTAACCCAAATACATTGTTCAATTTTACTTATTTACTTTACCTATTTTAGAAGGAAATAGCGTTTCATCATCCAGCTGATCCTGGACCCAAGTCATCAGGTAATCAATGTACTTTGGTGCAGAGCACTTAATTGGTTTCTTTATGTTTGTCCCATCTGCCCAGTGGTACTCATATCTGGGTTGGGACGACAACAACAAGACATTTCTTAACACAAGTGAATCATTCATATCAAGGTCTGGAAGGTTGCTCTTCCTGCTCCGCTCCCCATAATCCCACATCCTCCCACAGCCCTTCCTTGAAACTAAGGTCCAAATGCTCCCGACTCATCTGCAGCTGCTCTGTACCCCACCTCCCCACTGCACTCCTGCTTTAGCTGGACTCTTCTGCACTCTGCGAATGCCTTCAAAAAATTCATCCTTTACAGCACAAAGCAATTCATCCTCGGTTGCAACGCTCCTGCCAAAATGCACATGGCAGCCTGCGGTCAAACCTGAATAATCCCTGTACATCAAAAGGTGCTGTATGAGTAGGTTTCCACACCCTGGAAGGCCAATAACTACTTAATTGTTTTTTAAAGCTTTCCCCCCCTCCAAATGAAAAACGTTACCACCTGTGTAAGTGAAACATCAAAAAGTTACATGAGATTCTCACACAAATAAAAGCTAAGCTCCAGGGCTCACATCGGTGAAGGCACCTGACTGACTTATAATGTGAAATTTCACCCAATGAGCCCCAGCAACGGGCTTCTCTTCACCTCCACTGGCAGGGAACAACTGCACGGCAAGTGGCAACGCTCCACATCTGCAGCAGCTGCTAGCCAGACACGTTAGACCCCTAAAACTTAGGGAATTTCTTTACATTTGAAAATATTCTTAGAGATTTTGCATAACTGAAGACCAAACTACATTGGCTCTTGCCAGAGATCCCAAATTCTGATTGTATTAGAGACACGGAATAGATTCAGAGGTGGGTTAATGCCAAGGAATACTATTACAAAACTGGAAGTGGTACAAAGTGCCATTCAGCTAAGAGTCAGAAGAAAACTTGTCCACTAAATAGTCCCCTTTAGAAAAGGTTTGTATCTGAAGGTCTAGCGCTACCATGCAGCGCACCAAGATTGAGAAAAACCTCTGTTTCCAGTTATAGCCCTGACCCACTTGATAGCTGCAAGCCAGTAACTGTCTTTTAGCTTAATTTTTCCATCTGTAGGTAAGGTAATCACACCTTTACAAACCGCTGACATGACTACGGAACAGCAAAACGTGTGCTCTTTCATCCTTTCCCATTCACAGAGCTAGTAATGTTGACATCTTTTATGTAGCACAGTTAACGAGTAGATTCCAGTGCCATTCATTTTACAGTTATCATTTTAACTTCAGGAATTTAAAAAGCCGTGGAAAAATGTATTAAACAGCAACCATTTACATGCACAACCAGAGAGAAACAAGTCCTCATTAAATGAGAATGGAAAATGAGGTATTTTGACTGGCTTGGGGAATGCAACTGACACAAGTCCAGACACAGGAGAAGATGGCTAATCTTGAGAACATACCACTTAAAAAACCCAAACCTGTTTAACATTGGGAGTCTGAGGATACAAGCTTTCAAGTGAACCACAGTGTTGCTTTCTATGTCTTGCTGAGTACAACTGCATGAAACTTAATGTTCCTTGCCAACCCGTAACATCTGAGCAGTTCCTTCCCATCAGCACAGAGCCGTGCATAGCCCTCTCTTTCAGATCTGAACGCAGCATAATCTCCCACGTTGGCTTTACATCAGCCAGCCTTGCTCGGCCAACCAGCAGTGCTGCAGAACGGCTATCTGTGGGGCGAGCGTGCTGCCAAGCCAGAAGCGAAAAGGACTGCTGAGCTCTGCACCTCTGAAATCATCCCAGAGAAACAAATCAACAATGATTCAGACTAGCTGCAACACTCCTCTTTTAAAAATGTAAAATTTTAAAAAACAAACAAACAAAACATGTAAGGATCGTGATGTCAGCTCAGTCATGCTTTTACAGGAAACATACCCACTTCACCTACAAGTTTTATCTCAGTTCCTTTCTTAAAAGAATTAGAAGAGATGTTATCAATGGTTAATATTTTTTCTTTTCATGGAGGATACTATGCTCAATTTGGTTGTTATTTCTTAGTACAGTAGTAGCTTACCACAACTTTCGGGCTGCAACTACTACGGTTTAAACTTTCCCTTGCTATCTCCAATTAGGACTGTGCAGATGCTGGAGAAGTGCTGCCTGTTTTAAAGATCACACACATCATTTTTTTTAAAAGCTTAACTATCTAATAAATCTAGCTTCTAATTTTGTTTAGCAAATTCAGTTTTGTCAGAACAGTAACTGGGAGAACATTTTCACAATAAACAAATTTTAGGAGTAATTATAAGCATGTTGCTCACAATGGTATAAAAAGAACCCATTTTTATAATGGCAACAAATCAAGAGGGTCTGAAAGCATTTTAAAATTGCATCTCAAAACACATGCAAAAATTCCATACATGCTGAACAGACCACAACATGTCTGGATTTCTGAAAAATCAGTATTCCTTGATTTAAGGGGTATTAATGTAGGACAAACATCAATGCTTAGCTGAAGTGCCAGGTTCAGTCTGGAGACACAGAGTAAGACAACAAACTAAAATCTCATTCAAGTAACATATAAGAAGCTTCCCTCTCTCCTTACCCCCCAACAGTATGGATTAATTCTGCATTTCTTAGGGGAACATATGCCATAGACTGTCTCTAAGTAACACAGCTCTTAAGAAAAAGCAGATATATCCTGACAAAAAGAAAGTCATACAGAGTATCTGAAAGTATTCTGGCAAACACCCCATGCTCCACGCAGTGCGCATAATATTGATGGTTGTTCCTAGGCTATCAAAAGGCTTGGCGTTCGCAAAGGAGGGGAAAACGAACTCTTCCTGCAAGATTACATACATCACTGAAAACAAATCAAGAATCCTAGCCCAACTTCCTAAAAAAAAAAAAAAAAACACAACCTGAACACACACAAAACTCCCACATATTAGAGTCATTTGAACTGAAGGGTAAAATCACATTTCTAGCTCAAGCTTGTGAGCTGTATTGAGTTTGCACCAGGCTGGGCTTAAACCAGGGCATGAGCGCAACACCTACAGCTCTAGTGATAGTAACAAATTAACCTTATCGTGACAGGCAGTTCCTCTACAGAAAATACATTTTTAGAAACCTCTACAGTTTAGTAGAGGTTTTTAAAGAGCAAAACAGGATAGCACGAGAAATACACAGTTCACCTCAGCAAGTGCAGGGGAAAGAGCTAAGAAACCCTAACAAGCCTGGTACAATTGTCTCATACTAATAAACACAAGTTATTCGCCATCTATAAACAGAAAACACAACTATGCTTTGTCACACTAGAAAATATCCTTAAGTATAAACAATCATAGGACCAGATTCTCTACCTCGCAATTACATGTACATGGCCAGAGCCCCCCGCCACCAAAACAAAAAACAGCTTGCCTAAACTTAAAGCTGTTACCCCGTCCAACAGCAATAAAATGCAGTGGCTCAGCAATGCCTTTTAAAAGATTCTCAGACATTTATTTGGACCTATCAACTCTACATCTCAGCAAAACTTCATGACATCAGACAGCTGAAAAATACTCTGTTTTGTCCCTCAGTCATCAAGTGACACAGGCGCAGAGTGGAGTATCACAAAAAGGCAAAAGGATTGATATTGCTAAGAGACACAGGCTATTTCAAGGACTTGACTACATGATTTAGTCTTTTTTTTTTTTTTTGCTGCAGACACACTGGGCAGAAGGCAGCATGCAAACATTCAATTACACTGTGTTACATCCCTGTAGGATTTATGGGAGCTGTCCACTTTGGAGTGCCCAGCTATTCCGACCTGAACATACTAAGACTGAAGCACTGTGCACCAAGAAACCTCAGGAAAATCAGAAGGATGTTGAGAATTAAGAGTGAGCTTAATGCACTCACACAAATACCTAAATATGGATTTTAGAGCCTCAGTTCACATATCCGGCTTTGAAAAATGCAGCAGCCACGTCCCTCCTTTGTGCTCTTAGTGAAGACTTCACACCAGGTAGGAAAATGAAGAAAATTCCTCTCACCCCATGCTGGTTAACAAACATATTACTTTTATGCAGGTTCTTAACTTACTATCATCATACCTGTTGCACTCACGGCGATACTGCAACTGATACAAGAATAGCAAGAAGTGATAACCAACCAGGGTTTGTTTGGTAAGAAATGGTTGGTCTTTGCTGAAGTGAAAAGAATGGACCGTTACCATGAGCAGTCATGTGTTTTGGAATAAACCGATTTTTTTTTTCAAATTGTTAGAGCTGCACAGCAGAAGGAGATCTGTTCTTGATCCTTACGTCAATCTTTACCTAACTCAGTGTACTAACACCCCGATAAAAGCTAAGTCAGCAATCCTTCCAACAAAGACAAGTCCAGAAAAAATGAAAGTGAACCCAGAGCACACAATGATTTACCAGCCTCAGCTAAGTCCTTCAGGTAAGACTGCTACCAAAAAGAACCAGTTGGCCACAGAACTAGCCATACAGCCCCAAGCATTTGCTTAAAGGTAGCCCTTTAGAGAAGATAACCCTCTCTGTATCAAAAATAAACCACAAAAAACCTGACATGAACCTAGGTGACCTGCCTGTTGCCAAGGGTCTTTTTTTTTTTTTTTTTTTCCTTTTAAAGGCAAAACACTAGTACCAGGCAGCAGATGCAGGAAATATCACACTTCTGCTCTGGTTACCCTCTCGCCTAAGACATTTGGTTTAATTTTTCCACAGACTGCTACAAGCTTGTCAGTTACGCTATGAAAATTGTGACCGAGCCACAATTAGTTCTAAACAGTTGTTCTAAACAACTACCTATGTATGCACCAGCACCTTACAACCCTTTCTTTAATACTTCAACTACAAACGCTTTTCCAGCGGGAATGCAAAGATCAGACTTCACAGCCACAGAGTGCTTGCTGCTTTTGGTTCTCTCCAGCTACTCATGCTACGGCTGCCTAACCTTTTTCAAATGACCTTATGTGAGTTGTTTCAGCTAACTCATGCTCTTTTGTCCGAAACAGATGAGGATGCAATACTGGTGGTGGCTCAGCCGTGGATGTGAGCAGACAGCACCTTCAGCCTAAAAGCAGTAATGAGCACCTGAGACTCAACGCCTCTTCAACTAATATAGCTTGAGCCAGAAGGGAACAGGAAAGCGAGATAAGAAACAGAAAAAAAGAAAAATCTGTTAAAATCAGTGTTTTCATGCTGACAGGTTTTCCAGCAGTACTTCCCTGGAAAAGATTTTGCCGGCCACCTTTTAAGTGAAAGAAAGCCACAGTCACTCAAACTAAACACCACCGTAGATGCTCCACTGCCGGTCAGCACCAGCCTCACAAAGGACCCGTTCCTGTGCCTGCCCGGCCTCGGCCCCTCACGTGCACATCGGTTTCTGATCCTTTCACCAGGACCCATCCCTGAGCATGGGTGAGGGCTGCAGAGTTTGGGAAATGCTCTCCAAATTCTAGGGACGAGATCACCTAATTGAAACTTTGGCAGAACGCATTTTCCAGCCTCTAGCATCTCTTTTCTACCCTGCTTTGTAACTATTTGAGTACAACATATACTTCTGTCAACGGTTATCAGTCTCTTTGGAGAGAAATAAATTGTTTAGTCTGGCAACCAGACAGCTAAGCCTTTAATAATTAACCTCCACCCCAAATAACTGCTTCTCAGCAGACAAACAATAAAGCAAAGAAATATTTTCATGCTCTTATTTAATAAATAAGTCTGTTCTGCATGCCAAAGCACAAAGCAGACAATGGGCTATGTTATTGCACAAGCTTATCCCAAAGTTCTTTTGCATAATGCTAAACTACTCCTTTTGTATTTTCACCCCTCCCCGGTTTGCAGCAGCAGGTCTGCCTGCCCACACTGGCTCTGGCATTCAGCAGCGTCCATTTTTAGTTTAAGAACGTAGCACCAAAGCTTTTCTTGGTTCTTCTGGCTGCTTTCGCCTTGCAGAGCTCCTGCCCTCTCCACCTTGCCGTCCCAGCAGCACCCTTTTGCACATCCTCAGCTCTCCACCACAATGGCTGGCAATTACTGGCTTCAGACAGCAACAACAAATGTCATTATAACAGAGGAGGAATTAGAGGAGAGGACTGCTTTTCTTTATTGTTTATTTAAGATTTTACAGTAATTTAGAAGGAAGCAGTGCCCTCCCTTGCCACTCGCTTAGAAATGCAGATATTTTCCTCTTTGGAAGACACTAAGCAGCTGCAGAGGAAGAAAAAACACAAACGCTGGATGTCTGTACAAAAGCAGAAGCAAGAATCAAAGAAGTGAAACTTAACCGAGGGACAGGATAAGGGATTCTTATCCAGACTACTAAAAACTGTATACAAGTTTATTTCTGCAATACCTACTCAAACACCTAAAAGAAGTATTTTGGCAAGCCCTAACTGAACGCTTGCATATAGAAACTTCAAATCTTAATTTAAGAAGTCCTCATTAGCATTTCAGAAAAAAAAGAAAAATAGTTCTGATAATCATTTTACTTCTCAGGCTAAAGAAAAAAAAAAAAAAACCCACCCACAACCAACCAAACAAAAAAAATCCCCCCAAAACACCCTTCCATTCCCCACTCCCTTAACAAAGGTTCAATTTTTTTTTTCCCCTCCACATGTAACAAGAGAAGAGATCCTTTCCGTCCACAGAATTTACCTTATCTTTGGCACTCAACTGAGCTAGTCTCAAGTTTTCAAATGCAAAATCATCTCAAAAATTGCACACTTAATGTGTAAAAAATAATCTTACTTTGGGCCAGCAGACATCACAGGGCAGCTCTCCTCTGTGCAGAAGTCCGTAATGGTTCCATAAAGCATATTAATCTGGTTGAAGAAGTCGACAGCTGTAAAGCATTTAAACCATCAATTAACACTCCGCAGTGTAACAGCAACACAACCTTCCTACAGCCTTAACTGTAAAGCGCACACTGCTGAAGAGGGTCCTGGAATATATTTTCTGAAAAAAATTCGTTGTTACTGCTTTTTTAAAATGTATTATAATGGAGATGCAGAATACAACCACCAACTTTCTGGAACAGCCTCTAGCAATACCTATTAAATTGCTCACTGCAGCAAAATCTTCATTTGAAAGAAGAAAAGGGAAAGAGAAAGCCGAGTTATTTCCTCTTCTGAAAGTTTGGTGTATTTTATTAGAACCCAAATTCTACCAGCAAGTCTGGAATAAAACAACTGCAGAGAGCTGTTACTCATTAGGTCACACAGACAGTCCCTCAGGCTTTGTATTCCGCAAGACTCTTTTCAAAGAACGTTTCATAGAATCATAGAACAGTTTGCATTGGAAAGGACCTTAAAGATAACCCCCCTGCCGTGGGCAGGGACACCTTCCACCAGACCAGACTGCTCCAAGCCCCATCCGACCTGGCCTTGAGCACTGCCAGGGATGGGGCAGCCACAGCCTCTCTGGGCAACCTGTTCCAGAGTCTCACCACCCTCACGGTCAAGAACTTCTTCCTTACATCCGACCTAAATCTACCCTCTTTTAGTTATGTTATCGTCAAACACTACCTGTATGGGAGGTGGGTACAGAAGTCAGGACATAGAACAGTTACAGTGCCAAACAACTTCTGTTCCTTAGATTATCTATTAACTACCACAACTCAGTATTTAGCCCACAATGTTTCCTCATTACAAACTATCCTTGGAGTTTTGTTCGGGGAGGTTATTGCTTAAGTTTTGTTACATCTTTGAGAAAGCCAAACCCTTTTTTTTTTAAATGGTCTACAGCTGAATTACTGAAATAAAAAAAGGCTAGAAGTTCCCATATCTAAATATTCCCACAGCTCTTACTGCTTTAAATAGGTGCTTGATTCCTTAGAACTCTTTTGAAAGCAAGGCTCTTCTTCAGTAACCTAACAGCAGGTTCTATTCTTAGGAACTGTGGTCACTGTAATCAGTTTATAAAATCTACTTTATCTCCCCTCAATGAATGGCCCCCCTTGCCTCTGTTGGGGAGCACAGCACATTACCAAGGTATCAATATATAAGTTTATCTTTTCAAAATGTCTTTCAGGCAATGGATGTAATGAGTAAAAATTGAGAGGTTACCAGTATTAAGCACTAGGAAATAAAATTTTAAGTACATTGGGTTAAATTCTTACAAGCGTGGTGGAGTTCAACTCCTATTTAACCACAGTGCTTTGCAAATTTAACTATTTCATTGACACACCCTTACCCTGAAAGGAACCATATATAACATACAAATAGATTTAATGCCCCAGTGCCCAGTCCAGGCTACACTGCTTCTACTGCTAAGAGCACTGGGCCTGCCACCTCTGACAACAGGAGCTTTTACAGCTAGAAACTTCATATATGAATCATGTCTCCAGAGCCAGTCCTCAGGATGAAAGACCAGTGTGCAGTCTGTCTGGGCTCACCATCACTTAAAACTTACTTTACTTCAGTGCTACCTGTGTTATGCCTGCATTTCAATGTGCCAGTGACAAACTGGTTTTTTATTGAGACGGATTTCTGGAATACTCAAATGAAACCCCGTATCAGCAGTACTGACAGTCTAATCATGTCATCAAATAGCCATGTGTCACTCAATTTAGTGTTGAGGTGACAAACAAAGCTCTTCATTCTGAACCGAGAGGGAAAGGTTTTCCTGTGACCTGTCTCTGCAGTAGTCAGACACATTTGTCTTAGCTTTAAAATGAGTTTAAAGAAATGTATTTAAAAGAAGAGTTAGCACCTGCAACACTGAACAGTCTCATACAACCAATCGGCAGGACACTGTGGAATTAACACTACCAATGCACTCCTCTCAATCCAGTGCCACACCAAAGAGAAGCCAGCATATGACTTGGTAGCCTACCCAAATCTGTGTTCCTTGCTTAACTCTAGGACAGAGATATACAGTTCTGCTGTAATGAAATGGAGATTGACATCCTAAGCACTAGCAGACACCACGTACTGTGAAAGTAACTGATGGCTGAGGAAAGGGAGGGTTAAATACTGCAGCTCTCCTCACTTTTTTTTCCAGAGAATAAACATCAAAAATTACACAAACATCATGGCAGCAAGTTACAGCTACTGTTCAGCAGATGCAGGATACGAGCTACAACTGCATCGTGCAACTTTCCAGGTATCAAAAAAGGGAAGCTAATAGAAACTGGTATGGCATGCACAGCTCATCTCCTGCAACAAGATCTCTGTTTTTTTTCCCCTGCACAGCAGAAGCAGAAAACAGCAAAACAACATCGGGAAAGGTTGATAAAAAAGTTACAGAAGACCAGGAGGACTCCCAAAGTTTATTTGGATGGGGGAAGAGGGCAGTTAACACCAAAGGCAGCAAGAAGTGGTTATACACAGCCCTGGTTTCTTAAGTGTACACAAGAACTGTTTATTAAGTTTCCATTCCTTGCTCCCAGTAGAAACCACAGCCCAATGTTTGCTTCAAGGCAAGCATGTTCAAAAAACCCACACAGACTTCAACAAGATGACTGATTATTGTGAATTCCACACTCGCAAGTCTCAAAAGGCCATGAGACACACCACCCATCCACCAAAGCCAGCAGTGTGACAAACAAAAAAAAATGCAAGAAACTCCTTTCCAACACTTGTAAAGCCGTATAGTGTCTCTGCATATTTTAATTTCCTCTTTTTATTCATTGTTCTTAAGTTTCAAGGGCTTAGATTATTTTTCCCAAGTGCTTTCCTATTCAAAGAAGTGCACGCTGTCTGGTGTTCTATTATGAAGATATGGGCAAGATGTACTTCTGAAATTATTTTTCAGTATTTTCAAACCAAGGAGATTTCAAGTAAAACACAAAAACTGATTACATACATCTCACCTTTTTTTATTTTGAAAACATATTTGAAAAATCTGCACATACATCAACTCATTACCATAAGACACCAGTAAGGCTAAGAGTTGAGCAAGTACAAGAAGTACATTTGTTCCTGCGCTCTCACTATGGTGAAGGGCAAAGCCAGTGACATTAAGTCACACATTTTATTTCCTTACTAGATCTCTCAATCAACAGAAAGGGCTCAGAGCTACCATTAATGGGTACTAGGTGTGGTAGAGGGATGCTGTAAATGAAAGGAGCATGTAATCAGTTAATCATTTCTAGACAAAAAAAAACCAAACAAACAAACAAAAAAAAAAAAACATTTAAAACCCACTATGCTGCAGGAGGCATCAAAGAGGACCATTTCATTACAGAAAATAGCTGTTACCAAAAGGCAGCTCCCACTTTTTGTCCAGAGCTTCCACGCCTTTTACCACCCAGCTAATTTAGCAGTTAAGTCATTTCGGAAGGGAAAAACACTGCTTCTACCCAGGAAAGAAGAAACATGGAGTGGAGGAACCACCAAAAGGGAAGGATGCCAACAATATATGAAGCATCCTTAGTAATGCTTACTCATAAAAATGGGCAGGCTTCTTTTCTAGACAGCTTTGCAATACAGTGTGAATAAACTTTTATAAAGAATGGTGTCAGCAATTTCAACATTCCCTGGGAGGGCTGGCAACTCATATACCAGAGCACTGTGTGGCTAATTAAGAACCGGAAGGTTGAAGTCAGTATGGCAGTTTCACTTCCCAAATATGTCAAAGAGCAAGAAGAAACAGACAGAACCACATAAACAATCAGAAGACATTTATCTTGAGTATAATTTATACTGCAGTGTACAATCAATACTGTACAATCATGGAAGCATGCCAAGCCAAAGACACAAAAGACGAGGAAATACCCAGACAGGGAACAGTGTTTGTGGCAGCCAAAACTCTGCATGGGCTACAGAGCATGGTAAGACTTGGGTTAATCCATTCTTTAAGAGCAGAAGGAAGCAAATTCATGCAGCAGGAAGACAAGGAGGAGGAAACAGGGTCAAGCAATCAGAAAACACTAACTTGTGCACCATTGTTTAGCCTGACCTAGCATTAAAGTAGAGAGTTAGGACAAACAGCTTTAGAGGAAGTTAAAGTAATGACATCAGAGACTTACCAGAGCAAAGGCTCACAACTTGGTAGAAACAAAAGGGAGGAACTAACTTTAGAAAAATCGCAAAGATCGATCTCTAGGTTTGTTACAGGCAAAAGAAAAGCCAGGCCATGCACGTGACTGTAGTCTTCAGCATCTTTTAGACCTAGCCCTCACACTTAACTAAATTAAGGTTCTATGCTTAGCATGTAGAGGCTTGACTATACCATTGGGTAACAACCCTAGCTGAAAAAGCGCTAGATTAAACATATTAAGATGGCACCGACAGGCTACTTTCTAAAACCAGCAGTGACATTTCTACTTCGGCACTTGTTTGTGATCAAAGCGCTCAGACTTTAACCACTAAGAGTAAGAATTATTTTGTGAACAGGAACATAATTTTTGGCACAAGATTAAGGAGTTTCTGTCTCAGTGAGGCTCTCTGCATCTGTCAGCTCTAAATGATACAACATTCACCCTTCCGACCACAGCAGTGGTGCAAGCAGGACAGAAAAGCCTACCCCACCATAAAGGGGTACACAGCTGTCCTCCCACAAGTGTCAGCCCACATTCAACACCCCCTTTATGAAAAAAAGGTTAGCCAACTTACTGTTAACTGCAACCCATTCATTTAAGTCTTCACCCTCTGGAAGCATAACGGCCATCCGGAGATTACCGCTTCCAAGCGTGGCTTCGGCATGTTTTAGCAGCTCATACTGGTGAGACCCCTCTGGAATATTCTTCTTTGGTTTGAAGGTTTTGGAAGAGCGACTACCACTGCGAAAGGAAGAGGAAATATTTAGAGAACTTGTGGAAAGGGAAGGGGAAAAGAAAGGAGCAGACAAGTCTTGCATAAGCACAGGATTAACAAATATTTTCCCCACTCCCATATTTTCATGTCAAAAAAGCGTTTTAATGAAAACTGGAATGCAGAAGTAACAGGTGCTTTGACTTGTTTAAACAATTAACTGATTCTGCACTACCCTTCCTTCTCATCTGCTTAACCTACAGTTAAGCCAGCCAGATAATCGGGAACCCTCAGACTCGCTCTCCTCTCTCAGCAAATTGGATCACGGGCAAGACAAGACCAAAAATATTTCCTTCCCCAGAATCTAGACAGCCACATATCAAGGACAGCAGCCCAGCCACACAGAAACCTTATTTACTCTGAACAGTCACGAAGCTTGTCATGTTCATTAAAGATACTACTTATTTAACAGAAAAACCCATGTTCTTTTTCTAACACCCACCTTCATGAAACATAAAATGTCATCACACATGCACAAGTGTAATAAAAAGGTAGGGACTGCCTGTTCAGACCCCTGTCTTTCCAAATCAAGTATGATGTGTTAAGTAGTTACTACTAATTCCTCAAAACCAAGCTGCTGTTATTTAGGAAAGCATACTTTCCGCAGGCCTAGCTGATTCAGAATATTACCTTAGCTACCAACATAAAGTAGCTTTTCTAGTATTTGGTATTGTTTAGGAATTTAGTTTTTAAAATACAATTGCTCAGAAATACACGAACACTTTAGCTGAAGACTCATACAATACCACATTTTCCACAAACTTTCTATGTCATTTTCCCCTGGTTTCACAGCGTACAGACCTTTCAGTCCACCAGTATGGCGAGAAATAAGGATGGCAGCTTTTACAACTTTCATATAAATCTTTTTCTTACCTATAATTTTGTTCGAAAAACAGGGACTGACTTCAAAAAAAGTGTAGACATTTGAATTTTAAATGATGGCAGTGAGTCTGGATGGTACATTAACCCCTAACATGTCAGAAACATGATGTGCAAAATTAAGTATTTGCAGAGAAGTGTCAAATGAGCCAATATTTGTGCATGTTTTAATGTGTGAGCTGAGGAAAGATTTCATTTGGAAAAGGAAAACTGAGCTCTGAATTCCAGTGAAAGAAAGTGGAAAGATGTGAAACCCAGACAGCAGAATTTTCATTACAAATATTATCCAGTACTCATTTCTTTATGTAAAAGACTTTGCCAATTTTTCACCATCTCTCTACAGGACCAAACAGCAATTTTCATAAGTGAGGCATAAGGGTTCTCCCCAGCTCGCTAAATATGTAAACTGCATTTTGAAGGTGCAAGGGTTGTAGGTTATCTTTGGGGCAACACTAGTGTAGCTACACCATCACACAGAAGCACTCTAAGAAACTTTTAACTCCACATCTCATTTTCCCCACCATACCATCAACAGACTAGCAAACATCATTAGTTTCTACAATCCCGAATGCCAAGAGCTCTAGCAGAAACACAATGCGCACCAAAGAACACAACAAAAACTGTTCTTCCCGAAACACGTAAGGGCAGGTGATCGAGAACATGTCCCCGAAACACGTAAGGGCAGGTGATCGAGAACATGTCCCCGAAACACGTAAGGGCAGGTGATCGAGAACATGTAATTTGCCAAGCATATAACAAAACTGCCTAACCATTAATTGAGTCTCAGGTTTAGACCCGAACAAGAGCAATGGAAGAAGAAAACATACTAAAACTGGACATAAATGAGTTCCCCAAATTCTTTCAGGCAGGTAAAAATACCTTTGCAGGTGCATCTTTGGGTATTGAACAGATCCCACAAGTCCAGCTGGTTAGAGATTTACATGGTCCTGGTCCTACTCTGACCCTCCCTTGCTACAAAGGGGCAGCAGCACCCTCCCCCTCCCGTAGGGCTCTGGAGTAATCCTGTTTTCTAACCCTCATAAAGAAGCACTTGGCTGGACTACCAGAGATCGTGGGATGATACAGTTGAACAGGCCATGTACATTCACACAGACACCAAAACAATATTAATGCAGTCAGCTACTAAATGCAACTAAGAGCCAGCAGGAGGAGGTGGAGGAAACATATGGCTCCCATCTATTCTGTTACAGGACACTTCTAACATGCACCCAGTCATTTGCATTTCACCCTAAGCAAGGATACTAGATTCAAATCTTAAATAAAATAATTGCCTCCCAGTGGGAGTGAGAAGCTTTTGTGGCTCAGGGAGTTCCCTTCACCTCCCACCCCTCCAGCCACCTGCATTTGCCACCAGGCCAGGTCCAAACCAACTCTAAAGAAAAAGCAAGTGAAAAAATCCCACCAAACAAAAACCCAAATCTTTTAACAGACTGCTTAAGGGACCCAAGTTTTTCTCTTCAGGAACATATCTACTTTATATCCACTATGCCAGCAAAGGGGGTAAAGATACAACTTAAAACATCTGGCAATTACTTTGGTGCATGGCTGCACGGACAGGGCTGACGCAAGGTAATATTCACAACTGAAGAGCAAGAGAGACTGGTATTGTTATCTTCCCACGTGTGTCAGTGTAAGCAGAGGAAAACCAGCACACACTAAAAACAAGCTCAGCACTTCCTAAGTTGCTTGCAAGATTTTGCTCTCACTCCATGCTAACTAGCCATCCTAACTCCTAAGACTTTGGTGAAAAGGAAACCAACGGTTTCCACAGACTTACCACCACTCCAAAGGTCAGGTAATTCTTTCATCATAAATAAGGAAAGAGATTCCTCCCGCTTCTTACACAAAATCCCTAATTCCTAAAACTTAAGTCCTCCTTTCACCATGTTTCACAACCTAATGTACATCAGCTTCTCTTTTGTAATACTGTCATTTTCATACAATTATGAAGACTGATAAACTTCACTGCTGTAACTGGTTTGGTGCAGTTGCCCAAGATAAGATCTGCAGGTTCATTATAGAGACCACTACTGGGTGTGTGGAGCTCCCCAGCACAATGACAAAAGCTCTATCCAGACAGAGGAAGCACTTACCGAGAGGATTCAGGTCATGCAGAGCAGCACCCACTTACAGCTTCAGCAGAAAATCTTTGTTCAGGGAGAGAAAATGGTATAAAAACATAGGAAGCAGTAACTGGAAAAAGGTTATGAAATAACTAAACCAAGAAACTGTTTGGATTTTAACAAAAAGGGTAAGCCAACAGAAGGCATGAGAGTTCGAGAACAAGGCACTAGGAAAGCATGGTGAAAGAACTCCCTAAATAAACAGTTTCTTTTGAGAAAACCCTGGGTAGGAATTCACGCCGTACCCACCCCAGATCCTGAGCTTGTTGCCTGACAGCAAACCAAGTCATTGCAGATCTGCTGAACACCCATCTTCCATGGTCAAGGAAGCAAAAGAACACACCAACACACTGCAAAATTGTTAGGTATCACTTAATCCCTGCTAACCCCTTCCCAGAAACAGGGAGGTTGTTCCCATAAGCTGGCAAAAGCTGTAACAACAGAATACACAATGATTTGGTCTCATCATCTGTTCCAAATACGCCATTCCGTATTTGCCTCCACTACCTTTCTGATCACTACTTCTCAAATTCAGCACAGCCATCCTAAGACAGCAGGAAGTGGTCTCACACGAAAGGCAGGCAGGCATCCAAAAGGAAAAGTAATTAGGATAAATGCAGGCTGCTAGTTATCGCATGCTACGGAACTGTCTGCAATTTTGGCAATGAATTATCAGAACTCCATGTATTTATGCAGTTCACTGTATGTGAAGCCAGTTAACCGCATGCACTCCCTGATACAAATGAAAGTTCAGGGACTCAACAACCCGGTATGGCTTCTCTAAGCCAAAACCCTCCTAGGACATATTTGCTCTTGGGAAGTCTAGTTGTAAATGTTGCTGCAAACATTATTTCAACTACCTTATTAGTTCAGAAGCTCTCCTATTATTTAACCAAAAAACCCCATGCTCATTTATTTGTACCCTAGCACCGTCAGTTAACTACCCCTTTAAATGGTTACTTTACTAAGCAATACCACTTCCTCCCTCAACCCTGACCACAGCAGCGCCTTATTCCTGCTATCCTACATTACAACTCCCAACGCTGAGCTGAAGGCATCTTAAAAGAAAAAAACCAGATAAATAGTATATTTTTTCCAATTATGTCAATCTGTTACATGTGATAGATTTAGAAGGTCTTCTTGTTCCAGGCCTACTTCCTTAACTCCTTGAGCATTTGGTGAAAAAAATAACTTCCGAGAGTTCTGTCTGGCTGCCACCAATACACACCATAATAGATGTCTTGATCAAGTATGACATTTTATTTTCACCTGCATTCGATATGTATTGGGTTTGCATGGCAAGGTTTTGGTAGCTGGGGGTGGGGAGTGGGGTCTACAGGGGCGGCTTCTGTGAGAAGTTTCTGGACGGTCCCCGTGTCCCACAGAGCCAATGCCAGCTGGCTACAAGACGGTATTGGAGCCACTGGCCAAGACCGAGCCCATCAGCGATGGTGGTAACGCCTCTGTGATAATATATTAAAGAAGGGGAAAACAAAGTTTCTGGGGCACACAGAAACAGCAGCCAGAGGGAGAAGTGAGAACATGTAAGAGAAACAGCCCTGCAGACCCCAGGTCAGTGCAGAAGGAGGCGGTGGAGATGCTCCAGGCACCGGAGCAGAGATTCCCCTGCAGCCCGTGGTGATGAAGACCACGGTGAGGCAGGCTGTGCC
>JANZLQ010000007.1:7623468-7640839 GCA_026212715.1 Elanus axillaris
GAAGAACTGCAGCCCGTGGGAAGGACCCACGTTGGAGAAGTTCGTGGAGGACTGTCTCCCGTGGGAGGGACCCCACATCGGAGCAGGTGAAGAGTAAGGAGTCCTCCCCCTGAGAAGGAATGAACAGCAGAGACAAAGTGTGACAAACTGACGCCAACCCCCATTCCCTGTCTCCCTGCACCACTGGCGTGGAGGAGGGAGAGAATCCAGGAGTGAAGTTGTGCACGGGGAGAAGGGCAGGGTGGGGGGAAGGGGTTGTAAGATTTGGCTTTATTTCTCATTACCATATTCTGATTGCATTGGTAATAAATTGAGTTAATTTTTCCCAAGCTGAGTCTGTTTTGCCCATGACAGTAACTGGTGAGTGGTCTCTCCTGTCCTTATCTCGACCCACGAGCCTTTCCTTGTATTTTTTCTCCCCTGTCCAGCTGAGCCAGGGAACGATCAAGCAGCTTTGGTGGGCACCTGGTATCCAGCCAAGGTCAACCCACCACACCATAATACAATTAGCTCTGTGAGCCATTTCTCCTGAGATTTTAAAATGCTCCAAGCTAGTAGGCAGCACCTGCCTTTCCCTGTTAAGTCTCTGAACACTCCTTCAGTATCAAAACATCACATTAACGCAGAAGTGAAAGGGGACAGAGTAAGCCTCAGATATGCCACACTGAAGATCCCATTTTCCTGGACGTAAAAAGGCCACGAAATGGGGAACACGTTACATCATCCCCACTATTTGTCAAAACCAGTTTCTAGACTTCCAAAAAGAACTGACTTCTCAAAAAATTCTTGCAATTCCAAGGACGTTTTTCTCCCTTCACTCCCACATTCAACATTTCTAGCAAATTATGCCCTTCTATTTTTAAAGGTAAGTACAGCTACAGCAGTGCCAGATGCAGTTCGACCCAGTACTAAATCAAGAAATGTGTTTAAAGCAATTGACTCACTGAGCCAGGATGAGTCTGGAAGCCTGGCTAGGAAGCCACACCTCTGAGCCACAAGAAGTACTTCCCACTGTCAGAAGCCCACACGCTGCCTGGCCTCACAAAGACGTCACAACTTGCTTGTAAGCAAGAACACAACATTTCCTCCAAAGCTGTAATTTTATCTAGTCATCTGCTGACAGGGAGCGTCTTTAATGATGCAGATTATGCAGGGTGTTCTGTCTTAGGTTAGCAAGATGATGTTTCCAGAAGAAAGAAAAAAATTTTCAGGCATCCTGCTTACACCACACTTACCAAGCTGCCTCAACAGCCCACTTCAGCTTCAAACACAGCACTGGCCCATCTTCTACAATCAAAGCCAGCTAAATATCCAGGCTAAACTCACGATACACTTCTTGTTAACTGCAGGAAAGAAGCCACTTAAACCTTCACACTCCTAAAAGAAGCACTTTGGCTAGCCTGGCTTAGACCTCCTCACACCCCACTATTCGTGTACTATAGTCTTTCATTAGAGCTCTTCACCTATTTCCATGAAGTCTGCTGCATATCCAGGGAAACTTGAATTAAAAGAGAAAAGTTTAGGCTCCTTATGCATGAAACTTAAGGCTTCACAGCTTGCTCTTACGACAGAACCAACCTCTCACCACAGAACCAAGCTCTCACCTACTGCTGTGTCTAGCACAGCTCAAAGCGACAAGCAAAAAACCTTGCCCTGAATCTAGCGTGCTACATAATCAAACGTACAGATGCAGATCGAAGCCCAAACGTACAGATGCAGATCGAAGCCCAAACGTACAGATGCAGATCGAAGCCCAATTCCTGCCTCTACTCAGGCTGCCAACCTATCCATTTTGCAGCAGCAGCAGCACAACCTAAACCACTGAAATATTAAGAGTGCTCCAAAGTCTTCCTCAAATTCCTTTTGAGCAAACAAAACCAGACCAAGTTATCCCGTAATTCACTAACAATTCATTACAGCATCTTTAACTAATGCAGTACTTAGAAAGTATGCAATTACTATGCCATTGGCAAAACGAAAGGAGAAGTGGAGATGCCACCCTGGAGAAGATGTGAGAATCTTAAAACCTTTTTTTTTCCCCTGCACACCTACTTGCACATCATATACCAAACTGACATGTTTTACAAGAAATTAAGATAACTATTTTAAAATATTACAAGCGCTCAACTTCCACAGAAAGTATAGAGAGCGCTGCTCCTCCTATCTGTTCCAGGCTACCTGTAGGCTCAGGAACACAGTGCTGCAATTACCATAAATCATTTCATACAGGGCTCATCAGTGGACTGGTTTATCAAATACCAGAAAGGACAGAAAATTGCCCTGGGGAAAAAATAAGTAGAAAATGCTGCAGTGGCATCATTTTCAGGATACACCTGCCACCTATATTCTTCTAACTGGTACATAATGCTGAGGCCGTGGGATATCATCTTTCTTTCCTTGGGGGAGCTTGTAACGAACTTTTGCAAATATAGCTATAACACTCAGTGCCTCCCAAAAGCATTCACCACCATGGTTCAACTGAAATAAGCCCTTCAAAATATTTGGATGTGCTCAAGACATTCTGAAAAAGCCAAACTCAAGACAGTACACAGAATGTTTACCTGGGGCATGGAAACCTTTCATATTTCAAATCCTGCTTTTTCATCTTCAAAGGCCTTTACAAGCATTAATTAATGCTCACAAAGTATCTTTGAAGCAGTCATCATTAGCGTCTTGTTAGACACAGGGAAACTGAGGCAGCAACTCACTGCCAAAGGCCAACAAGTACATCTATCAGTCCCCAAGTTTTAGTTCTGTATCTCCCCATCTTTCTCCTGCTGCACCTCTTTTTAAACTCCAATATAGAGAAACACTGTACGGTGAGAACCAAATTCCAAAGAAGCAAACATTTCAAGCCTTCAAACAGTAATACATGGGTCTTCAAATGATACCATCCTGCTAAGAATAGACACGTTAGAGTATGGTCATGTTGGCTTCCAAAAGCCAACACGCTGACATAGAAATTTAAAGGTCAAGCAACTTTGGGGAAACCAAATCAATAGTTGCAGCATTTTCCCTGTGACAATCACAGCGTCAGGACAGCAGGTAAAATTAAGTTGTACGTGCTCGAAATCTGCACTGACAAAGATTTAACTTGAGCATTTCTATTTATGAGTAGTCACACCATTTCTGAAGAAAGACAGTGTGCGTGCCAGGCATTACTTTCTTCAGCTCTTACAATGCCAAGTCAACCATTTTCCAGTCAAATTTCCATTCATTAAAATAAACCTGCCTCAGTCAGTTCACTTTAATTTGGAGGTAACAAATCCAATGTAACAATTCAAGAAGCAAGTGTTCCACAATCTTGTGTTCCTTTGATGTACTACCATGCAGCAGGTCTCAAGACAAATAAAAGTAACCACCAACACAGGACAGAGAAAGATGGCCAAGGAAGCTTCAGTCCCACGCTCAGAGGTTACAGGTCCAATGGGCCAGAGAAACGAGCGCTTCTGCCAGGCTCTGGGGCAGGACGAGAGACCCCAGAGTCCAGCTATTCAAGAGCTATAGACAATTTTGCAAATGCTGTTCTACTCCCCGATATTACTTCCTGTAAGATGACTATGACGTCACTTTAACAGAACGGGCTAACGGTTTGACATGAGACATGGTGCTATCAGTCCAGCCAACTCGAATTCAGAAGACTGAAGTGCTCCAGGACAGTACAATACTGAGTTACAGCTCCGCATTAAGAGGTATTTGAAGGCTGTTCAACACAATCTGAGAGTTTAAAGCCAGCAAGCGTATGGCTAAGTAGAGACTCTAAGTGCACAAGCTGATAGCTCTCACCCTGAAAAATGTCCCTCTGTGTAAGTTCTTCAGATACAGTCACTGTATTATTCTGAACACTAATAAAAGCAACACACTTCTAAAGAGCGTTCCCATCTAACAAAAACAACTTTCACAAACCTTAAGCTATAAAAAGTATAATTTTCTTCACATGGAAGGAAACACAGACTCTGCCAAGATCACTAAGCAAATCAAAGCAGCCCGCCTGGGAAAGAGTTAAGAGCTGCCAACTCCTTATACAACATAGCTGCTCTCCCAGAAAAAGGTAAGGCAGCGGATAGAAAGCAATTCCAGGCCCAGGGTTTTTGTTTTCCTTTGTTTCTTTCTTTGTGGGTTTTTTTTTAAGGAGGAATCAGTTGCACTGACTTGAAAAATTGCCACAGACAGGCACATGGTCATTCCTACAGAAGCAAAATACATGTTGTTTATTGTTTATACACTCTGTTGTAAGAAACAGTAACTCAAAGTACTTACATCAATGGCACACAGCTGAAGTTTCCCCCTCTAGCTAGTTTGAGATACAAGAATAACCTAAATCGTCTACTACACCTAGAGTAAATTACTGAAATTAGAAATATCAACGTTAAACATGGTGAAAGTACGGGTGCCTAAGAAATGATTCTTCCCAAAGCTAACACTGCACTTGGTAACCAAGAGGCCTCCACTCCATATAAAGAATGTCTTTGTGTGATTAACTCACCTATTGCCTGCCCAAGCCACAGCCAGCTGCCAAGGCTACAAAAGCCCAGTGCCATGCTTTATAACCCACGGAGTCCGAGCCAGGTTACTTCTTCCCAGATTTCAGCATGCTCCTTCCACAGCACCCAGGTTACTTCTTCCCAGATTTCAGCATGCTCCTTCCACAGCACCGTCATCGGGCAAGCTGTGCGGAGCATCTTCAGGATTAAGTACTCGATTCTGCCAAAGTAACAATTAGGCTTCCAGACATTTCTGTGCAAACTCACCCCTATCATATTCCCACGGGGGCTCCAAAACAGAATTGCCTCTTACATTAAGCTGTCCTTTCAGACGCCTGACCCCCTGTTGCGAGGAAGGGCGCTTGCTTTCTGCCTCCCAGTGACGAGCTCTCCTCACCCGCAGGCCGGCAAGGAGGCCCGGTCGGACCTTCCCCTTGGCCAGGTGCCCGGCAATGGGTGATGGGTTGGGGAGAGCGGCTGCAGCTCCTGCCTGGGCCCACGGCCTCGCCGGGGGAGGCAGACAGGCGCTGCTCCACTGGCGTCCTCTCCTTGCAGGGATTTCTGCAGAGCCTGGCGAAGCTGCCCACGGGGCAGCCGCTTCCCCGCAGAGCTCTGTGCTGGTCTGGGTTGTGGGGTTTTTTTTTCCCTCAAAACAGCAGGTCCTTGAGCTTAGCAGCTTAACAAGAAATTCAGAGTTGAAAATAAATAAATAAATCCCAAGGTAACAGACACAAAACACAACTTTCCACAAGAGGCAGGGCGTCCTTTCAGAAGAAAAAGGAAGGAAGAAGCTTAGTTTCAAACACCATTTCTTGAAGTACTGCATACCACTCTTAACAAAATAAAAAGGCCACCAGCAAATATGAACCAAAAAGTTTTGTCATCTGAGGAAAAAATAAAAAAGATATCACAAACTGGGGGAATTTAAAACAATGTCCTTATATTTCAGCACATGGAATTGACAACAATGGCAATACAACACAAGTTATTCCTAAAAGAAGAGCTTCTTCGGATGTCTGGAAATGGAATACATAAAATCCAAACAAACGCCCAAATCCCACTTTTTTCTTTTCAGTGAAACACTGTCATCCATCCTTCCTCATCCTTCCTCATCCTGCCCTTTTTCTTTGCTACACCATGGAGTAACTTCAATTTGCTGTAGGTTTTTCAACCTGAACATGCTTCTCAAGGGATACAGTGACTACTATCATTATAACTGATTTGAAAGAGTGCCTCCCTCTACCAAAGTACTGACAGTGAAATAGGTATTTTTATGAGACTTTTAATTCTCTACCCATCAAGGCAGGGACTAATAATATCTGGGTGCCCCTTCTCTGAAAAATAGCTGTCTTCACAGACTAAAGTTCCACACAGGATGGGATGAGAGGAAGCAAATGAAAAAGTCATCATCTCATCAATAGCTCTTAAAAAATACAGGTATCATTCTACACAAGACACTGCATGTTAAAAGAGCAGAAGTTTATCAGATGATTCATATCCAGCGTGGAGAAAGTTATTTAAGGTAGCCTTAAGGAATGGTTTTGCTTTTGCTTGTCCCAATCACCACCACCCAGCGTTGAAAGCTGTCGTAACACGCACACATTCTTAAAATACTTTTTTTTTCCTTCTATACATACACATTTTAGAGTCAGTGAAATCAGGCAAATGCAAGATTTGTCCAGCAGAAGTCAGATGCTCTTACACGCACCAGAAGACAGCTGAAGACAAGCTTTTGCTGGCTGAGCTATGCCTAGGGGACAGGTGACTGGCCCTTGGAAACTGGCCATTTAACTCTTCCCCCGACACATGCCCTCGCTTGCCCTGCAGCGGCACACTTGCTGCCAAATCCCCAAAGACGGTAGGTGGCCGCAGACTGTTTTCTAGCCGAGCCCGGCAGCTATGCTCCTCTGGTCTCTCCGCCTCCGTTTTTCCATCTGCAAGTCCAGAATGTGCCTGTAGACAAGGGGGAGATGTTACGCTACAAGGCTCATGTCTACTACAACCCCACCCATGTAGGTGGCAATGGTGTTCCTGCTGTTTGACCAGTCGGACGCAACCCTTCTCTCAAGTAATCACAATTCCTAATCCAAGGAACAAGCAAGTGTCCAGAACACCATCCCGTAACCAGGAAATCATCATCAGTTTGCTATGCTCACACACAAAATAAATTCCCTTGTTTCATTTACAATGTATTCATCTCATACACTTTCATCCTCTGGAAAATCCTCAAAATAAACAAAGCAAGTCACAGTTGCCCTCAATGGATACTACCAGAGCTCCCTCTGTGCACTCAAAAACACAATTAAACCAATTCCCAGAGCAGCCAACAGTTGCGGAAGTGACTCAGCTCCTCAAGCATTGTCCTCTGTAGGACTAACAGCAGTGCTGGGCAATGCAAGGAGAGGGACAGGCCAGAGATGCAAAAAGAAGTATACAAGGGTATCTATCCATCAGAGAAAAACTTTGATGAAAAAAGAAAGAAAGAAGTACACATTCAGCCACGCAGGCCCTACTGACTGGCAGAGACAAGCAGACAGACATGCAGACCACAGAGGAACTGGAACATACCCGTGGTATAAAATCCGCAGCCTCCCAGAAGGCTCACTGTGCATGTTTTATGAATGTCACTGGACTGCTGCTGCCATGTTTCTCCAGACTTTGTCAAGAGGTTTAAGACTACCAAACATCACTTGAAACAAGTTTTCGCTCCAATGTGCAAGAACGAGGCTTTTAGCAAAGACCCAAGTATCTCCTCCGCATGTTCTCCTCCGACATCCATTTGAAATCCTGTTACGTGAGAGGAATCAAGATGATCCAGAATGTTTTGCTACATGCTCCCAGGTATCCACCGAGTACCTTGAGGCAAACACGACACTGTCTTCACTCACAAAATGTCTGTCTGATTACAAACAGAGGTTAGATTTTTAAAAAAAGCTGAGGACTGGTCTTGGCTGTTTTGTTGGGTTCCTTCCATCAGATCCAGGTTCTTTGACTATTTTAATATTAACATTTACTGTGTACATACACATACATATCATGGAACTGTAGGGCATAATCAAAACCAGATTTATTTCTGCAGATTCTAATATCCTAATACTCATGTACTATTTCTTTAAAAAAAGCAGGCTACTGGCAGCTTTGAAGAAGGTAAACACGAAGTATTCCTTCCTCTTCAACTCCTTTGTTTTGCTCTCTGCAAACTGAATTGCACTATTTTCTCACTAATGTTCCCCTCTTCTCAGGACACCCTTATTTCTGTCAATTAACATTAGCTCGCTTAAAAGGGAGGGCACAGCATGAATTTCAACACAAGTTAGAACTTTGCTCAGTTATACTTCAAAGTTTAGTTCCCACAAAGGTTCAAACCTTGGTTTACTTCATGAATGTACCCAATAAATCATTCAGTAGACATAACTACACTTCTTTTGTAAAACCTACCCTTTCCCATACATAAAATTTGGCACTAAAAAGCCATTTGAACACTTATTTCTGCTGTACATGAGTGTATGGCACATTTCCCTTTGGAGAAAGAGGATTCAACCAAGCTGTAAATAGTAGACTACTGAAAGAAATTGAAAGGTTGCTGAAAAGGATGCCGTACGTACCCTGCAGCAAGGACTGCTGTGGGAGAACTCAAGCCACAGAGAAAGCAGTTCTGCCCCGTGGCAAGCAAATTCAGAAACAGCAAAATCAAATGCATGTGACAGAGGATTAAGTAACATCTGTTAACAGAAGTATACCTATGCACTCCATACCCATCAAAACCTGCAGAAAGACTCAAACCTGTGAATTCTGCAGTCCAAACCATCTCAGATGGTCTCCCTCTAATTTGTTATATGCATAATGAAGACACAGACTCAAGAGCAAATGCAGGAAGAAGAACATTTGTGTATTTGGGGGAAATTCTTAAAACCTGTCACTGGGATGTTTCCAAGAAAATGTTATGTTCTAAAGGAAAACAATTACACAGAGAGAAAATGCTCAGTAACACACGTGGGAGTGAGGATGACACAGCACATGTTATGCAGACGCATGGAAACATGAAAAGCAGTATTAGACAACTCAAACGTCACGCAGAACATAAGGGAACGGAGCAGTATTTTTTTTTCTTTTTAAGATGGAAGCAATAGGATTCAAGTCCTGGCCTGGCAGTCAAAGTGAATACCAACAAGAGAGGGAAATAAATCAGCCACAGCATATGAGCATCCACAGATGATCAAAAAACAAAACTAGCAAGTACTATTATGGATGCAACTAAGCAAATTATAAAAGAAGTAGCAGGAAATATATAAAGCTACAAGTCTGGGTTAATTCTTTCAATAACACATCCAACTGCATTTAAAGAAAAGATACTGGAGATGTTAATAAAGAAAGAAGGTTTATTAAACCATTTAAGTAGGCATAAAGGAGTTCAAGATCTTTCAACAAGTAACTGAAAATATTATTAAGTGGCCTGGAGAGCTCCAGCTTGCCTCGCGCAGCCTTGCACACTGTCCGTCCCATAAAGCATCACAGAGCTTGTGGGGCAGGAGGAAGGGGGGGGGCATGTCAAATAAATAAAGCAGGTGATTAACAGTATTTTCCCACCTATGATTTCATTACTGTAGTACTTTTTTGATTTGTTAAAACAAGGACAAAAGTATCCCACACAAAAGGTATACGCTACTTCCCACAGCAAACTGTTCCCCCTGCTACAGAGGTTTCCTTATATATACAGGTAAATTCTCTTCATGTCTTTACATTACTAATGCCCACTGCATCCTAAAGGGTATCTGCTGGTAACAGTTACACCCTTTAAATACATTTAAGAAAGCAGGAAGCAGGGCTTTTCAGAATGCAGTCTACAAGCCATTGAGGATGGTAAATTGCAGCAATAAAAGCTTGGCTCCAGTATCAAATCAGATCCTTACTTATACACCAAATATAGTGCTTGGAGAACATGCCTCAGAACATGGATGGTTTCCCAAAGTGCTGATCAGTGCTTTTGAAAACCAACGCTTTATGAATGACTAAAGCAAATCTAGTCATAGAACCTAAGAAATCACAGTGGGGCATTTAAAAAAAAAAAAAAAAAAAAAAATGGACTGAAAAGTTTAAGGCAACCTTAAAACATTTTAAAAAAAATTAAAAGTACAAAATTTTAATGATTTTATAAAAAAAGCAAAGTGAAAAAAAAGGAGAAACTTAACTAAACTTTCATGCGGGAGGAGTCACTTCAGCACTTTACAAAAGGCTTTTATTGTAACCCCCACATAAAACAGGCTGATGATATGAACACAGCAAATTAGAAAAACTTGGCAACTTCCCAACAGAAAGCCTCAAAGTATACATGTAACAGTACACTTACACCTTGATTAATAGGTAAAACGGGGTCTGAATTCAGCAAACAACAGAACAATCATTAGAAGCAAGAAATAACACAGAGAACAACAGGAAGAAGAAATGGACAGGAGGCAGTAATGAATAATCTACCAGCTTTCCAAAAATACACTGCATTACCTCATCACCAAGTATTTCTTACACATCCCCCATATTTAATACAATCTTGTACATGCTGTGTGTGTAACTATCTTCAGTAAAATTTGCTTCTATCTTGCAAAGCATCATACTGGGAAAATCCACCTATCTGAAGCATCTGAGGGGGAACAATAGCTCCTACACACAGAGGAGAATATTTCTTCTGAGATTATTTAAGCTTGTGCATTTGACAGTTGAGTCCAGAGTCAGTTTAACTGTTCTGTGGTGAATTTAAATATACAGGTTTTTCCTCTTTTACACTCACACTGCAGCAAGAAATTTTAAGAAGAGCTGTCAACCACAGAAGTTGGTTGGACATTAGAGACATTTGATTTTTTGTAAAAGTTACGCTTCAGCATTAGAAAAAACAATATTTTGTTGCCACAAAATATGACAAGTAAAAAGACATAGTAATGCCATTTTGACTCCTGGATCTAGAACTCTCAGCAAGACAATCCCTAAAACAACTGCTCCATTCAAGCAACATCAGGACTCTGCTACTTTAGTTAGTAAAAGCACAATTAAAATACCAGCTAGCAAAACAAAATATGTGTTATTTTATTAAGGTCAAGATAGGAAACCCACCCAATTGTTATCTGGGTTGAAATGATTTCTATATCAAAAATCAGATGTCTCAATTTTCAGCAAAAGAGGAATTTACCAAAGCTTACTTAAGCTCATTTATTCTCTTTGTCATAAAGACAGGAATTAGACTTGTGATAAAGACAACAAATCCAGGCATTATGAGTTCTTATCCACAAGATGGTCTTCTTCACTGAGGAAGGGATTAAGATTTTGTACATCAGGAGCGCTCATATCTCTAGGACAAAAGCAATTAACTCTGGAGGTAAGCCACTGAATTTAAAGACGAAGTGTAACAACAGACAACCAAAAAAAAGAAAACAACCAAATACGTGGAAAAGAGGCGAATTTCAAATAAAACTCAACTTGAAATATGGGTAGGATCACAGGAGGTACGTAAAAATAACAAAAGGAATGGATTCCTGCTAAGGAACAGCTGTGAACTAGAGAAGGAAGAGAGGAGAGGGTGAACAAGATAGAAGCGTCTTCACAAAAAAAAAACAAAAAAAAACAAAAAAAAACCCAAAAACACAGAAGGAAAGTTGGGACAAGAAGCTACGGTCACAGTCAGATTTCAATACGAATGGGAAAAGACAGAACAAAAGAAACAAAACCATTCATATTTGCAGGTTGTATCAGAGCAACCAAAGTCACTGGTTCGAAGGGCAAGGCCTAAATAGACCAGAAAGCTTCACCATCTCCCTAGCTTTCTCCCAAAGAGAAACAATGCAAGAGAAGAGTGAATTAATCCACTTCCAAGCACTGCTTTTAAAAGTTTCAAGATATATTTTCAAGGAAAAAACTGCTGTTACCTTCATGAATTCACAGTGGGGGACTGTCTTTTTATTAAGACAAAATTACCATCTCATATACATGAATTTACTGTCTGCTGGCTCAGGCTACATATTTAAAATGGAAAGCAAAGACTTGAATTAAACAGAACACATCCGAGATGCACACCACTTGTAACTACGTTGTACAGAACTGGGTATCAGGTTGTGGAAGGCATACACTTACTAAGCTAGCTAAGGAGTAAGAAGTCATTTTGAACTTAGTATCCAATTTAGGCAGCACAGATACATGCCTCTCCAGACAGCCAGTCCCCAGTTCTCATTACCTTCTTTCAAATCCTTTCACCAAAATACTGTCCTAGGCAGCAGTGCCCTGGGAAAGCATACGACAGATCCACATGCAGAGTAATCACCACACTGGCTCTGGGAAATTATTTGAAAAATTATGAAATGAACTTTGTGGTTACTTCTTTATGATCTGCTTTAAACTGATCCAGAAAAGCTGCACATACATGGTTTTAGATAACCTTGTGTTGTGGTTTAACCCCAGCTGGCAGCTAAGCACCATGCAGCCGCTCACTCACCTCCCGCACAGTGAGATGGGGGAGAGAATCAGAACGGTAAAAGCGAGAAAACTCGTGGGCTGAGATAAAGACAGTTTAACAGGTAAAGCAAAAGCCACGCACAGAAGCAAAGCAAAACCAAGGAATTCATTCAGTACTTCCCATGGGCAGGCAGGTGTTCAGCCATCTCCAGGAAAGCAGGGCTCCATCACACCTAAGGGTGACTTGGGAAGACAAACGCCAGCGCTCTAAACATCCCCCCTTCCTCCTTCTTCGCCCCGTTTATATACTGGGCATGACGTCCCATGGTCTGGAATACCCCGCTGGCCAGTTTGGGTCACTGCCCTGGCTGTGTCCCGTGCCAACTCCTTGTGCCCCTCCAGCCTTCTCGCTGGCTGGGCAGGAGAAAACAAAAAATCCTTGACTTACTCTAAACACTATTCAGCAGCAACTGAAAACATCAGTGTGTTATCAACATTCTTCTCATACTGAAGCCAAAACACAGCACTATACCAGCTACTAGAAAGAAAATTAACTCTATCCCAGCCGAAACCAGGACACCCACCTAGTCAGAATGTACTGTAACTACGCAGGGAAATTTATAGCACCCTGCTTAATTATAAAATTCAGTGTATTTCCTTCCAGAAGAGGTAAATGCAACAGATGTCTTCCTCTGGAAGACTGCCCCCCTGAAAACTTAAAAGAAAAATAATTTTCTTGCCCTTATTTGTCTCACAGAGACTCCAAAAAGGACTTTTGCAGTTTTTCCTCCCAAACGCTTTCAGCACCATTCACCTACGTTACTTTCCTATAGTACGGCGTGCTCCTTCACACCAGCACAAACATGTCCATCACAACCTCTCTTCAGTAACGTTCACGTATCACGTGGCAGGTGAAGTTACAATACTGACAGCCAACGTTACACTAGTGCCACAGAAGTGTGATGGAAGTGAAAGGAAGGAAATGCCATGTTTAAAAAAGCAACACACACGGAGACGACAAAGCAAAGCACTGGATCCTGATGCAGTCATGATTCCTGTCATGAAATTTAGAAGCTAGAAAAAAACCTGTGAAAAGCAATTAAGTTATATTCAGTTACAGTTGAAAATAGATTCTGCAGCATATGAATATATAACCCACAATCTCCCTCTCTGTGTACTTTAACAACAGCACCAACAACAACAAAAAAAGGACAAAACCCAAACAACAAGTTCATTGTAGCTCAACTTTAATAGGAAGCGGCTTAGTTTACAAATGGTAAAAGCATCACACAGCATATCCAGCTGTTTAGGTTGGTTTGTGGGTCAAAGGCTTATTGATAGCTTTGGCAGCAATATCCTTCTTCTTGCTTACTACGGAAGACTTAAAAGCGGTGTAATTAAATGCACCTATTTACTTCTCTAAGAAGAACAAGCAGCTTCATTCTGTCAGCCTTGGGCACGAAAACATATTACCGCACTCGCAACTCTTAAGCCACCCCTCCGTGGACAAATGTTTCCAATATTTTATCCTTTTTCAAACAAGATAAAAAAAGACTATGTATCTTTCAGGACACGTACAGCCTAAGATGTAACTGCGACCCCTGGGCCGACCTTTACCATGGTTGCCTGTTGCCATGAAGAGGTCCTAAATCCAAAGACTTGACAGAAAAATATCAAATGCTTTTGGCGCCTTTTCAAGAATAAAAACCAAGCCTCTTCACACGTGCCTAAATCCTCCCCTGAAAGCGATCCTTCTTCCACCACTATTCTCAACTGACAAACGTAAATAGCTAATTGCATAGGTTCACTTACATTGCAAACACAAAGAGAAGAGGACAAACAAGGGAAAACAATTGTAGCATAAAAGCAAACAATTAGGAAGCAATTAGGACCGGACATCACTTCGATGTAGTAAACACAACTTTCACACTGAACAATGCCTTTCTTCATGTTTTTTTCTTTTTTTTTTTTCATTCCAAACTAAAGTTTCTATACTGAAAAGGTAGCATCTAAGAACATTTAGAAGTGTCTATCGCTCACTTCATCAATTACATGTTCCCTGAAACAGAGTATACTAGTGGCAAAAGATTTTTTTCAAATGCAACTGCAAGCTCAGACACCTTACAGCCTGAACTGGTCTGCACAGCTCTGTTCCTCTGAGTCAGACTCCTTCTTTCCGAAATAAGAGGCAGAACTCAGCTTCGCAGCCCTCTACCTCCAACCTTACTGATAAGGCAGCAGCACTCACACATCGCTGGCTACAGTTTATTTCCATTTCATCGTACACAAATTTGACAAGCAGACATTTCGTCAAACTCATCAAGAACGAGCAAGGGGATGTCAGGGGGAATGGCAAGAACTCTTAAACAGGTAGTAACGCACACAGAAAGCCAAATGAAGTTTGAAGGACAGAGTTAGCGACACAGCTAAGCTTATTTGATTGCCAGTTTGCAGAGAAAAAGGGAGAAGCCTCCTCTGTGCTTTTTGCCATGTCCAGACACACCTGCTGCTTCCATTATTCTGACGCCATCCCTCATGTCATTACACAATGACACCAAGTAACTCAATTAGCAAAAAAAACTAATCCCACCAAAAAGGAATTCATAGTTTTCTGCTGGTTTAGCTTCTTCAACCAGCTCATCAGAAGGATGACAAGTGCCTCGGTAAGCTTAACCCTATCAGCAAACTGCACCCTAACAAACTGTTTTAGAGTCTTCGGGGAAGGTAAATGAGGAGGGAAGCAGAGTGACAAGCACTTTAAAAGGCCTTTTTCAAGAGAGTTCGATAATTGTGAAATGAATTGTACCCCAAGCAGCGAGCGCAAGGGGCAACATGAACACCTCTGTGTAACTTTTTCACTCCCGTGGTTTCTGGAAGCTTTCTGTTCCTTGGTGCTCGCTGCCTTGAAAACAAGCCCAGCTGCCAGCCAAGCGACAAATCTTTTGATAGCAGGCATTCCAAAACAGGAATTAAAGACCGAGTTAATACTACAAGTGAAGATGTGCTTCAACAACATTAAACACAAATTTCAGGTAAAAGCATGTATTTCTACAGCCAGTAATTCAATAAATCATAGAATCATTTAGGTTGGCAAAGGCCCTAAAGATCACCGAGTCCAACCGTTAACCTAATGCTACCAGTTAAAGCTATCAACAGCTTAAAAATAAAGACAGACCAAAAACACCCCATTTTACTTTCTGTGAAGTTAATTGTCAGAGCTGATTCCATATAAACTCTACCTCTAAGGAATCCTTTTGCTTTCCTCAAAACTCAAAATTACTGTTACCAAGACTTAAAAACCAAAAAAATTTTTAAACAGTTGGCAATAACTTCACAGTTCTCTCTCCAATTTACTCACAGGCAAACTCAAGAGACATTTCGTTCCTGGTACTCTTCCAAAAAAAAAACAAAAAAAAAGGAAAAAAATAAACCGAACGCATCACTAACAGTACTGCTTAAAACACAGGTTTTGCAGTAAGGCAACACATTCACTTGTCGAGAACCTCTACCCTGATCTCTGCTCTAGGAACACAGCCTGCACAGTTGTATTATACTAATCAAGCTAAATCTGAAGACAAACAGTACATTAAAATACAGAAGAAAAACACCTGAACGTTCAACAAGCTTATTATTTCCCATTTCGAACAGTCTGTGAATGCCTACACGTTGATTTTCAACAACCGAAATTCCAGTTTAGAAGTGCCTAACTAAGTCTTCTGTGGGAGTCCTTGATAAAGAGGAGATGAATACCGCATCTCCAACTTTCAACTACATAAGGAGCACTCACGAAGCACTCGGGTTGCTCTCCAGCTAGAGTAAGCTGAAAAACACTGCCCACTGTAGAAACTGCTTTCATTTTTAAGTAGCAGCAACTCAGCATCTAGGAAAGCTGAGGAGGGGGAAACAACAAATAGCCATGATGTTCTTCAAGAGCAGGAGCAGACCGGGAAATCAGGAGGGCCACAATGCTTGTCAATCTGGAAACAAACACACCAGCTCTGGTTTTGGTGTTACTCTGCAAGAGATGTAAGGAAAAAAACATAATGTCCCACTGCACTTTCTGCATATACATATACACACAAACTATGATTTTACTTTAATTTAAAAAAAAAAAAAATTTAACCCCCACACACCATCACAGCTCTGTTGTGCTGTATAACAAGACGGAGAAGGAAGAGCACATCTTGCTCCCAATCTGTTTTACAAGTTAACTTTACATCAATCCATAAACATATATGCCCCAGGCAACAGCTACTCATCCTCACCCTGACTTGCTGTTTCCATCAGCTCCTGGTCTTTCCAAGTCTCATCAGTTACGACTACATACAAGAATATAACTTTAAGAAACCATACATTGGAGTTCTCCGAGAGGGACTTACTAATACATAGACTTTTTGGGTTTTTTTTTTTAAGAAAAGACTATTTCACAGCTTCAATAATAAAACTGAATCTTTTCCTTTTAAAAATAAATGGTTTTCATCTAGCTTCTTTTTTATGTTAAGTTTTGCCAGCGTAGGATAACACAAGCATGTTACCATATGGCACGCCTACCAGAACTATCTTTAATTTTTTTGCTTGGAGATGTAAGCTAAAGTACCTGCAACTATGCTGTAATTTCCTTTTAGAGAGAACTTATCTAGCTGATGTTTTTTGGAACTGAAGATATTTTCTAGTCCGATTCCCACTTTTTTTTTTTTTTTTAAAGATTCAGGATAACCTATTCAACCACTCAAGAGGTTTAAGAAGTCTTTTCAGAAAGGAAGAAACAAATCAGAAAGAGAAAACAGTGGCGCTGAAAATAACAACTGCTGTCAAAACTGAGTTGTATTAATTCAGTAGCTCGTCTTACAAGACAGTCTTTTTATAATGTTACCCATAAGCAGAGAAGACAATGGTTTCCCTTGATTTCCACCCCCCAGTCCCCCCCATGTAGCTTTATATGTCACTGGCCCTGGCAACAGTGAAGAATAGCAATGGATTTGTCAGCGGACAAGGACTGTGCAATGGGCCCGCGAGGGGGGCCCCAAGCACCCTGTGTTATCCAAGCACAATCGCCCTGTTACTTGACAACAAGCAAGTCTGCAAGCAGAAGACAGCTTTTGGTATCGTACTTGAGTGTCAAACTGACAAACTACAGCCAAGATACTGATGATAAACCTGTGCGATAGCCAATTTAGAAAATGTTTCTAGTCTAAGTGCACAAAGACAGTCTTCACCTGCTGCATCATGATTGCGAGTTCAAAATTACGAGTCAGTTCACAAGAAGACAACAGTATCACTGATGCAGAGAAAACAGCACGGACAAAAAACACAACTTGGCTACCTCCATACCAAGGAAACTCTTGGTGAAAAAAGGGGTGAAAACATACTATGAAAAACTATGTAAGAAGGACTGTGGAAATGGGGGGGGGGGGGGGGTAGGAGCTCAAAATAAAAGTTTTGAATAATCAATC
>JANZLQ010000007.1:7654010-7713839 GCA_026212715.1 Elanus axillaris
GTCCCCCCCCCCCCACGTGCAAACACCTGCTCTGTAGGTGTGCCCAATAATTGAAATAACTGACACACTTCCCTACCCTCCAGCAGAGATGAATTAATTCTCAATCTGCCATTAATTTTTTCTTTGTCACAATCAAACAAGAGCCAGTCTGACTCACCCACCTGAGCTCATATACCTCTGTTTCTGTGGGATTAGCCAAGAAATCGAGTGGTTTCCAAAACTGCTGTCAACTTGCTGTGAATCACTGTTCCTTGGCTGTCAGTTATACCCAGAAATGGCTTTCAGCTGTGCACAGTACTGAGCGTGGGTTCGTGGGGGCTGAGCTCTGAGCTCTGTCAGCCTGTACGTGGGGTTACTTCCTGTACTTTGGCTGCTAGATTCAGGCGCGGAGGAAAGCCTCCTCACTTGGATGTCCATATTCTCTTCTTCATCACGTTATTCCTTCAGTGCTGTGGAAATCACCTAATATGACACAGCTAGTTAAATTTCCGTGAGGCCCAGCTGGTACTGGTGCCAGATCTCTGAAAGATTAGCGCAGGCAGCTCTGATTTAAGAGGTTCTGGGGCAGGTAGCTAGAAATATAAGGCATTACAATTTTGTACTTTGACTAAACCTGTGAATAAGGGGTTTTTGGTTATTTTTTTCTTTCTGTGGTGTAAGTGAGATCTTGCTGATGTCCCTGAATGTTGCACGACTCATTGGTGTATTATACCCACGACTTTCACGCATACCTCATTACATTTTATCCCATCAATTTCATAGCCATGTGTATAATGTTACATCTCCAGCAAAGTCTTTAATACGACCCTGTGCATCTTGGGTGTCTGCCTGTTTCAGTAACCTGCTTTGGGGTTGGGTGGATTTTTTTTCATTTGGGGTTTGTAGGCATTGGAAAGTGCACTTTGCAGAGGTGCAGCGAGGGGAAGACAGCCTCAGATACAGGGCTGCTCAAAAGGATGCATACTACTGACAGAAATGGAAAACATGTTTCAGAGGAGGTATAGCTGTGTTTCTGCAACAAAAGAGAATTTTGGCTTGTAAGTGGTTGGTATTACTTCTACAGGAACTTTGTGTAAGGCTGTAAACTAAAGGCTTTGTCTAGACCAGACCAGTAATGTCTCACAATATGTGGGTTTATCCAGGAGAGTGGCTGTCCCTGCAAATCGAAAAGGGCTTTCATAAACATGTGCAATTTAAGTGGATTAATTCTTCAAAACCATTGCATGCCATACCGTGGCTCTGACACCCAGTACGTGAGCAGAGCTGAGAGAGGAGAACGTCCTGAAGGTATCTCGTCAAAACCTCGCGTTCTCTGCAGAGGTGCAAGATGTGCCATGTAATCTTTTCCTTTGAATTCCAGATACATAGAAGTGTACGTAAGTAGAAAGCATCACATGCAAAGGCACATGCCTTATGACAGGCAGATGGTGACCTACCCCAAAGTAAGAAGAGAACAAGAATCCGTTTTTGAAGAAAGGGGATTGAGCAACACCAGAGGCTCCGATGCTGAAAGAGAAAATCGTGAGTCCCTCCCTATTGTGCATATTCTTTGAGGCCCCTCCATTTTACCCTGATTGTCTGCTGTGAGTGTGACCCCAGCAGTCTACAGCTGTCACATGAGGGAGGTGATAATTACAGGCATTAATGATTTTTTTTTTTTCTTCCACTCCACAGAATTATGCAGGGAAGGAGCAGAAAACTCCAGGCAGGTTGTAGAATCCGGTAACATCTCATCACCAATGCACTTTGTCCACATGAGGGGTTTTCCTGCCCAAGCTAGTGCCCAAGACATAATAAATGTGAGTAACAGTAGAACTATGAATGAAATTCGGTCGTCATTACCAATGCAAACCCTTGATTAATTGTTACAGATGACATGACTTCACGTTTTTAATTTACCTGTATCTGTGTTAATCCTCAGTGCTGCATGGCTTCAGGCTGAATGTGTTTGGACACTTGGAGCTTGCTGAGGGTTACAGGCTCCCCAGGGCAGCCGTGCCTGCATGGGCACAACTGCGATACGCTCACCTCCGTAAATAAGAATGGATTAAAGCTTTCTGGGCTGTCTTAGCATCTGTCTTTTTGACTCCAGTAGTCATTTATAATCTTAGCTAGATTTCAGAGTGGCTGACTGTACAAAAATGAACTTCAGAATCTTCTTAGTATCAATTTTACTTCATTTTTAGCAGTATACAGCATCGCAGAGCAAATGTACCTGCACCTAATGACTTTGACATGTACAGAACGCGCGTGCTGCCTGAGGATTTCCGTTCCCGTCAAGGATTACTCTGCCAGGAGCTCACGGAGGGTGGGCGGCTGCGCGCTGTGGGACAGGTGACTGGGGCGCGCTTCAGCTTCCCCCTGACAGGGAAGGGGAGCCTTTTGCTACTCAGGAGCTCAGAGCCCCCCATAGCTGGACAGGCTTTAGGAGTGAAACCATCAAGTTTCTCGCTAATAGGGTGCATTACTGTTCTGTTGTTTCTTTCTTACCAAACTCTCTTCTGTTTTCCTCCTTTTCAGTTTTTTGCTCCGCTGAAGCCGACGAGGATCATGGTAGAATACAACTCCCACGGAGATGCCACAGGAGAAGCAGATGTGCATTTCGAGAGCGATGAGGATGCAGTCGCTGCAATGGCTAAGGAGGGGTCACAGCTGCGTAAGTAATGAGGAGGGGGGTCTTAAAACCCCGAGACTCGGCTCCCGGGCTAGTCTGTCCCAGCTTGTCACGCTACTGTTAACACCCTTTGCAAAGGGATCATCTTAAATGTCGATTTCCAAATCGCCCTATCGTGTGACATTGGCTTTGCGCGAAGGAAAAAAGTAACGCGTGCAAGTCGCTGAGCACAGACCACCTCTCGCATTGTTCCCCAGAGTGCAGTGCCATTGAACTATTCCTGAATGAACATCCAAAGGCAAAAGAAAACTGCTAATGATTGGCACCGTCTTAGATTTGGTAAGTGCCTCCTTCTTCTCTGTTGCTCCTGGTCCATTTTTAGCAGCACACGCCTCAGGCTTACTATTTCCGATACTTTGGATTTCAACTAGCTTAAAGGCTAAAATTTAGAGTGGCTAAAGGGGATCATGGCAGCTCATCTGAGGTCAGGCATTGAGCCTGGACGCCCCTCGCCTTGCAAATCCAGCATCCGCAGGATCAAAGTCCTGTGGCACAGGGGCAGCAGCTCCTTTCCGAGGTTACAGCCAGAGCTGGCAGAAGTTGTGGTGCTGCCCGGACTCTGCCCAGCCATGCAGCGACTTACCCTTTCACAGCCACCACCTGCTGGTGCGTGCAAGAGAGGGTTTTTTTTTTCTAATCTTTTCCTCCTCCCTTTAAAACACTGTGCGGGTGACCGATGAAAGGTTCTGATGGGGCTGTATTCCCTGGCACAGAAGAGGAAACGTGGCTAAACATCTTCCACAGCTGTGGATTAGCAGTAATTGGTCTTTTGGCTGGGGGAATGTTACTTAATTACAGACAAAGGAGTCTGACAGAGTAACATTCTTCAGGTTATTTTTTTCTTTTTTAAGCCAGCCGCTCTTTCAAAAGCAGGCCAGGAGCCTGGTTAAGCGTGGTAGTCAGCACGGTGTCAGTGCAAACAGGTTGTAATGTTTTTCACAATGTTAATTTGGGTGGGGGTGTCCTGTAGTGGGGCAGGTTTTGCTTTTTTTTCTTGCACAGAAGGTGCGTGTATCGCCTTGACGTTCACCGAAAAAACCCATCTGCAGGCTGTGCTGGGTGCCAGCGGGATGGAGGTGGCCCTCCTGCGGAGGCAGGCGGAGGGTGGCCTGGCACTCCTTCCTGACAACAGAAGGCAGCCCCCTGGCTGCAAAAGAAGGGTTTCCCGGGTCTACGAGCCCCAGGCAGAATGTTTGTACCAGGAAAGAAGTTTTTCCTGGGACCTTCCTGGGAGGCCCTGGCCAACTTGTAATGCTTCCATGAACTCCCTTCGGAGAGTGGGGGGTGGCTGTCACCGCTCCCAAGGTCCTGCCCCCCCCCACCCCAGCTGCAGCAGGGAGGGCAAACCCACCCCCACCGCACACCCCCCCAGGGCCCCGCAGCTCTGGATTTTTAATCAGGCCAGGGATAAGCTGTTGGGGCAGATTAAAGCGGCACACCTCGCTGCGACCTGCATCCCGCACGGCCTCCCTGCCACCACAACATCCTAAAGGTTCCAGCCTCTGCACTGAGACTTGGCCCCAGTGGAATGAAACACCTCCCCACCCCACGTGGGGGTGGGTGTTGCACAGCCCCGCATGGAAGTGCCTCACCTGGTGTAGCTGTTTCTGTCATCTTACCTTTTTTTGGGCGAGATCTTTCAGTATTGCCAAATCCTGCTATTCTGTTACTAGAGACAGTAATTCAGAATAAAATGCAGTGGTGCATTGGAAGCTGCACCAAGGTAGTGATTTTTCTTTTTCCTCTTCCCTTCTTTTTTAGGCCAAAGCGAACACATTCCGTGGGTATGAGCATAAAGATGGAGTACAAGTGTCACTGCTCAGTAACAAGGATAAACTGTATAAAACCTAGTTTAGTGCTGTGTAAAAGCATGTAATAAATTGTGTTGACATACTGTGGAAAGATTGTCTGTTGCAAAAGCAGAAGCAGCTGTACTGCCGGCATGGCAGATGCCGCAGAATGGAGCAGTTCTAGTCTCCAGCTGCGTAATGGTGTACAAAGCATTAATAAACTACCGGTATTCGCACTTAACAAAACCAGAGCAATTTAAGACCCTCACAGAAGCCGGCAGGCGCACCGTGGAGTATAGCCAATACCTCATCCCTCCTGCCACGCTTCTCTCAATCTGTGTAAGCATCTGACATCCGTTGCTGGTTTTGAAACGCTTCCATATGCGTAGCCAAAGCGGAATGGGACGGACAAACCACTCGGGACAGAGATGATCAAGTTTTTATTATCGTGTGGAACAAAACCAAGATCCAAAGAAGTGCCCTCTGCTCCCACAATCCGAAAGTCCAGGCGTCAACCCGCACTCTAGCGTTACAAGCAGTACCTGAGCAAACGTGCCTTGAACATCGGCAGCATCACGAAGCGCAGCGTGCAGTACTGGCAGGCAGAGACATTCACTGGAGTCTGAGGCAGCAGGAAAGAGGCAAGTGCTGACACGGAGAGCTGGCAGCGAGCACGGTCTCGCTCTGACCTTTCTAAATGCCAGTTGCCATTTCAGCCGCCAGAGCCGTCTTCTGAAGGGGTGTGTTGTTTCACGCATGTCCCTGCTCGTTCGTATGGGATCTCGGGTGACTTCAGAGGACCTGCTCAAGAGCTGTCCTGCTTTTCAGACCAATAGACACAGCCATCGCTTCCGACAAGCCGAGCGGCAGCTGCTCCTGCCGGGACAGTCAAAAGCTGGGTACAGGTCACAAATAAGCTGTCGCTTTGGAGCTGCAAAATGCTGGACATAAAATAATTTACAGTAAGGGCCCTGCTTCTGGTTCAGCCCTCTAAGGTGGGAGTTGCTTGGGTCTCACTTTCTCCTTGGGGGATGAGTCAGGCTGGGTTTGGATGCAGGAATCTGAAAGCTCGTAGCTGTGTACAGGATGGACCCAAAACCCCCCACTAAATTCAGTGTCTTCTCCATTCACCTCTGGTGTCTCGCCCCGTCAGAGCAGTGTGCCCACACCCAGGCTCTAGACTTTTCATATTTCAATGCTGTTTACAGCTACTAATCTACTTTCAAGGGATAGCAGGAAGGAAACCTATCTGGTAACTACCATGAGGCGGAAAAAAAAAAAAAAAGACAACACTATTTAAAGTTGCCCCCCTGTGAGGGCTCTGGCTCTGAAGGGCACCGAGAGGAGCTGGAGAACTTGGGTGGCTGAACACACCGAGGCCTAGAGGAAACTAGAAGAGAGTAATTCCTGGTACAAACTAGCACCAGCCACATAAATAACCTCAGCTCCGACACACTTATTAATGCGGTTCCAGTCAGTCTAATGAATAGAAAATCCCCTCTGAGGAATTAAACCACTAACCCCTAATAAAATCTATACAAATCCAAATGCATTTGTCACATATAAATACATTGTTTTTCTGTGGACGACAAAACATTCTGTGGTCTTAAAGACTGAAGTAGGCTTCCAGTATAAAACAGACTGAACACTACTATGACGTGCTACGTGCTTCATGAGGAAGCCACCGCTTCTTGGAGGAACATGAAACTCCTCGAGGTAACAGCAGCAACAAAGAATGATGTAGCACAAACAGTGAAACCTCTTTAAACTGTTTCAAATTAGACTTTCTAGTAGGTGAAAAGCATTCCAATTTCATCTCACTTTCATTTTGATCTAATAACAACAACAAAAAGTGAACCGCCAGGTTTAATACAATGACTATTCCATGTGCACAAGGGGGAGAGGTGGATCAAAGTGGCTCTAAACCTTCTGTGTCACGATGAGGATTTGGTATCTAAGTACTTGGGAATCCAATTCGTCCCGTTGCCACACCAATACGGGAAGTACAGTCACACCCTTCGCTTTGGCCACTGTTGTGTAGTCCTGAAGTCACAGTGAGGGTCTCCGAGAGGAAGGTCAGAGATGCCTTATGGCACTTCCGTGCCAGATCAGTGCAGGTGGTCACTTCTCACATTGTGCGTGCCTCAAAACCACCTACACCCACCCTAGCCCCTAAAACACCCAAGAATTTTCACAGCTTTGTTTTGGTTTTTAGATACTGATATGCACAGCGAGTCCACAGCCAGAGGGCTGAGCCAAGGAAATGACGCTAGAAGGTGTTTATTGGCGTCTTACCTGCCCGCCTTACACCCGGGCACTGATGCAGCACGGCTGAGCCAGATTGTCAAAGGCAACTGGGAAAGGGGAAATGGTATTTCAAGTGCAGCCAGACACGAGGATTAAAAATGCTCCCGTTCTGCTTTCAGCGAGCCTGAGCTTAGCAGCAGCGTGCTTTCACCCCACACGCTCAAGGACCAGAGCGTTCCCCACTTGCACGCGCAGATGCAGGTGCACACGCAGAGCTCTTTTTTGGGCTGGGGCTCTCTGTTCTCGCTGTGCCCCGAGGCTGCTCGGGCACACCTTGGGGCTACTTCACGTGGCATTCCCAAAGCAGTTGTCCCCAGCACAAGCTCAGGTCTGAGAGCAGGCAGACTTTTGTACAGGGAAGGCTCAGGCTGTGGTTTTAGTCACAAGAGACCATAAACACGGCAAAGCTGCTTCCCCTCTGACCTCCAAAGAACACAGGCAAGTGTCTTCTCTTCACATTCCCCCCCCAACGACTCCAGAAACCGCCATCAGCTACAACCATTTTTTGTCACCTCTCTCTGCAACTCGTCCCCTACAAGGGACTTATGGAGTACTGCTGGATGAGCTGCTTGTGACAGGGATTGCAGACACGCTCAGGGTTAATGCTAGACGGGAGGGGCAGCTCATTTGCTGAACAGGCTTCACAGAAGATGCCACCGCAGTTCTTGCAGATGTTCTGGAATGCAGGAAGAGGACAGAGAAATTAAGGAGCTGCTCAAGACACAAGCAACACAAAGAAATTTACTCTCATTAACATCCAGTCATCCAACATCGCCTTCCAGCTGCCCCTGAAGTACTTGCGCCAGTGTGACCAGGCCACCTGCTGCACTGACAGCAGTTTTGTCAGCGCCTCGACTCGTTTCCCTGCAACCTGTTCCTCAGCGTCAGTGGAGGAAAGTATCTAGGTGAAGGCAGCACTCCCACCGAACACCCTTCTCGGGAACTCTCTCACAATCCCTCTAGATTCAGACTGTAAAGCAGTGAAGAAAGCAAGGGGGGGTCAGCTGCGAAAGAACAATATATATAAGCCACCTTGCCTTTTTCTCTTTAAGTGGAGAAATAACAAACAAGTGTTAACACCTGCTATTCTCACTTCTGACTGATCCCAGAAAAAAAACCCACTTAGCTAAAAAGCGAAGAAGCTGCTAAGGGGAAGGGAAACCAAACCACTGAACACAGAGCAGGGTGGGGAACCCTCAAGCCGCCACCGTTTAACAAGTTTACTTTAAGGGTAAAGTGGACTTCAGAAAAGGGCTCATCTCTTTGTCGCAAGTCACCAGGAGGGTCTCTGTGCTATTCGAAAATGAAAATCAGAGGAAACGCACATTCACCAGATGGTGGAGATGACAACACAAGTCCTCGGAGTTACCTTTTTTTTGCCTCGGCTGCTTTCTTCCTGGCAGAGCTGGCAGATCTCGGCGTTTCCAAGTCCTGACAGCTGTTCCTAAATCCCAAGTAAAAACCAAGATATTCTGCTTTACGCGCTTCTTTACATGGCACCTGTATTAAAGCTCTGCGGCTGATCCACATCTTACAACAGGAAGGAAGACTTCACACGCTTGTGTTTTTAACCCCTCTCTATTCACAGCACACGGTGCGGCCGCACAGGACCACCGTGCATTTGCAGGATGATCGACAGTTGCACTGGCTACACCACGGGGCGGATGGGGGAGCACAGCACGGCTGCATGAACAGAGGACCACGCAGCTCCATTTTCAGGCTGAGATCAAGGCTGCTGGCCCTGCAACAAGGTGGGAACTAAGCATCTTTCTCACTGTGAAAAAGCGCTGACAGATGCAGAAATTCCCAGGAGACAGGACACAAGGCGAGTGTTGCAGCATCCCACTGACAGTTAGGGATCTAGCTGTGCTTTGCCAGGCACCCGCGGGAGAAAGAATGGATTCTGGTCAATTTGACATACAAGACAAAACCCAAAACAAACCAACTGACCGAAACACCCCTGCCCTCAAGCCTACAGAGCAACTGGCAAAACCCTAGCCCAGACCAAGGAGGTTAAACACTGCCATTTTCACCAACACTAAATTATATTACGCTTTCATTGCTTTCTTTAACAACCTAACCCCGGGCAAGGCATGGGGCAAAGGAATAATAAAAGGGGTTAATATTAGTTTAAAAAACAATGTGGTTGTGCTGAGGAGGCAAAAAGCACTCATGTAGGTGCAGCAGTGCCAACTAAAAACCTTTCTAATGAGATAAGCAGTGCTTTTTCCACTAGGGAACAATCGCTGCTATGGAGTCTACAGACAAATCCTGCCACCAAGGCAAAACCCGAAGGACAAACTTCAGGTGTCTGGGCAAGGAAGATGCTGCAGCGACCCAGGAGCTCCCTCAGTTCCCTTGCCCTTCAGTATTTCAATGCAAGAACAACAATCACCAACCTGCTCTTCCTGTGTGCTGCTCAGCAACCTACAAGAGAAGAACACCGTCACTTGGAGCTGGCACTTCAGTCACCGCATCATTTAAGAAAAACATCTGGTTCTTCAGAAAATTATCAGAGAATTCCCTCATCCTGTTTTTCAAATCCCACCCATACGTATTTTTGGTTTTGTTTCTGCAAAACCACGCTGCCAAGTCTGCTCGCGTGAGAGACAAGACGTTCATAAGCTTTGTCAAACAGTGAAGCAAAGAGGCCGTATGTGACTGGTGCTGTTTACACATCCAGCACTCCTGGCTAAACGGGAAGAGCAGAAGAAAAACTTGTAAAACACCTTCAGAAGAGCAGAGGAAAGGGAGCACGAACATAGAGAAGACTGTTTAGATGGTACAAGCGCAGCTTAAAACTAGCTTTAAACATGTTACTGCACAACGCCCGTGAACAGGCAACGATGACGTGTTTTGAGGCCTTCCAGAGAAATCAGCAGCCTGACGCTCACACTGCTTAAACACTCAAGGTGAAACGGGGATAAAAAGCATCTAAGGCCTGGAAGGTTTTTAGTATCTGGTAGAGCAGAGTTGAATTGAGCCGATGCTATTTTTAAGGCTATGCTTTTCTGATTAACTTTATATTGGCATTCAGCGCACTGTGTCAGAGCACTGCGTTTTTTCACTGACATTCAGAGTACTTCAAACAGGCTGTTACCGTCTCCGAGCAAAGTCCTCATTACAGAGCTGTTCCCTGGGGCTTTTAAAATATCCTTTCATGTTTAAAACCAAATCTGAAACTTAGCTTTCAAATACTAAGCAAATCCTACAACAAGAATACTCCTCCATAACATTCAGCTTAGAAATATGCTACTTGAACTACATTTTTATAAGACCATCTTCCTGAAATATTATTTCAAGTTCTCTTTCTCCAACAGCTTCTATTCTTGGCCAGAAGCCGCTGTTTATTAGCTCCAAATGCCACTGATCCACCAACCCTTCTCCCTTCCCTCGCCAAGAAAGGTAACTTCTTTGGCCACGAGTACCAAAGGTCCAGGTCTCTGTAATGTTTGGCTTATGAAGGTTCATTGAGTAAGAAAAATTAGTAAACAGCAGATTTATATAGAAACACATTCAAAGGTAAATGGGGGGGACAGAGAGAGCTTTTCAGGTCCAGAAACACGGGTGGCAAGCAGTAGAACCTCCTTCTTCCCTTTGAGAGCTATGAAAAAGCAGTAAAGAGACCTCAAAACCAAGGGCATGAGGTTGAAAATCTTTCTAGAAAGGGAAGTTGCACTATTTCAAACTTCCCATTGGCAAAGAAGTTAGAGAAGAGGAAGCAGGACTTAGAAAAGAAGGCAAAAAAAGAGATTTCTTTTCTTCCATACTTGTGTGGCAGGACGCTGTTCTCCTCACTTAGTGGCTGTTTCAGTTTAGCTTTTTCTTCCTGGATTTTGAGCTTCCCATCCTGCCAAAAGGAAACATTTACCCATCAGTCAAACTATATGAAGACTCCAGTTTCACCCCTGCCGCACTGCAAAGGAAGATTTTACATTGCTATTTCAGGAATACTGATCTGCACTTCCTTGGCACAGAGGTGTATTTGGACACGTGAAAGCACACAAACACTAGTCCACCCTAGGAGCAGCTCTACATGCCTTCCTTTGGCTGCGAACAGAAAGTTGATGTCACATTTTAGAGATGGACTCTTACACGTGTCCAACCACCTCCTTTTACCAGAAGGTACAAGAAACTTCACAGCCACCCTTTTTTATTTTAACAGCAGAGGATGAAAAGGTAGACAGGCTGAAGCAGCTTTTTAAAGACTGATCAGCTAGACAAATCCGCTCAGCTAGGTAAGGAAAAAAAATCCTCCCCTCCTCCCCAGCTAAGACCCAGGTCATAGCGCAAGCCATAAATGTGCGTAATGCCACACTGAAACACGACTGTCAAAAACCAGCCTCCCACCTGCGTGGCAAGTGCTGGCAGAATCACCCATGCGTGCACTGCTCTCGAGTTGTCACTACAATCTCAGCGGAGATCTTAAAATTTCTGCAAATGCAAACTTCCACTGGATCAAGCACCACCTACAAGTTTTGTGGCAAAAGAGAAGTCCCTTCTGAAACCACGTTTTTGCACGTTGGCCCATTTGTTCCCAGCGGGAGCACCCCACTCGTGCCACAGAGCTCGCCTACAGAGTAAAGGAGGATAACCCCACGCAGTAACCTGGTCTCAAAGCCAGGGACAGGCTGTCAACTAAGCAGCTATTCTGCCTTCCAGAGAGCTAACCAACTTCTGCTTTAAAGATCAAATTAACCGGTTTTGGGTTTGGGGGTTTCTCGTTTTCATTTTTACTGGCCAACTGCGTCGTATTTAGTTCCCAATTCCTTCTACTGAATCATAGCTGTTCTGCTACAGCAAACACGACTTTTTGACAAATGACTTCTGATGCGTAAATAACTTCACTGAAATTATGTGTAATATTGGTTAAAAAAAGAAAAAAAAAAATCAAACTGTTCAAGCAGCCCAGGGGAGCCCAGCAAAGGCAACTCTCAAGCGCAGCAGCACACGAGAACTGTGGAAATGACTTCTCTTACTTCACAGCTCAGTTACAAGTTTTGTTCTCCTAAACAACTGTTTTACTGCCAATTCCCAGCAAAAGAGCCTGTTTCATTATACAGAAAAAGCTGCAGAGCAGATTTTCACTTTCAAAGGCAAATTTACTGCTAAAAAGGGAGTTTCACTCGGGGGCTACGAGTTTGGCTCTCGGGATGAATGCTGCTCCTTACTTGAAAAAAGACTGAATTCACTGATGTGCAGCACCAGAACATTGAAAGTAATTTGTGATGCCCTCAAGAGGTAACTTTGTCTTCCAAGTTTTACTATTTACCTCTTCTGGGAAAATTTCCCTTATTATGATGCAAAAAATAAAAATGAGCAAGTTTGCTTTTCATAAGATGTAACGTGTACAGCATCTCTCCTGCTGTATTACACCTGGTTTTATTAAACTAGTGAAGGAAAACCACACACGCAGTCAAGGTTTTGTCAGGCACCCAGCTTGGAAGAGGAAACCAGTGTTCTGCAAAGAAGTGTAATGCCTGCAATATTTTTGTGAGGCTCAACTCAATAAACTGCCCCTTTTACATGTGTAAAAAATGTTCCAAAGCTCATTCTGTTGTAGCATGTTAACAATATACATTTATTGCCTAATAAAGCTCAGGAAAAGCAAGCAAGCAAAATGAAACTATATGTCAAATGCAAGCAAAGAACAAAAGTCGTATTACCTGTCTTAGCCAATTCTTTGCGCCTTTTTTGTTTTCCTGGCTGCGTTGGTGACTGTGTGACCATCTGTCTCTTTCCCGCTTCAGCTCTAATTCAAGGTGGCTCCTAGAATGTCGAGGTGGAATTGTGAATAAAGGCTATGGTTTCGTTAACACTTGACATGGAGAGCTAATGAATTATTTAACCCTCTATTTACACTAAAGCAACTAAACCCCAACTCAAGTGCTGAAAACTGCTTATTTGAATAAAAAGTTGTCCCGCAGTGTGTTAAGCCATAATATGTCAGGGTGGAAAATCTAAAAGTTCTTCATCTAATTTTAGCACGATTTTTCAGGAAATAAACCTGCTGACTATGCCTGCAAGTCCTTAAAAAATACTTCATTATTCTTCTAATACAAAACTGTTGATCAGTGCCCCGTTCAAAAAGACATTATTCTTCAGCACATGAACTGCTACAGGACAGGTTCTGAAACCAAAATTGACGTCCTTGACTACCTCCCAAAGCCATCCACACAGGATGGATGGGACCATTCCTCCCCGAGAGCTGTGCCAATTCTTCGGACGCCTCACCCGAAAACGGGGCTTGGCCCTCGTGAAGCAACCGAGGGCTCAGGCCGAGGGCTCCTCACCGGGAGTACTCTGCGGCCTGCCCTGCTGCTGATGCCGGCCGAGCCAGAGCACACGAGCAGGTCGGGACGTCGGCCTGAAGAGGCGAGCCGAGCCCAGTGGGCCGAAAACAGGATGCATATGCTGTTTTACGGACTGCGACCAACTGCCTGGTCTAGCCTAACCTGTAACGAAGGGATGGCACGTGCTCCTTCAAGACTGCCAAGCCGTCGGGCCGCTGACACGCACTAGTACCGCGGCTTAGGCTTTGGTGTCAGTCCCGCGGTACATCGAGACGGAGGCAACAAAGACGTGGCTGAGCACAGCACGCTCGTATTCGGGAAGACTACTGATCAGCAGGTCAAAGACAGACGAACAAGCACACCTGAGGTCCCCGACGCAGCCCGAAGCAGGCTGAAGAGAAGCACGACTCTAAATCTAGCTGCGGGTCACGGAGCCTTCGCTCTGGGCCAGCAGAAAGCTCAAGGCCTCCACAACGGCAGCCTGCCTGCGCACAACAGCAACACAGCTCGTGGGGCGGGCGGACCGTCAGGGACTCAAGTGCTAGAAATGCCGTCTTCTGAAATCATCACGGGTAAAATTTGGTAGCTGCCTTAGGGAACGACCCCCTGCCCCAAAATCAAAGCCCAGAAACCACGTACCTCCTGGTAAAAGCAGCGGCAAGACTTGTACTATAAAACGTTCAGAATGCTCATTGCTATTAAATCCACCATTATCCATTATTACCTTGTTAGTCTCCATACCGTTCCAACAGTTTTTTTAAATAACCCATTCTGACTACAGCCTCGTTAACTACACAGCCTAACTGAAGTGAGTAAAGCTGGTGGAGTCTTAGATCCAGAAATTAAAGCTTGCCTGTGTTGACATTTAAAAACAAACCAAGCAAAGGAATTCTTGGTTTTAACTTGACTTAAAACCACCACCACCATGAACACAAAAAGCCTCGTCTCCTCTTAAAGGAACGTAATTCAAGCAAGACTACCCACCACCCACTGCAGCGTCCACCAATAACTCGCTGCCTGAGAAACTCAGTTAAATAAAGCAGTACAGCCTCCTGGTAAAGGAGGTTCAATCATTTTCACACTGTCATCTTGATTTACCTGGAGCGAGAAAGGAATCAGAAAAAGTCCAACTGATGCAAAAATAGACCAATTTGCAAATGTCCTCCCCAGGTAGCTACACTAAGTTAAACTGACTCGGTGTAAGGTGCATATGCAGAGGGGCTGCATTCCCCCTTTAGACCCAAGAACACTGCTAAGCTCACCCATGCACACCCAGGACCTCACACAAATTTCGGTAAAAGCCATTTGCTGTTTTTCTGGGTAGCCTCTGTAACTTTTTGAAAAAGGAAACAAAAAGCTGTGCTAGGACGGGAGGAAGGGACAAAATAAAAAAAACAACCAACCAAAAAAAACCCATTCAGCAACGCTTCCGCACAATTCATCCCAGTGACCTTGCAAGAAACCAAGGGTGCGTCACGGCTGCAGGAGAGATGCTCTTCTATTTTAAGGTAAGAGGATTTCTCTGTTTTCCTGATACTGGCAAACTGATGACACTGCAGAGGAAAATATGATAGCTCTCGCCAAGTTCTCTACATTTGGCTTCCAATGTTTTGGTCGTCTCCCAGCAAAACTGAGACCAGTTTCAAGTGGAAAAAAAAAAGAATATCCCAGCACCAGTTGCCAGACCGACAACCAGGATTGCTTCCCTTGCTCCAGACTCTTCGGTGTTAGCTCTAGGCAAAGGCTTAGCTGCTACATCCCTGCTGATGAGCAGCAAATAGTTTGCTTTTAGTGTTAGCTTTAGATTCCAAATGATGCTATTACAGTGGAAAGTCTGATGCAACGCTCGACTTGGGAGAGGTTGGCGTTGCCGTCAGAGACCTGAACGTGCTCCGAAGTACACAGCCAGCTAAGTCCCGTTCCCTACAGCAGGCTAACCTGGAACACGACCTCAGGGCAGGCTGAGGATCTACCCAGCGTCCCAAACAAGCTTTGCAGCTTGTGGTGATCCCTGTCCTCCTGCATCTCCAGCACGGCCGGTTTTCAAATGAGACTGTTAACAGCAGATGCCCAACAAATCTAACCACAGCGCAGAAAGCCCCCACAGGCATTTCCATGCTCAGAAAAATATCCTGACATTTCATTTCCACCCAAGAGATATCCTGCTGCCTGCTTCTGGTATTCTACCGCCACGTAAGATTGGTACTTTGGCTGGTGGTTTCCGCTGACCACATAGTTCTTTTGCATTTTCTTCCAATCCAGTTTTTCAAGTTGTAACTTTACAAGGACATGCATGTTAAAAGATGTGCCATCTGACAAAGCATTTTACCTCCCCAGAGTTCATGCCTGCCTGGCATCTAACATGCCACTTGTGTCTCTCTCTGCCTCCAACCCCCTACCTCCTTTTGCCATCACCCTGCCTGCTTTCTACTAGACACGGTAAGAACATCCCAGAAAATAGATTAAAAAAGGATCTCTTCACCGCTGCCTGGAGAGCTCTTCCACTTCTAGCTGGAGGCTGTTGATTTTGTCCCCAAACTCCTGCTTGAAGAGACGGTTGTCCTGCTGGGCCACCTGACGGTCCTTCTCTGCCTGTCGCAATCTGGATTTGAGCCACATGAACTTGTGATAAAAAACAAAAGCCATGGTGGGGAGGAAGACCGAGTTTAACCAACAAATAAAAAACCCAGTGAAAAGGTAAAGCCAAAAAAAGGAATGGTAAAAACAATGGAAAGGAGGAAAATATTTTAAAGAAAAGCAAAATGTAGGTGAACCAGGCAGAAGCTCTGATTTTCAACAGTTTTTATTCTATTACTACAGTTTACAGCCATTAGATGAAAAACAGAAAACATCACTTTTATCCAGATTCAAAGCAAACCTCAAGTACACAGAATTTTAAGTCAAATTTGATTTTAATTTACGTTACATTTCAGCTTTACACATGTAACTGGAACTTGCAACATAAGTTAGCTACTATATTGAGAATTAGTGCATTTTCCTGGTCTCTTCCGTGGACTGACACATCGGCTCAAGCGCCCAGGCATTAGTACACCAGAGCATTTCCACTTTGGGCCTGACATCAGAAACGGCCAGATCCTTAATTCTGTCATATTTTAGCGTTGCTGTGACAGCAAACAAAACCAGCCCAACCCCCTATTTCTACAGAAGAAATCTGGGGAGGGGCAGGGGAGTTGACTGCTCTAACTAGCTGTTTAGATGCCTTGATGAAAGCTTCCGCCTTTTTATTTTATTTTTCTCCAGGTAGTTAAAATGAGTTTCTAGTAAAAGGTTGCTGAAGGTTAATTTTATACTTTCAAGCATGCGACTTGGGCATCACGGCAGAGATTTAAAACAGATCTCCAAGTCTGCTTGTGTGCGGGAGTCCATTAAACAAGCTAAGCAGTGGTACACGCCTGCGTACACAGATTTTTATATGTACCTAGTGAGAATCAATAGGTGTTCTTTCCCCAGTTGCGATTCAGTCACATTTGCCACCTGCTGCCCCAAGGAGCACTGTCCCACAGGACAAAGGGAGACCTGGCACCAAAGAATTTTTACAGGCATCTCACCAGAGCAAAAACCCCCTTATTCAGCACAGGAAACCCCCAAATGTGATCTTCTTGGGAAAAAAAAATAATCTTTAGGAGCACTTATAACCTAAAGCCTGTGACAGGCCAGCATGGTGAATTTCTGCAGCCACAGGGAAGAGGATATTAGTTTGTAGTAGTCCAGGCTACAGTTACTTGAAGTTTTGCACTGGGGTGTTAAACTGGCAATTATTTTTCCTACTGAGAGCTGTTTCCAAGCTTTAGCTGTTCTCTCATTAGCAAATTCCATTTGTATTGAGCAACAGAAACTCAGAAGCAAATAAAAGAAGTGTAATGGTAAAAGGCAACTCTTCCTGTTAAACCACTAACTACCCAGACAAGGTATGGTCAAGTACCAAATTACCATGTCCACTCCCCACCACTGCAGATTTTGTTCCTTTTTTTTTTTTTTTTTCCCCTCCATTTTTGTTCCTTTTAAACACTAGAGTATAAAGATCAGATTATTTTTTCTTAAAACATGTAACTTCCCTTTCTAGGAAGAGGAGAGACCTACCAGAACACCTCTCCTCAGCTTCCTTTGGCCAGGAAGAACCGCAACGTACGTCTAGAGGGATTCATGGCAGAGGTAGAAGGCAATGCAAAGATAAGGAGGTTTCCACTGAACTTACCACTCTATCATGTTACTCTAAGACACCTAGCTACTAATTCTGGACACATGAAGTTTAAAGGAATAAGGATAAGTCCCCACCCTCCCACCAAGTCACTAAGGCAAAATCGTTGCAAGCAGTCTCGGTTACAAGAGGGCCGGTCTTCACGGTGATGAGCTATCGAGTCGCGCCCGTTTGTCTTGGACTTGGGGCTGAACCCACAGAACAGAAGTGAACGGGTAACGGCTTGGGGTATGCACACAACTACTTTCAACAACTTCCAGGGATGCATTTTTTCGTCTACTTCACAAAAAGGGTAACACAGAAAACTAGTTGACTTTCCAGAGCTGGCCAATCTGATAGTTGGCTTGACCAACGCACCTAATATCCATACATGTTGAAGACTTGTGCTGCTGTATACGGTATGCATCACCGGGATGTACAGAGCCACATATCTCCCATTCCTTATGCTTTTCTGGTGTGTTTATTGGCCAACTCATTGGTACTTTAACACAGTTTAAATGGCAAAGTTAGGGATTTTTATACCCGACTCTAAATCTCTGAAGAAAAACTCACTGGTTTTAAAAATTCAGCAAATTCCAAATCAACTTTAGGTGATAATTAACATTTTAACAGTTGCTTTTAGCAATTTGCAAGTTCTCCCCTCATAAATGAGTTCTGATGTCAGAGCTGTGAGGTGACCAGACATAAAAATGTCTAATGATGCTTCTGGATCAGTTTGTTTGCTGCACTATTTAAGGTTTTTGCCTGTTTCACCAAATCCTTTTCACTGTGTAAGTCAGAGTGAGGATAATGAGAAAATGGAAAAATAAGAACAGCAAGAGAAAAAGAGCAAGTCAGTTAGCTGAGTATATATCATAAAACATTTTAAAATACAAATTTTCTACAAAATGACCTTTTTTATAAAGAAGCATGCAGAATATAAACCCTAAAACAAAAAAGTGTTAATTTAGTGCATCAACCTACTCATTAACTAAGTCCCAAACACGGTGGTGAGAGCTCTGCTTTCCCCTGATTTTCTCGGAGCTAGCACGACAGTCGAGGCAATTTGCAGAGACTGAAGTTCTAAACCTTTGGCCAAACCACCGCAAGGCCTGGCTTCAAGAACAAGACAAAAGGGAAAAAGGAGCACTGCTCCTTCGCAAATCAATCTGACTTTGATGCGGAGGCTCTCCTAATTTCATGAAGGTTAGTAACACGAGAGCAACACGGTCATTAGGATGGAACTTGTCCCAGTCCAAAAGGGTATTATACCTATGGGCTATCTTTATCAACTTCTAGCGACAGTCAGGCTGCCCTCTCAGCTTCCTCCATTTACTTTCACGTGAGGATTTTTCCAAGATCATCTCCCTCAGAAAGCACAAGGCTGTTCACAAAGACAATGGTTCAATTTGGGGTATTTTTTTTCAAAACTGTACCAGAGAGATCTGGAATAACCAAGAAGCTCCGAGCCTGGCCTCTGCTGTACGCTTGTCCTTCCTGCTCCCACTGTAATCCTGCCATTAGCAGCCGAGGACTTCTCTTAGCTCATATTTCCATTTTTTATCAGTGCTATCAGAAATAGTAATTGACTTGTAATGAGTGGATAACATACAAAAGTGCAGCTGGTGTAGACAAACAAAGCTGCTATATTCGTTACTGGCTTAGTAGTATATCCTTTTCTCATGGAAGTCTTTGGGAGCATGCAAAACTCTTCTAACAGCATCTCAAAAACTGTAGCTCTCCTCACCCAGCTCTGTTTAGCATGGCTAAGCAGAGCACTCAGACTCGCGCCTGGTCCATTCAGGGACACTACCACTAGAACACACACATGATTTTATAATTGCAAAAGTTTCATTTTTTACCTTTGTTCAAGCTGTTTGATGGTGGCAGCCATCTGATTTGTTTTTTCTTCCAAACGGCTGTTTAATTCACTCTTCTGTTTCACTCCCATGTCTGAACTCTGGAAAGAGTGGCACCATGTTTTTTTGTAAGTAGGAATAAAACCGAAATAACCCACACTACATCACGTGGCGCATGAAATGAAAGGGGGGGAAGCCAAAGAGGTAGGAGAAGATGCTCAAAAGCAAATGCAAGGACAAACATCTTGCCATACAGGTGGAGGCTACATCTGGACCCCACAAAAGAGCAGTACCATAATCAGTGAAGCTTCCTGTATAATACACATTAATGCAGTACCTGCTAATATCCTTGCCCGTTGTGCACAGAATGATTGGCTCAAGGAGAGCAGAAGCAACTCTCTGCAGTTCTAAAATTTATTTTAGGATTTCTTTCTGAGGTTTTTGTGTTGCTCTTTGTCTTAAGAGTCTGCTCTTGTCATCACACAGTAATGGATCTATTTACACCATATGCCTTCAAATACTAGATCGTACTGGAACAGAAGCTACCATGGCTCCATTTTTATACCACAAGAACACAGAAGATGCTTTCCCCAGTCAAGCACATACATTTCTATATCCTGAGTCTTTCTTCAGAAGAAAATACATTTTCCTTTAACTTCCACCACATTCAATTGCTGAAGTACTACAGCTCTCTTGCAGCAAGGCAGAAGTATGCTATGCAGCCTGTAACCCTTCTACATCTGCCACCTTTTAAAAAGACAGGGGAAAACAAGGGCTACCACTTTTGTCTGGAATTCACTGCATTTGGTTTAATTATTTCCCTACCTGCAGCTTGAAAGACAGTTCATGCTTGAGGGCCCTGAGATCGTCCAGTTGCTGTCTGAGTGCCACCAGTGCATCCTGCTTCTCACAAACATCCTTCTCCAGCATCTTCATGGCTAGCTCCATCTCCTGTCGCATCCCGATCTGCACCTCCAGCTCCTTCTCCACATCCTGGAATGCACGGATCAGTCAGCATTACCAGCCAGCTCTCCTCACCATCCGCGAGATAACCACCCTGGTGCTCCTGCCAATGCAGTCACTACCTAGAAGCGTACTGCATTGCCACAGCGTCACAGTTACAGATCTGACCCATCAAAGACAACGAAGGACAACAAATCCACATCTTCAGTCCAGTATTAAAGCAATGTAAACAGCATTACCGGCAAAGAGTCAGAAAGGACTGTCTAGGCCCATCTTTCCGATGGAGGAGACTAGTGAAAAGCTGGCAGACTTTATTTCCTAAATGCATTCTGCTCGGGCACCAGCTGAACACGCTACATCAAGTAATGCTCAGAAAGGCCATAGCCTTATCTACATGGGGACCACGTCAGACCTAGAAATGCAAGTGCTCTGCTCATTTTGAGAAACAGACCTCAAACTGATCATAAGAGCCACAAAATTAACATTGCTTCTGACACGACTATCTCAGATCAGGCTGTAGCAGGCAGGCAAGAACGAAAAAAAAATCCCCCTGCCAAACATTTTCAGAAATGGTTGTCTGATGTGGAGTTATTGCGTGAAGGTCATTTGCAGTGAGCTCCCAGCTCATGCAGTCCTTACCAGCCGCAGCTGAGTCTCCTCCTTTAACTGTTTTCGTGCCTCAGTCAGTGCATGTCCATCAGCAGTTCTGTCTTTAGTGACCTAAGTTAACGAAGAGACACAATGAACTTGTCATTATATACTACTAACCCTGGCATTTGCTGATTATTTGCTTTTCCCACAACTTCAAAAACAAATTCTACAACTATCAAAACGCAGAGCTCCATTCAGTTAATGCAGCACGCAGCTTCCATGTGAAATGACTCGTATCCCCAAGTGCTCGGTGCACTTCAATGGATATGAATTAAATGGACCAACTGTTCATTTTCAGAATGTTCGCAATACACTAAAGTATGGTTACAAAGCCTCAGAAGGTGATCTTACGGGTTTTAAAACTAAACGCAGATTCTGCCATGGTTCCTAGCGCTCTCAATAAATCAACAAAAAAAATGATAGATCCTGCCCCTTGATTTCCAAGAAGGGTAGCATTTCGGGCCAAAAAAGCAGAGCTCCTACATCCCAATTTTTCTGCCGCTCCCTCAGTAAATCATCCTTCCCTTCCTCTGGTCCCTTCTGACACGCTGCGTTAGCTCTCGGCTCTGTGCATGCTTGCAGTTTAATCGGCTACAGCCAGGCAGGATTTACTGCGGCCAGGGTCCATCTGTTACCCTCTGCAGAGGGCCCCCACCTGGAGTCACTCTTCTCTACGGCAGTTTTTGCACGAGATACATAAGGAAGCAAAGTCTCTTCCAAACAAACACCGACTTCTTGGTTGAATTTGGGCTGGGACTGCCCAAAAGTTTCAGTCATCATTCATACATAACACACACACCAACCTTACGATTGGACTCTAAGATGTAAGAGCTTTCTTCTTTAACACGTTCCATCTCTTCTTGCAATGTAATAATCCTGTTGTTTGCAACTGCAAGCTATGAACAAAACAGAACAATGGTAACATATCAGGAACATACTTGACCTTTTTTTTCCCCCTCTCTAGACAAATTTTCTCAATTTTTTTTTTTTTTTACACTCAAAGCGAGAAAGAAAAATATTTGGAGTGGCAAAAGACAACTCAGCCTCTACCATGGAGCAAGACTATCTGAAAAAGCATCCGTTAGTGCCAGTGTGATGGATTTCCAATATTGGCTAAAACAGACTTCCCAGCCTATTTTGGTTCCTGTCTTTCAGTGAAGTTATTGACTTCTTCAGGTCTCTGCTAGACTCAGTATAACATGCGGTTAGGGCAACTCAACAGAAATCCTCACTCCATTCCCCTTCCCTTGCCAAAGATAACAAAAAGGAAAAATGTGAGCACATGCATGGCAGCTAAGTTTTGTTGACTTCTAGCAAGTGAAATATATTACCAGAGAAGAAACACTTGCACGTGTTTGCTAAAGCTTCAGTAGTTTGGTTACACTGCTAGGTAGAGCATCCAAGGTGTAAGATGCTCAAGCATCTGGGCAGGAGAAGTACGATGAGAACTCATCAGAGGAGGAAGATTTGGCTGGAAACAGGATCAGTAGCACACACCACCCTTACGAGACAGCACATCTGCCTCAGAGGAACTCCCAACAAAGACATCAATCACCGCAGGCTAACAGATTACTTTGAGTGTGCGGTCAAAGGCCAAAACTCCTTCTGGCTTTGTAACTCATAACTTACGTAAGCCTTGCACACAAGAAAAGTTCAGTGACATTCCAAGAGATCAGCAATGTTGTTAAGTGACAAACCCAAACAGAAATTGCCCTGACAAAAGTGTGAGTCTTTGGTACAGCTCAAGCCAAATACACAAATTGTTGTGACATGTGACGCAGTTCATTAACTACATCCTGCAAATAGCACTGGTTGGCACAGCATGTTCCAGTGTCACTTAAATTCCTACTCTGAACAGCACACAGACTTCACTAAGATACAAGCAAGTAAAATAGTAAAAATAAAAAAATACTTCAGTCAACATTGCAATTATTCTTATGGGCACAGCACTGATACTCTGCAGGTAATAAATCAACAGCCACTTACTACAGTAGCACTGAGAAAGGCAGCCTACACTGCAGACCATCTTTTTCAAATGAAAAAAATATTTTCATTGTAAAAAACATTTCTTACTCCTTAACTGCAACAGCGGATACACTAATTTCCATCGCTAAAGCGTCTCATCATTTGGAATACATCCATTAGAGTAAATGTTCAATAACCAGACACAGACCTCCTTTAATGAGGGTGAACAAGCAAAAAGGGAATTTCTATTTCATCTTTGTACTGCAGGAGCACTGAGACATCCCCATGAAAATCATTCTACTGAGCTAAGTGACATGCGGACAGAGATACTATAAAACTGTTTGGATGAGACCTACTATCATCCGTTTGTCAGGGAACTGACCCCAAAAGATTTTATTACATTTATGCCATTACTAATGAACCGCAAGACCATTTTTAAAACACAGGTCACACCTATGTCTCACGTACCAACCATTTTTCATGCTCAGTCTGAACGTTTTATCTATAATGATATTTTTTCCTTTATTTCTTGCAAATTGTGACAGGCTAGCGAAAAAGTTATTGAAACACTTCAATTGCTGTCTTTACACTGCAGTAAACTTCTGCATCTGCCAAAATAAACCAACATTTTAAAAAATCTCTTTGTCATGTCAGGACATCTCTTAACCTACATCAGGCGTACGGCATTTGAAACCACTCCCACTGTACAATTTATTCTAAGACATTTTCCAAAACTCAGAAAGCACTCGAAGACTTCAGAAGGATAAAGTGTATTTAGCAGCTTTTGGTTTTTAACATAAATATTAGGTTGTTTTTCCACCTCATGCTTAGTTAGTAGCAACAGCCAGTGTAATTCCTTGGCAGGTCAGTTCTTCCAGTTCCATCATTAAACACTTGTCATGACGTACAGCAGAAATCTGAAAAACTTCTCTCTTTCCTTTTTAATCCAAAAGGCCAAAACATCAGATGATTTTCTGTTACACTTACCTCCTCAGTCAGTTTAGTGTTGGATTTTTCTAACGCATCCACCTTGGCCTGTAGATTGTTTACCGTAGCACTGTTGAAGAGAAAAAACCTTACAGTAAGTCCTTCTTTTTTAAAATCCTGTTTTCTATTTTGTTACACTATATAATAAAGAATAAATAAATTATGTCTTACCTTAAATGCCTATTGAGTTCTTCTACATAGTTCTTCTGGTCCAAAATAGCAGTTATCTGACCATCTCTGGAAAAAAGAACTATCATTCAGCTCAACCATTTTGATTCAGAGAACTAAAAGACAGCATTGAAGGTCTAAAAGGGAATGTGGTGATAGAGCCCGTGTATCCAGCGTAGGACCAATACCCTAGGTCTCCATGAGTCTATGGGATATATATGAAAGTGTAAAGCCGAGTTACAGCCTATGCCTTCATAACCAGTCACTGTGCCCTGACTTCTCAGAAGCTGCAACCGCTGCATTTACCTGGATGGCTTTCAGGCATTTTGCGACACACAAAACAGAATGATTAAGGCAGACAACATTTCAAAGACTACAGCAGCATTTCAAAGAAAAAAAAAACTGGTTTTGTGCTACATTTATATTAGACAAGAATCATCTCGCCAAAATCTGTTCAAGGAAAACTGTCGATAAGCGCATGTTTTGCATGCGCTTCCAGCAGGAAATCTTAACTAAAGAAAAGAATGTTCTAAAAATGACACTATAGATAAAATAAATGCAACCAAAACACCTGATCTTGAGGGATAATTATTAAATATTTATCTGAATTCAAACTAGCAGGACTTCCTTAGAAGGAAGAAGTACTCTTGAAGAACCTCGGAAAACCACAACACCTGACCCACGTGTCAGTGCACCCCCACTGTATTTTTCAGCCACTTGCTCTGAATGTTGCACAGCTCTGTTTGTGTTTGCTGGCCTAAGTACTTCAGGCTATTATTACTGTTATGATCTTTTCCAACTGGCTTTTTTTTTTTCCTAAGGATGTTATGGTGCCAAAAATCAACTACTATCCTGCTAGCCATACAACTGGTGAAGGCTACTGAGCTGCTTACCAAAAAGGCTTTAAAGAATGTCAGACCTAACTCAGCAGAGGGTTCCTTTTGAAGTATTTTTATCTTCAATTGCCAGTTAAGGAAGAACACGCAGAATTTCTGGGAGACTTTCCCCTTCCCCTGCCCCCTCTGAATATTTCCAGTACCTTATTTATAGATTATAGTTTATCATAGAAAAGCAATTCAGTGTAAGTAGCTTTTTAATTAAAAACATAACAGCTTGCAGGGCAACCCAGAAACTTCAGTACTAGTTCCCAAGAGCTAAGAAGCATGACAGTTGTGCGTGCACCTACCCTTCACTGCCTTTCGTGCTGTTCCCATCTTTCAAATACATTGAGAAATCAATAACTCCAACCTAGAAAAGAAAAATTTGCATTTTACATTACATACTTTTTAGAAGACTAAACACTGTCCATAGTTGTGAAAGCTCAGAGTCATTCAGCTAGAACATCAGTACACATATTATAGCAAGGATTCATTAAAACCAGTAATGTACCCAGAATTAATGAAAACATGGTGTATTTCAAGCAAAAATATACTAGGAGAAGCAGCAAGTTGGCAAGCTAGTCTTAGGACGCAAGGACAAAACATTGCCACCACCATACCTGTATATACACTGCTTATGCAAGCTAGAACTTAAGTGCATACGGGCTCATTTTCTTTTGTTTAACAACCACAACGATCTCATCACACAGCGTGAGTGAATTAACAGCTCTGCTCATTTCTTCCCTCGTTTTGGCTAAGTCCTTCCCCTTTTCACCTCCTTTTTCATTTACTACATTTCAGTCCACAGTGACCTGCATGCAGACCATAGCAAAGCGTAACAGCAAAGAGAAAACCAAAATCCTGAGTCTCTCATCTCAGCACCGCCAGCTAACCGAAGACCACAATCATTAGTAACAAGCTTATGTTAGTCTTCTATTACATACAGTAACAAACTTGTATCTCAGTTGATCAAAGTCCTCTACAATGGAAAATTCTTCCAATTCAAATGAGCAGGAAAAACCATTAACTGAATACCCAGTACCTGTGAGTCCAGGTCTTCTCCTTTCATGCAGAAGTTTGCATCGATGACATTCAAACCTACTAGGAGGCCAGCAATGATCGCACCTTCTTCTTCCATCATCAGTGCATTAGGCTCGTAAAATTCACTGCATGGCAAGAGAAGACAAGTGTTGCATCTTTAAAGATCAACTACAACGATGTCAACTAGCATGGGATCCCTGCTATTTCGTACACCAATGTAATGCAAGCTCAGCCTCAACAAAAACCCAGGCAGCGGCACATAGTCCACACCGAAATGTACTCCTACGTACTATCAACATACTCCTGCTCTGACTGAACACACCTCTCTTCACACAGTAAGTCTTTAGGTGAGGCAAAGACCCAACCGGTCCCTCACTGTTGAAAGGTGATGGAAAGTAAGCACGATTCTTGAGTAATGGTACAGAACACTGAAGATTTAAGACAGGGGCTTAATATCAGAGTTTCTTAAGTAGCATACTTCTACTACTCTATTACATACAGGTACTAACACAAGCCACCACCGCATTTTCCAGTGGACAATACCAAGTTCTCCTTTCTAACCCCAAGTCAGCTACGGATTTACCCTGACAGCCAACAGACGCCTACTTGTTTGAGTAAAGAAACACCAACGTGTTTATTAAATCCTACTGCTTTTACACAGACATAGTAGTTCAAATCCATGGACTTTCACTTAAGGTACAAAATTATTGCTGTTTTATGAGTGGGAAGGAGAGATACAGAGAAATGAAATTACTTTTCCCAAGTCAGATGGCAACAAAGTGACAAGGTCAGAAATAATTCCAGGGCCAAGATCTTGCACACAGAGAATGCTGTATCCCCTCTGTACAAGTATTTCACCCAAATCACCTCTTCAGAACCAAAATTTGTGTTTATTCTAATAGGTATTTGAGACAAAGAGGAGAAATAACAGCTTCTGAATTAAGAAAGAAGACTAAGCACTTTTAAGACCTCAGAGGAAGCTCTGCATTTCACAATATTACCATTTCTCAAAAAAAGTACACACATACTTTACCATTTGGGTATAAAAGATCGTACAGATCTTACAAGAGAGCAGAAGTGAACCTAACCTAATCCGAAAGCGAGCTCAGCGCTCACCTGAGAAGATCCTTTCTATTAATCAGGGCTTTCATGTATTCTGAAAGTTTCTTCTGCATTAGGGCCAGGCGAAGCCAAGCTCTTCCTCTACCCACAGGTGTCCTACAAAGGCCAGAAACAAAACAGTTACAGATGTACTGCGGCGTACTTCCACACACAGCTCTAACAATCCCATTCTACTAAAGTTTCAGCACCTCAAAGACAGAGCTGGTGCTGATGAAAACAGGGAAATACAAGGTATTTAAGTGCAAATAGTTACAGACAAGTTTATTTAAGCAGTCACTGCTTCTCTCATACCTAATTATGTATTTGTTGTTAGACTAAACATATTTCCCTGACTCTACCCCTGCTGGATGCTACTACACAGACAAGAGATCGGCTGCTTCAACACATCACCTTCTAACTCAAAATCAGTTTCGCGTAAGGCAAGTCAGAATAGCATGTGTATACTTTAGTTCAGCACAGATGCCCAAGCACCGCTCCTTCAGGTAGGTGTTAAGTTGGGTGAGAATCCACAAAGACAACTGAAAACACAAATTCAGTACTGTTCAACTATTTTGCTCATAAACACACTCACAGGATGCAACAACGTTATAGTCACAGTCCTTCCCCCTCTATTTCTCCTGGCAATCTGAAGCACGCAGCTTTAAAAATACGATAACTGATATGCTGCATCACAGCTCTGGCTCATCTACCCTGGCATGCTGGCCAGGGGCCAGTACCAGATGCTCCAAAGGAAGGTGTAAATCCCCCGCACTAAGCAGTATTGTGATTAGAAGGAAACTTCTACCTCCAGCAGTCAGTCAACTGTCTTATACCAAACAGCACATGGGGCACTTATTTTCTAACCTTAACTGGTATAAGCAGCAACTGCCCAAGAAAGTCATCTTCATTACTCCCCATACTTGACCCCACTAATATATGACATGGCATTTCCCAAGGGTTAGTATGAATGCAAGGTTTAGGAACTTATTCCAAAACTGTTCTTAATTGCAATTTATTTAACGCTTCAATATTCTTTTACAACAGGAAAAGGTTACAGGAGCTCTGGCACAACACTGTTGCCACTCCATGCTGGTCCTGTAAGCTGTTCCAGGAGGAGTCCGGCACAGATCTCCAGTAAAAGCACTTGTCCACACGCACTTCACTAAACACTAGCCTGAAAGAAACTGTTATTGAATCTATTCATCTTTTCTTTCAGCAAAGAAGATTTAATCCTTAGTCTCGTTGCTAATACAAAAGCCTCCTTGTATCTTTTTTCTATTCCCCAGGCCAAAAGCCTCTTACAGTTCCTTTTTAGCATGGAATAAGCAAACTTGGATGTGATGTCAGAAACGACTATGACATTTTTAAAAGCAAATATATAAAGTGGTTCTTTTTCCCCTCTCCTCTTTAACATAAATTACTATCTTCTCCAACTTGGTGACTGAGCTTCCCTTTCACACAACCTTCACCAGTTTACCTGAATTCATTTAAAAGAAAAATTACCTCTGCCAGCCTCGAAACTATTTAATCTCTAATCACCTTCCTTCCAATTCCCTTCCTCTTCAGTCTGACTTCAGAAATAGAGTCAGTAAAAGCTGTACCCATGCCTAAAACATCGTCACTCGTTCAGTGCTAGCAATAAACACACTATTGCCCATAAGACCCCATGCGCTTAACACAGGAAGAATATATCCTGTCCTCTCCTTTTGCAGATCCTTGATCAAGACTAAGAGTATAATGATCCATTTTTAACAGCAGAAGGTGGCAGAAGTATTCCTGAAGGTTGTGTTTGCCCTTCCTTCTCTTCTTCAGAATCCTTCTTAAATAATAAATGTATTATGTACTCGTGCAGGAAAAGACTGTACTTACTTCAGCCCTGGGAGATCCTTAACACTCGCTGTAATCTCTGCAGCCTCAGGAACAAGTTTTTCTACTAGTTCTAGAGGTCCCCAAAATGACTTATTTTGCCCAAGAAAAGTCTTTTTGGCTAGAAAAGAAAAAGATATAAAATGAGCCCGTGAGGCCCGTGTTGACTAAGCGCATTCTCAAACATAGTCAAAAGTAAATGAACAGTAGACAAAAACTGCAAGAAAGATTCTTCTGGGACTGCTGCTGGGCAAGTACAAAAGATGACTTTTTATGCCCGAGCGTGGCAATTACTGGCATCGTTCAAATAAGGCAACAGGAGCTCAAGACAGATGCCAGAAAATATTCCGTACATCCCCAATATGCCAAAACAACAACATCCAGGGATAACCAGCAACTTACATTCACTGCTAGAGGTCAAAATTTCTACTAGGATGCCGTCACTGTCCCTAAGTTACACTTGATGTGTGTGCAGTAATTTTCTCTCGCTGACCATCGCATTACAAGAAAAGGACCACACCACTTTGAACACGCTGTCTCCAGAGCTACTAGGGGCTTTTCTGTGCATCCTTTCCTCCTTCAGAAAAGCTTTCTAGTGACTCCTACATACTAAAACTGGAAATTAAATTTTCTTCTTCTGTAGTTCTTCCTGCTACTTCGCAGCAGCAGTGAGAAGACCTAGAACTCTGTTAACGTCAAACTTATGGCCGGCAGCAGGGATGCTGGCAAATGGATAAACAAAGAAGCTGAAGAATATGAACACTTCTCCCTTGCACAATGTTACCCTAACCAGCACGGGAATCGCTTCTGCCACACATAATGCTGAAAGCACAACTACTAAAGAAGCACGGCAGGATGTACGTATGGGTGCTGACAGGGCATTTAATATCCTCTGCTTTTCATCTCAAGCTACTACCATGCAAGGGCAGCACACCAAGAAAAATAGTCTGGTACTTGGCAATTTTAGTTGCGACTCCATGTTATATAGTTAAATATATGCTCTGCTTGCTATTTTAGAAAGCAGCTTACAAGACATTAGCTGCACAAAGCAGAAATCCTGAGTTTTGATAGAACTATTGAGAAAGGACCTCCGTGTTGCAGTTCCTCTTCCAGCAAGAGGACCATTGCATCCCTAAAGCATGAGGAAGTGCAGAAAAAAAAAAAGGGAGAGTCATGAGTTTGCTGAGGAGCTAATTTTATCAGTGATCACTTAGCTATACTTGAGTCATCTGAAAAGCTGTTTTAAAAATGGCAAGCACCTGCAACAACTGTCAACTTTTCACCTGCAGTGTTACACCCTCAGCAGGGTTGGGGTTTTTTCCCTTCCTGTGGCCTGTCAAGTCCACTGCGATCACAGCAGTGACCCTGCTCTGCCTCTCTTTAGTCTACTGTACATTACAAAACTAGATTTTTAAAACAAGATTGCTCTTTCCGGCTGCTACGCTATGACACACAGCCCGGGAGGACTCCTCTCGAGCAAGGTTACCTTTCAAGCCATGTTTAAGGCAATGTTCCATCACAACGAAGAACTGCTGAAGAGGTGCATAGTCCGAGTCCAGCGTCCTGCCCAGATTAAGTGCCGATTCAATCAACCCCTTGATACTCAGTTTTGCCATGTTCATCAGGTTCATGCGTTCATTAGCCATGAGATAATTAGGATCTATTAAAAAAAAAAAAGGAAGAAAAATACTGTTGAGTTACAAAAGCTATTTTTAATACAGTAAGATATCCCCTCTCTCTCTTTTTGTTCCTCAGCTTTGAAGACATTTTTAGGGGCAGTGACAGTTTCACATGAGGCACTCTCTTTGGGCCTTTTGTTGAGGAAAATCAAAATTAACTAGCGTTTTACAGCTGAAGCCACACTGACATGGGAATAGGCGATATATCACGTTAAGGGTGCCTCAATACTTCAAATACCTACAAAAGCTTTAAATTTTCAAGAAAGAGAAGTTTGAAGACAGAGCTGTTAATGTTGTGCTTTACATCTTGACAACAACTCCTTACTGAATATTACGGCTGTCACTTGTTCCAACTCAAATCCCCAGCTACATCCAGCAATTACAAAACGGTAAGAATTCTCCGCCTGTGATTTGTTCTTCCATCTAAAGATAACCATGAATGCACTCACACTTGATCCACCAATGTGTCCCTATCCAGCCTTGCATATTTCCTTCCCGGGATTTTTTTTTAAAAAAACTTGGACGTAACATGGAGCCAATTCCCACCTATCTCTCTCCATTTTACCAACACTACTGTTTTTTACCACCGACGGTAAGGAGGTGATCTCCATGGCTCCTCCGAGAGCTTGCTCTAAGTCCCAACACGCACAGATCTTCCAAGACTATATTCTTCCTCTACCATATTACAAACATTCAGACCTTTATTACTTGCTAGTTGCTTCTCACTGCAAGAAACGGATACAGACATCCATTTTCCAACCTACACCCTGCCTGCAGGCATCCTGCTCCCTGACCCGCACAACGTGCCCATGCCAACACCCATCCTTTCACAGTCTGCCTCCCTTCCCAAACACCATCAGCGCATTTCCAACACCTCAAGAAACAACTTCATTGACAGCAGTACTGTCCCGTAACTAGAGTGAAATTGTCCTATGTCCACAACTACTAGAGCGTGCTTAAGCTTTAGGCCTGGAGATACAGAGTCACAGAAATGCGGGCTACTAAAATGATGTTGCATCACTTGCAAGTTTTCTGTTTGCGTCTGTTCCACCTGCAATATCACACCCAATTTTGGGGCTCAAGTTCTCTGGCGCAAGCAGTGTCATCCCTCTAAGGCACATTTATTCTAGGGCTGCTGTAAACAGCCACAGATCCTTGAACCAACTTGCCACCTTCACAAGTGCATTGACTACACCAGAAAGACGCCCAGAGGACACCTAAGACTACATATCTAAGCAAAGGGTACACATTTTATCTGCTGCACTGATGAAGCATGCTTGCATTTAGCAAACAAGTAAAGGAAATAAGTATCGGAGACTGAAAGCCTTCAATCAGAACAAAAGGAGATACATTTTTACTTAAAATGCAGGGGAGCACGTAGCTAAGTTTGATGAAAGAACCCACAAAAACATCTAGAAACCTAAGCAGTGGAAGAAAGGCTGTTCCTGCTGGCTCTGTGGAGTACCACCACCCAGACCCACCCGCCAACGCTCACCGCCGTCAGGGTCTTCCCAAGCTCTTTTTCACTATTCAGAGGCTCCGTCTCTTCAACATACGGACAGCTGAGACAAGTTCCTACATCTCTCCTTAAAACATCTCTCGTGGTGAAGGAGGAGGGGAAGAAGCAACCCTCACCCTCAGTGGATCCAGTCCCTAAGGAAAGTCTTGCAGAAGTTTGGGGTTGTATCCAGCAGGCTTGCCACTGAGTAAACATCAAATCTCTGCTAGGCAGGTGGACTTGAACTGCCTGGATTGTCAATAGTTCTCATCCTCTTGTCAACACAACTGTGAAGAACAATTTCTTGCAATTTGAAATGCAACAACTTAGCCAGAAGAAGCCAAGGGGTATATTCTTTTGAGACTACTACAGTCTCCTATAGGACTTGTCCCAAAGATGCAAGTCATCATCCCGCTTCATCACGATGCTGATACTGACAAATCCAGTTGCTCAAATACAAACTCCTTGTCATCACAAATGTCCTGCCACCACCACGAGGCATCTTGTCAGCACCCACCAGCCAAAAAGGCAGCAAGGAGCAAAACTTTACAGAACCACAAAATCATGAAAAGTCACATCATTCCCACTTCCAATCTTCAATATCTCCTGCAGGTTGAAAAGCACTGTAGACCAAGCAGCCTGTAGCTAATAGGAGTAATATTTGATTTCAGTAACCTATGGCTGAATCCAAAATGGGCAAGAAGAAGAACAACTGCTACCGCATGATTGAGACTCCTTACAGCAGACAGCAGGCGGCAGTGAAAGGCACCTCGGTGTTGGGAGACAAAAAGCAACTGCTGAAGTGGAGACACAAACATCTCCAATCAAAGAACCTGAGAAATTATGAAAGGGAATCAGAAGAGAGCATTTGTGAAACCTGGGAAGACAGGCAGATTTGCTGAATCTGCCTCTGAAGCACACCGCAGCCAGGCTCCCGCGGCTCCAAGGCGAGCCAGCACCCAGGCTGCTGAGGTCTCATTGTTGCTGCTTAGTTTTGGGTGGCCTGTCTGCCAGAGGACAGGCTGTTTTTATTGGGGATGCTGCTGACGACTCAGAGAAATACTCAGATCTAGTACTGTGGCAACAGCATTAACGACACTCGAGCACACATCGTTAATGCTGAGGGCTGTGAAAAAATCCACAGTATAGGGAGAATGCCGGGTCAGGGCAGGTGCCACCATTCAAACCTGATAGCGCAGCTGCATGTGTCTAGTCTCTCCAAAAGCAGCTCAGGACAAGGCCTCTCTTATCCCCTTTCTTCTCCAGGACAAAGCAGTACCAGAAGTCTCCTTCTCTAAATTTCACTGGAAGCATCCTGGCAGCTACCACACTGAGCAGCTCAAGGAGGGTGATACAAGATGCTTTACATCTCGTGTTGCAAGAAGAACAGAGTGGCCCTGTTATGCTGACTAGTGGCAGATAAGAAAGACATTTTGCAATAATACAGGTTAAGATACCAGAGGAAATTGCTTTTGGTTGACCTTGCAATTCCCTGGGAAGATGAGAAGCTTAGGCCCTTTTAGATAATTTAGCTTAAAAGCATCAATATGGCTTGTGTTCAAAGAATGAAAATCAAGAAAAGATAGATATTAGAGTTACTAATGAACATTCCTTAGGAGAAGTTGTATCAAAACATGTAAAGTGTCCCACTGCACAGAATCCCTAGAAGAGGGTGAACTAGCAGACAAATGAGGAAGACTATCGAAGACCACCAAAGATCTCAAGTGCACCTGCGCCAAGGACTTCTGCATCTATTAACGAGTTCCTGGAATTCAGATGAATGTTAATTACCTCCAGGAAAAAATAATGAATATGTATATCCATTTTGTATATAATCAAAACTGTTGAAAGAATTGGTGTGCATGAGAGGTGGAGTGATCCCCCATGCACCCAGAACCGCAATAAAGAATGCCTGCTTTCTAAAACTCCAAAATCGAGTCTTGGAGAGTTTCTGAAGGACCGACTTACAGTAACAGTTTTTGGCGACCCAGATGGGACCCTGCTCCCAAACCTCAATGGATCCAGGAAGGTGTCAGATGGAGAAGGGGAGTGTATAGGCGGCACTAAGCAATGCCAGCTGGAATTGCTGTCAATTGACAGCCACGGGTTTAGCTGCGCTCCAGGCCACGTCAGCTGCCAGACAAATGCCTTCTTGTTCAGAAAAGTGGCAAACAAGTCCAGTTGTTCCTGTGCCTCCACCCAATCTTCTGCTGTTGAAGGACAAAGTGATCAAAACCCGCCGAGAGTTTTGTTTTACTAAGTGTACACTCTTCAAGAACCAATTATCTTGGTTCACATCTTATAAAATGGCTGAGATTAGGCATCGACAATTTATTTTCATAGTTTAGAAAACTTCAAAGTAAGATTTAGGAATGCAATTTTCATAGCAGCATTGGCCTGGAGAAAGAGTTAATCGAGTGGGTGATTTTTATTGCCTTTGCAGAACTGCTATTATTTTAAGCTGATAGATTTGGTGTGTACATTGAACAGATTACCTGGTTTGGGATTTGCAATCCATTTTATGATTTGCACTGTAGCTAACAGTCACTATTACCAGGAACGCAGACTCAAGAAAAAAAAAAAAAAAAGGCAGACAAAATATTACACACAATTGGAAAAACTAGTTATTGTACATGCAATTGCAAAACCTTCTGTATATTTCCTTCTGTGTACTTTTGCAAAAAACTAATGAACACCACCTCTGACAACATCCATCACAGTTGCCATTTAGGAGTATACAAACATCACTATAGCATTTGATTCTACCGCAGACAACTACTGTCACAAAACTGTGCTTTGCTTCGGTACCATGATTCAAGATCCACTCAGAACAAGGTTATATGCTTAAAAACCATCAACCCGTGCCCTCAATCCTCCTGGTAGCACAACTCCATCTACAGTATATCTGTGCTTCTGACCAAGACAGACAAACCAGCAGAAATCACTAGTAGGTTTGAATTATCTGAGGCAATTTTTATAGGCACCCTTAAAAGAGTATGGTGCTGTGGTAAAAGAAACAAAAAGGCACCCTTTTTTTTTTTAAATTTAAATACATTTTAAAGTTTAGGTTGAACACGATTATCTGCCCGGCCAGTCTTGAAGAGAAACTCCTACGCATATGCACACTGTGCATACTGATCTCAGTCGTGAGATCAGACCCTTCAGAAAAGCTGAGCGTTTGCCTCCTGAATCAATCTAAAAGTTTTAAGACTTGACTGAAACTTTGTTAATAATCACTTCTTCTTCTTCTTCCCTGGCAGGGGAATAGCAATATACAGGAAGATACCGAGACCTCCTCTCCTCTCTGATCAAGATGTTTCCTCGCCAGCCAAAGTCCCGCAGCAGCATCCCAAAGCAGAGAGACAACTATATGGAAAATGTTACTTTGGCTACAGTTATTAGCTAGTTGGAATTGCGGCAGAGTCCAAGGACACTGCTCAGAATTAGGGTCCTACTCCGTTGCACACTCACAGGAAACCATACACATTTCTTCAGAGTATCGAGAGCTGCTGCCTCACGCAGACCTGTACTGAGGTCAAGGGTACACTTTTTGAGGCAAGGCGTCCGGTTTTCCGAGAGGTCTGTGGCTGCTGTATGTCGACTGGGGTCAGTACTACCCTAATTTAAAAAAAAAAACAAACACAAGCAAACAAAAATAATGGAGGGGCACATGAAACATGTTCAAGACAACTAGATTCTTTCAACACTTAAAAGACCATGCACATCTGAGCTCATGAAAGCACTTAGGAAAAAAGAAAAAGCAGGCCTATGCTTTCATTTAAGACTAATACGTGCAATCACTGTCTAAAGAACTGAAAAATGTTTTCATGACATAAACTAAAGGTTTCTGCTTCGTTAGTCTGTTGTGAATGATGGTGCTCTGCATATGCAGCTCACCTAATACACTCATCTTGCAAACCAATTAACTGTTACATAGTGTGAAACTGGATAAAATCCGAGAGCTATATTCCAAAAACTAAATCCTAGGTAATTTATACCGTTGTTATACGTGCTGCAACATACAGACGTTTAAAACTGAGTCTAAAAGAGCAAGGTAAGCAAGCAAAGATGACTTTTACACATTAAGACTATCCAGCTGGCTTTAAGTCAACCCAGACACTTTCTGCTTTGCCAAGTCTGACCCTGATGTGCAATTGTGATTCTCAGTTTGAGTCAGTACCTTCTCCAACTTTCTCTTTCTGCCTCTAACTGCAAAAACTCCACCTGTGTTTCACTACACATGCCGTGTCATAAACCCTAAAAGGTAAAATCTTGGCCCTTAAACTTTGCCTCTCCACGTGGTTTGGATTTCAATGGAAGTAATCTTAAATTCTCAAGACACTTTGCTATTTAGGTATCATAGCTTCTACAGAATAGATGCGTTTTCTAACCAGCAACATCGCACGGGGGATTTAAGTGGTCATGACTAAACCGGACTTGCATCGCACTAGAATGACAGGGTAAAATAATCAGCTCATCTGACTGTCTCCTTAAAGCACTAACCTCCCAGGTTTCTAAAGAGGTAAAACTGTGCCATAATCATTCACATGCTAACAGCATGAAAAGCAAAAGGTTCCCGAGAAGCTTCCATGAAGGCGTTTTCAAAAGCACCCAAGAATCTCAAGAATCCTGTAATTTCTTTAAAAGGTAAAATATGTACCTAGGAACCTAAAAGTCAAGAAAGAAGTCAATGCAATACTGGATCTCAAAGGGTTAAGCTGCAACTGTGACCCAAGTACTTATCACCTGGTGACAATAAATTTTATCATTCCTCATACCAAATCTTGCTAAAAGACTTAAGAAGAAACTAAAATAAAGCTAGAACTTCGATCAAACGCAGGGAGTCATGAAACACTGTAGACTTGAACACATCTGCTCAAAGTAATGCCAATGAATTAGTACTTCAGCAAGGCTCCACATGTACTGAATCCATCTTAAATAAAGAAGACAAACTTAAAGCAATCTGAAATGTAGAAAGGCTGCTTCTGTGTATGGAACAGAAATGGCATCTTGCAAACAGTGCATAATGTGTTCAGATTAACTGAGATACATTAATTGTGAAACACTTGCCTTCAAAACAAACCAGCCAGCTATCCATAGTGCACTGACTTTCAGTTAAGCAAATTCACATTAGCAAGGACATTAGTTCCAGCTGCTCAGACTACGAAATCATGAACACATGTATAATTTCAAATAAATGTGGAAAGCAAATCCCTAGTTAAATTAAGGGCTTCCATCATTTAAACTGGAGTTCAACATTGTCATGTATTTTTTAAGCTGCTTCTATTTCCTGACATTCCCTTACATTCAAATGCCTCATCTGCCTTCCAGCAAGGCAAGCCCCTAACTACCACCTCGAGGATGAGGTGGTACACACATTTTGCATGTCATGGAAACGCTGTCTCAAAGGTAAGCAGCAATGAAAATAAGTGACATGACTATTCACAAGTGAAAAGCAGAAGCATGTCTGTTTCTACAGAAACGTGTCTTATTCCACTAATTTTTTACTTCTATATTCAAAATTCAACCTGTCTACCCTGAGGGACTGTGGATAAACTGGAAAGCAGCTGGACTAATGCCACCTTCTAAAAATGAAATTGGATGTCCTAAGAGAAGAAACATTTTCACAGAGAGTTTAAAAGGTTACTTCATTTGTTCTTGCTGTTATGTCCTTAATGCTGACTTTTGAGGGGGAAAGCACACTCCACGTCAAGCATCCATCTGTCTCTGATCCATCACTGAGGGCAGTTTCCTGCACAGAGCAGGCATGCCAGAATTTCAAAATAAAACAGAACAGGGTGGTGGTCATGGGAAACAAAGATACAACCGCAAACAGACAAGACACACGTTTCAAATGTACCCCACCCCGGCAAAATAAATGCAAAAAATCTGTACAAAGTTGGGGGGGGAGGTGGAGAAAGTCTCAAACCCTTTTTTTCCTTAAAGACAGCCTTGGATCTGCCCTTGGCCGGAGCTGCTGAGGAAGCAGAATTAGCTGCTGTGCCAGGAGAGAGCACATCTCCCACGGCTGACGAGAAGCCTGCGGTGTGTACGAGGCCACCAGGCAGAAGCCCAGGCATGTAACCAAACACAACACTTGCGAAAGGCACCATCCACCGAAGATGGGCAGTAAGAGATGGGTGTAGTTAATGCATCAAAACTAATTTTTGTGCACAACACACCCTCTTAAAAAAGATTTATACCATCTGAGTTTCCAAATATAAATAAAAATATGTTTCGCTACGTCATGGTCAATTTTGCTTTTTTCTTCTGCCAGAAACCTGCTTAAAACTTTGCATTGGAAGGTTTTTCCTAAGTGAGTCCCAAACCTAGCTGCATTACTTTGTCATCCTTAACTATCAGTTATTATTCTATTAATAATCGCAACTACCTATTTTAAGACAGATGTATCCTTCACGGTTTTGCTCACACTTTACCCTCTATTTATAACCCCGAGTCCGTAAGATAAACCTGCTTCACTTCACCAAGTTTCACATTTAAATTGCTTACCTGTGCTATAAAGAAACAAATGCCGCTTTTGGTTAACATCCTACCCGTGAGAATTCGACCAAAAGCGAATAAAACACTGGTAAGAAAACAGCCACCACAGTGGGATCTGCAGTCTGCAACACCTTCGAAAACATTCAATGCACAAATTGGCAAAAAGAGCTGAAATGCAACTGCTGACCTCGCTCCTTTGGGATTATCAGTATGAGAATAACAGGACTTAGGCTCCTAAGTCTTGTAGATATCAAGAACCCTGGCTTTAGTCTCTAAGTTGAGATTGCCATTTTAAAAGAATTTGGCCTGTATAGATTAATACCCCTAACGATCCTTCCCCACTGAAATCTATATGCTTCCTAATGATGAGCACTTAAACTTCTCAGCCACAAAAGGTAAATTCCCTCCTTCTTCCCTCACTTCCAAAAGGTATATTAGCCTTTTGTGTTGCAAACGTTTTCATCCCAAGCATGAACAGTTGTAGTCATCAAATTACGAATTTACTTGAGTGCATGCTGAATTTGGGATTCAACTATTTCATGCTTGCACCATTTTTAGGAACCAAGTAAAAAGCACTACAAAAAAACTTTTCTCATTTATTACTTCACAAGTTTTAATCAAAACTTGCAATACAAGCTTCAGAGTCACTTTTGCAAAGTCTCGAGTTGATTACATAGAAATACTTCAGAAAATCTGAAGCTTTGGGGTGATTTCTGAATATTTTTTTTTAAATTTCACTTCCATATATAGCTGCAACCTTTTAAGTTGTGTTTATCTCAGGAAAATAGTTGCCGCAGAAAGCATTTAATGTAAGTAAACTAGCCCCTTGTCGATTCGCTTTTTCTACCTTCACTTGAAGTCAAACTATCCAAAAATTTTTGAAACACTTTTTTTAAACAACATTGTATGCACTTATTTTTTCAAAAGAGAGCTCAGTAAGAATTTAGAAACCCGAACTGATCACATGGAACCCATGAAGGGGCTGATAAAATGTGGAAGAAAAGCCTTCACAATACCCATTTTAAATGTAAATTGATACAATTGCAAGAGCAATACATACACTGGAGTGATCAAAGGCATTTTCTTTAACATACTAACAGCAGAAAGCAAACATGGGCACAGAGTGCAACTAGTACAGCATGTTCTGGCTGTGAACCTGGTTCAACCAGACAAGCACGTTCAGAAAGCCACAGCTATAGGCACTGGAAAGGAAAACTGTATTTTGCACTCAGGCTCAAAATAATACAGCAACAGCCAATCATTAGTGGAAATAATAGCTGAAAGATGTTGGTGTGGCACGCACCTTCAGTATCATCACGCAATTGCTCCACCACATCTGTCAAATCCTCCCAAGAGTCTTTGCAAACAGCAAAAAGAAAGGAAAAGAAAGAAAATGTCATGCAAGCCATGATCTAAAGGAAAGATTCAAAATCAAGGTATAAGAAAAGGATAACTGAAAGGGAGATTTGCATAATACAAGACTTAATTCATAGTGGCAAGAGATTTGCAAGTCATCAAGGTTTATTAGTCTGCACAAAGCAATACAGCAAAGCAGTTTTTTCCCTGAAGAGTCAAATTAAGGTAGGCTTTGGTACAGCTTTAGAAGCTTTGTTTCTTTCTGCATTAAGACAAACAGTGCGTTTGTAAAGTACATCCTAAAAAGAAAAGCACTGTTTTGTTTGTAAGATCAAAGCACTAAACTTTTGGTATTCATGCAATGTCAGCATTTGCTTCAATTTCCTCATACCCAGCCCCAAAAAGGAACCCCCCAACAGGGAAATAGAGCCGCACATGAAAAGCAAGCACGTTTCAGGAAAAGGACACACTGAGGACATTTTAAATAAGGTTAAACAGAGCTTTAACTCCGTTACGACCATCACTCCAAATGAAAAAACCTTGCAGCGGTAATCCAGCTGAGCCTGGGCACAGGTCACAGGTTTTATGTCATCATTCAGATGATGATTCACTAAGCCCTCGATGAGGAAAACACCTCCATCTCCTTGCCAGGAGCCTGCAGATGGCTGACAGGCACAGGGAGGAGGTCTGTATTCTAGGAGAGGAGCGGACAGGAGAAAGAAAACTTGTTTCGGCACACCCACTCATTCCCAGGTTTCAAATCCAGACAAGAAAGCCAGATGAAGCCTCGGAGGGTCCGAACCCTGCAGGATTTTCAGCTCCCTACTTACATGCCCGCTCTCCCCAGCACTAACTTGCGATCGGTCGAAGGTCCGACGCACAAGAAAGGCTCGGCTCTGCTCTGCTCCCCTTTACGGGCCAACCACGCCAAAGTCCTGAGCAAAGTACACCCACGCTCCTGGGACCTCCTCCCTCCCATGGAAAACCTATGGCCAGCCTCCTCCTGCTGTGGGAGCCAGCGCTGGCTAGCAAACAGCATATTCACAGTCACTGCGTTTGAAGACACACACACACACACAAAAAAAAAAAAAGGATTAAGTACCAGTAGGACTAACAATTCAACTGATGCCCAAAAGCTTCCTATTCTGCAATACTGCTGACCAACAGTCTTCTCATCCTTTGAAACCTTTTTATTCACATAGCTGATTTTTGGCCATCAGTTTTCTTCATAAACCAGAAACTCCCTTCTTCCCCCATGGCTAAGCATTACTTCAATACTGAGAACAGCAGAAAAACCACCATTCCTTGGCTCCTGCCCATGTACCCAGGTTGAAGTAATCACCTACTTCAAATCCAGCAAGGATTTCTCCTCTCCTTGTCAGGCAGGGAGAGGGAGGGAGGGACAACGACCACAATCAGGTTCACCTACTTCTGCTTGCTAGGAGCGACAGGGAGTTTTGCCTGAGAAATTCCCTGCTATTGCAGGAACAAAGCCCTGGCGATGCTCCCCCCGCCACCAGCTTCCCCCACATGCGACGCTTCGGGCTTTTGGTCTTTTATTCCAAGTGTCACAGCTTTCTGTAGGTTCAGGAGACTTTTTGTAGCTCACAGCGCACCGACTGACATGTCTCCGATGCTTTCCTGGACCCTACTGCACTCGGAGTGCTACGAATTGGACTCTGACTCATGGGTCACCTTCACCCCTTTCCCTTTTTTTTTTTAGGATTTAAAATGCAGACATTAGTACGATTGAGAAATTCAGTATTTGTAGAAAATGCTTTGTGTAAGCTACATAAACAAGGTAAGACGGCTAGTAATTTCTAGCTGTATTTCTAGCATTTCTGAAAATGGATGAGAACCTAGCTGCACACACAATGATTTATCAGCAGTTTCCATCACCTGCAAAGATTAGAACCAGATTCTGATCGACCCAGAATCCTTATCTGCACACTGAGTTTGAAGCCAGACATCATCACCGAAGAGTCTGTTATCTAATGCTGAGGGTTTGGGTTTTTTCCTTAATCTAAACAGTGAACAACATCTCATAACCAAAAAAAGATTTACAATTAGATTGGTAACGGGGGTGGAGAAAATTGCCAGGCTTCCCTTGACCTTTCACGTGAGCTCCCTCACTTTGATTTTGTCACTTCAACCTCCTCCCTACACGTACCACATCCCCTCCAATGATTTAAGAGCTCTCTACTCCTCTAAGCCTCTTTCTTTGCTCAGCTCCAGATCAAAAAACACCCAAGACCTCCAGCCTACTACAACAGCTGTTAACAGCAGGTAGTGAGGCTTACACACAGAACAGGTTTTGCTTTCTCATCACTTTGACTTTTAATTTTTTTTTAAATCAACACAGGAAATCACTTGAGTGTATTTGGTCAGCACAGCCCGAGCAGTCCGGTACCCCACCTCACAAACCATCTGGGCAACATTTCACAGAAAGCTGCAAGAAACCTGGACAATTGCTACCAGCTTGACTGTAAAGCATTAAGGCTTTTTTTCTTTTTAACCCTTAACAAACGACTCACTCAAAGCTTACAAACAAATGCCCAGTGGAGTCACAAGTATTTTCCTCTATTATATCCCTACAGGCAATAATCCTATCCTCTTTCTAGCGAGAAATGCCTGCGAGAATTGCATGAATTTATATTGGCACAAAGGCACCATGGGATTTGTACAGATTTAGAGGCAAAAGCGCACATTTAATTAGCACTTTCTTTCATATTTCCATTTGTTTTTTCATGCATCTAACTGCGGTTTGCATACATTTCATTTCTTCTTTTTCGAGTTCTCCCCATATGTCTGGAATTTCCACCAAACAACCGTGGGGAAAAAACCTGTAAGACACACACACACCAAACGAAAAAAATATAGCACAAAAACCTGCAACTTGGTGGTTTCCATGCTCCTTATCATTCTACACCTAACACAAATTCAATACTTTTGATTATTATGGAAAAACATTAAAGCATGTAACACATGCGTACCAAGTTTAGGAAACAGGATGAGCAAGACGTTTAAGTCTTGATAAAACTATCACCTCATTCCAACTGGATTCCCAGGAAGATTAGTATTATGGAATTGATTATCCCACTGGAATACATACAGAAGCAAGTTCTTTACAAAGGAACTGGAGTACTTATTATCACTAATATATCAGTCATGAAAATCCCATCCATTATTTTAAGAATAAAGTTCTTGAAAGTTACTCTCTTCTCCACTTCACTGACACAGCAACAGTGTTCTCAGCTGGTTTGCCTACAAGAGACTGTCCAGGAGCAGCATGGGATTCAGTTTGGGCCAATTTAACGCAGTTTAGCACTGGGGCGAGAAACCCCCGACAGCCTCAGCAAAGGGGCTTCAGCTGCTGGGGAGCAGTGCACATTGAGGCACTCGTACTACCACCACAAAGCCTTTCAAATCCAATGGCAAATAAGGTTTACCAAGGCATTTTACCCTTTGCTAACAATTTAAAAAAGAAAATTAAAATACAAAGCCACCTTAATGAGCAGGAATACTAATATATATATGAGGAAGCAGCTTCTCTGTTATGACTTTCTTCCCACTAGTAAGAACGCTTAAAAAGAGGTAGTGATTAATGAATAGTGAGTGACTACATACAGTAAGAAAACAAGCAAAAACTTTCCCTCCTAACTTTATCGTCCTGAATTAGCTCCTATCTTATTTTTTGGTTTAGTATTTCTCGCAGACATACGCAATACCTAACAGTTACATTGAAATTTGTAACAATTTGTGCAGGAGTAAGGGATATTGCCAGCGGACACACTTTGCCATGCAAATGAAAGCTTTTAAAAACAAACCTTGGGAGAACATAACAGCATAAAAACTATTTCATGCTGCTATTAAACAGGAGTGCTTAATTTTTTTTTTTTTAAAGATTGAAGTTATTAGCCTAAAATAGGGTTGGGAGTAGAAACCTTCGCGAATATTCCAAACTACCACCACACTTCTCCAACTCCTGTGCAGCTGCGTGCTGCAATACAATGCTCCTACACCTCCTGGCAGCCCCCAGCACGGTTGTGAAAAGGTTGAAGTCCGAGGCAACACTGCTAAGCAGCGAGTTGCCACAGTGCTATACGGTGCTGAGAAAACATTCTACATGCAAAAGCTGAGTACACGAAGATTGTGGTTTCTCACGCTGTGGGCAGGACAGGGATAAAACCAGCATCCCATTCACATTACAGGGTTTTTGAATCGGTGTCTCATGAGCAGAAACCAGCAAAGGTTCCCCAGTATACAGCAGAAGTATCCCTGGGGTATTTTAAATAAACCTAAACAAGCACCAAATGTGTGCCCTTTACGAGAAATTCCCATAGTCCGGAGCTGCACGAAACCCTACGTATTCCCTTCAAATGCCGATACAGAACACCCTCATAAAGAAACCATCTGCAATGAACATTATCACCTTAAAACACAGCATCTTAGCCTATACCAGGCTACCGCCTACAAGGAGGCTCCCATGATTTGCAGTAAGCCTAGCAGCAGAACTGCAAGTTCCCAACACACACACCGCTTCCTAGGCCATCAGTTCTCTGTCCACATCCTCTTTACTTTTATTAGTAAAATAATAAATTGTGAGTACAACTAGGAGGACAGACAGAATGCTCCAAACTTCTTATACAGCTATGGCGTTTTGTCATGTGTCAAGAAAGACACTCAGAACAAAGCAATGAGTCCACACATCCTTTTTATAGTTTCCAAGGATGATATGAGAATCCAGTTCCTCCAAAGACAGACTAAATAGGTCAGGAACTTTATTTTTAAGTACAAAAGTTCTTAACAAATGCATAAGGAGAAGCTGAGATGTCATTAACATAAAAAAAACCCCAAACAACCCAGAACCCATTTTGGGAAGTGAAAACTGAGCCTGACACAGAAAGTACGCAGCCATGGTGAAATTGCAGTTATTTTGCTTCAGCTGCTGTGAAAGCCTCGGCACAATCTGTTCGGTTTTGTACAGATGCTTACAAAAACATTAACTCTCTTGAAGAGTTATAAACAAAGAAAACCGCAACAAGACCAGGGTCCCCATGTTCTGTTTACTGATAAGGAAAAGGGTTATTTTTAAAGCTTGCCCACAGCAGCAGTCGAGATAAATACTAAACACTTCAGCAGCTGAATGCCAATACCAGGGAAGACAACTAGACTCCAGTCAACGCAAGTGTGTTAAATCCCCTCTGCTCCTGCCTGGTAATTTGCCTGGATTGACAAAGAAGTCCTGAGGAAAGAAGAAAAAACAATCACCCAGACATTTAAAACAAGACCTACAAAAGTGCTGACAAGTTCGTCAGGACTGAACAACAAATGCTGGAATCGGGATGATGATCAAGTGAACCGAAGCAAACCAAACCCAACCACAACCAAAAATGCCAAGCAAAAAGGGTGGCTTTCTCCTAGCCTGCCTTTTTTACCCAACATCTTCCTTTTATCTAAGCCCTACCACTCAAAGCGCTCCAGGAACTTCCTTTTTCTTCCAGAACAGAAAGAAAAGACCACTCCACCGTTCCCGTTACCACGCCCCAGTCAGAGTACCAGGAGTTATGGCACCACTTCTCACGTGCACTCAAAGGCACTTTGAAATTTAACTCGAAGTGAAATTCTACAGCGACCATCAAAATAACAGTAACTGATAGCTCCCCTGTCAGTTATGCGTCATTATGCCCTAGAGAGAAAAAGTACTGCCCGTGTTCTAGAGAGGGGTGCTAATGGAAGAAATGCTGACACGTGCTCTTTAGAAGGCTAATTATAGGATTATTTGTCTGATTTGAACTTTTAGTCTGCTGCTCTAACCACTTGCTGGTCTTTTTTGCACCAAAGCATCCTACAAGTGAAAGTGAGAAAAGCTTACTGAGAAATACTGAATATGCAGGACAAATGGCATTCACATAACTTCTTTTTTTCCATTAAGGCTAGCACACTCTCCTTCTTTTTATGGACAAATATTACTTTTATCGTTAAATGGAAACCTATAGTCACATTATTATATTTATTTAAATTGCATTATCTCATATTTGTTGCCTTAGGAATGATAAATAATACATTTAATAAGAAATAATTGAAGTGGTCAAGAAAGAAAATTAAGTAGATGCTGCTAATATCATTTGCAAATCAGGTGGATCATGAAGCGTCGACAAAGAAAAGGGACCATCAAAGAGAGTTTCAGCATCACCTTCAAACACCCTGCAATCCAAAAATCGAGGAAGCGACCAGCCAGCCTGCAGCCTAGAACACGAGGAAAAATCTATGCAGAGCTTTCGAAGTAGCTTAAGAAAAAACATTTTTAAAAACCCACTGCATAAAAATCCCACCTCTAAATGTATATGGAGAGAGAGAGAGAGAGACTTGCATAAAGGAAAAATAAGTCCATTCATTTCACCCTGCAACTTCTGCCTGGGAAAACTGTCTTCAAACCAGGAAGGTTGGAGTAATGGATACTAAGGGAGCTCAGCGCACACGTTCTCTGGAGCGAGTCCTGCTGCACCAAGGCATGCCCGCCAGCCAGCCCCGGCTACGCTTCCAGAGCAGGAGAACAAAAAGGAGAACACGGAGTGCTTTGGTGCTGCTGCTGCTGTCGTCTCCGGGAGCCTCCACTCTCCTCTCACCCGCAGCTGTGCTTTGCTGGCTCCACTGACCTTGCCACTATCTGCTCCCTGCAGAGAATAGTTCGTTTTATCTATTTCTTCTGACCACACCACGCACATCGACTCAATGCCCGCGCTGCTATCCCGCACCTACCTCCTTTACTCTCTCGGTTAATGCATCCTTATCCAGCATCCAACTGCCCAGAACTGCTTTACCTCACATAACAGCACCAACAGCTTGTGTTTTCATTATAAGTTGCGACAACTGACTGCAGTATTATTAGTGTAAAGCTGTTATGAGATTTTTTTTTAAAGGCCACTGTGTTTTAACGTGCGCTACTCCTTATGCAGCAGCATCAGGGTCGCAGACTGACACGACCATTTTTCCTACGCCACGGACATTCTGATGTAAGTTAAGGCTTGCACTGCACCGAAGGAAATAGCAGTCACAGATCTGCAACAAACCGGAGGAGACAAAAGGAAGAAAAAAGGGGAGGGAAAAGGAAAAGGAAGAAAAAAAAAAGTACAGAGGACTCAGGAATTCCAAGCCCACTCTCCATTATACGTACGGGACAAGTAAATAGCAAATGTACATCACATACATTAATGGTGTAATCCCACCCTAAGTTTTACTCCTGTCTCCGCATGATTACCATCAGGCATTTCTACATGTTGCAACTGTGTACAGTCACACTGAATGTTTCTCCACAACCAGTCTGTTTCCAGAGGGAAATACATGAGTAACTGCTATGGGATATTTCTCATTTGGTTTGGCACTCGATAGCTTGCACAAAGGAAAAAAACAAAACCAGAACCAACCCTACATTTTTTTCCTCTCCTCATTTTTCACTTCCCATCTCAGTTGACATCTATGAGGTTTCTCTGCAAAACTTTTGAGTCATTACCCCTGAGGGAGATAAGCCTCCCCCCCCAGTTCCCAGGTCCAACTTCATTTAGACTGAACAAGCTTAAAAGAGCAAAGAAAACAACTCACAATTGTAATTTCTTAATTACGGCACTGAAAATATTATTTATAAATAAGTTCAAAACTTAAAACATAACCCAAAATGTAGGTCTCACCCTAGCCTCACACAGCACTCACTCACTCTCTTTTTCTCTGAATTGCTTCCAATCAGCTGGAGGGCTGGCACATTGCACTAATTGTCCTGAGGAGCTTTTTTAAAACTTAGTCTTCCCTCCCCTTCGGTTCAGGGTCAAGTGTCCATCTTTTCTCGGTCACTTCCCTTTATTCACGGCTCGTGAGAGGACTCGGTGTAAATACAGTAAACAGGATGTCCCCGCCGTCCCTGGGGAGAGGACCATCTTTATCACGTTACTTGCTGTCTGGATTACATGGCCTAACTGCTATTCAAAAGATTTATGACGGTTAACGCACTAACTCATTTATCTTGCACATCATTGACCTGACATTTGTTCTATTAAATCTGGCCTCCAGCTCCTTCAAACTTTTGACCTGTTTAGGGGTTTCTGCCACCGTACATCTTTTCAGAGGTACTTTTCTAACGAGAGACTAATCACTAATCTCACACAGTTTCTGTCAACACATCAAAGGTCCCTGCTACTCTCAGTACAGTGTTTACAGCAGATTTGTTTTGTAATGGGAAAGGCACAATCCATGGAGCAATTTCACCTCCCCCAACAGTGTGCTTTTCCTATTCCAGGTTACTAGAGAAAACCTAAACCAAAGTAACAGCTACCAGGGTTTCTCCCTAGGCGTGCTTTGTTCTCTGCAGGCCAACGCAGGTCTATACCAGGACGCGGTTCCCCCAGGAGCACAGCCCAGTACGGCAGATGAGCCCTCGCGTCACACCGTTCACTCAGAACTGTAGCTCCCCCAACAAAAACAAGGGGATTCTCTCCCCCAACAAAAACAAGGGGATTCTCTCCCCCTCCCCACAAACCTACATGCCAAGAAGTTTGCCAATTTGCAAACCAAAAAAATAACTAATAAGGTCACGCTGCTTCCTTAAACTGTAGTGTGTAAAGAAATGTGGGAAAATACTCGAACAGAAAATGGAGAGAACTGGTAGAATCTGAAGGATGACTCCGTAAAGACTGCAATAGATTAATGGGCAAGAGGTATTTGAGCACCAAGAAGACCATTTGCTTTTTCTGAAGAGCTATACAACTTCTACTAAGGACATTTGACACAAGCATGTGTCTGAAACTAAAACTTTTAAATAAAAAAGAAAAAAAAAATCTGACCTGAGCTACCAAAAATGATACTATGGAAAAAGATAATTTCATCTTTGCATGTTATGAACATACCACTCCAATTCTCCATTTTAGTGCAAATAGAACAGGATTAAAAAAAAAAAGGGATACTGTATTCCTGACAGTTGCAAGTAAATCCAGATCATACAGCTATCATGTGTATTCCTTCTGTTCTCAATTACAAGATGGTCCCACAAGGATTAAAATTTCCATTGCTCTAACGTGAAGCTCCTCACGATTATTCAAAGCAGAAATTTAACATCCAGTAGAACCGTGCAAGGCCATTTTGCATTCAGAACTTCTCCCCGAAGTTCAGTGCTCAATCCCACATACACATGCACTCTTGAACATGCAACAAAATACAATCAAGGTGTTTTTCACAACTCGGTCCCTAAAGATGCCTCAATGATCATAATACATATTGCAAACAAGCAGGAGCTTAACAGCCACTAGTGTCACATTTCATGTTGTGATGCCTGCATAGCACTGTAAAGTCCTGATTACCTAATTAAGAATCACTGTTTGTCTAAAATAATTCTTTTTCTAAGCCAAGCAGATCTACATTATATAGCAAAATCAGCTTATTTTCATACACACTGAAGTGTTCCAAACAGTTGAAAAATATAATTGTTTTTATTGTTAAACTGAGCATCCATGTTACATGCTATATTGAATACATACAGTTGGAAGAAACTCAGTAACTATACCAATGCTATACCCTAACCTATACCCTGCTGCTACATGCTACTTCTAAATTGAATAAAATTTAACTTTTGCTCAGAGTTGCACTCAGAGACTCCAACTCTGTGGCAGGAATGGCATTACTCCAGGTTTACACTGTTTCATCTCAGATCAGAATCTGTTGTTTCCCAAAGTATAATGCCTTTGGCTTAAGAAGCAGCAGAATTGGACTTGGTTTTCCTAGAGCACATTACCACCACAGGAGGATACCTATTGTTTTTAAAACGTCAGTGAGTAAGACTGTGATCACCACTGTGCCCTTCCATTCCTAGTTCCCTCCCTGTCCCTCCAGCTCCCATCACAAAGTTGGCCTCAAGCGGGTTATTCCGGAGAAGGCTACGGCAAACAAGACTCCTGAGGGAAGGGCTGACAGCAGGTCTGGCCTCAGAAATAATAAGCACCAGCTGCAGCTTTTGCCACTCTGCTTGGGGAGCCCTTGCAGCAGCATCAGAAAGCCCAGCAATCTGCCTCTAGCTCTCTCTAAAATCCCAATTCTAAGATCTGGCACCACTAAAACACTTCTTCTGATGCCTCTGTCTCACTGGAATTAAAACACAGAGCTCCGGTGAGGGATATCGAACCAGAAAAGGTAAGAATCACTTACTTTAGCCTCCTCCTGTATGTTTAAACTGTCGTTCCTAACTAATCTGCTTTAAAAAAAAATCAACAAAAAAGAGAAATAATAAAACTAACTGCTATTAACAAGCTACTTCCACTGGAAAGAAAAAAAATGTACTGCAGCTTCTTGTTTAGTGCAATTCAGTTTTCTCAGATATTTTACTTTTTTTTGCCCTAGCTTTGGTATAGCTACAAGTAAAAAAAAAAAGGCATCTTTCAAAAAAGCAAAGTGGAAACTCACACCATTGCCAACTGTATGAAGAAAAGTTTGAAGGCATAAGACCTGTAAGACAGCCCAGCTGAAAAAGCTGGGAACCCAGAAGGGTTGAAGCTAGGGACCACCAGTCTCCCACATAATTTAACAACTGGGTCATCACAGGGCGTTACACGAGAGCAGCCCAGCAGAAGTACACAGCAGCCAAAATTCTCAAGACTAAAATCTTATTTTCCCATCACATTTTAAACCTTCCCCAGCCTGCATGCTGTTCTGTTCTTGACCCTCCGTCTTCTCTTTTTACTTCCTCGCTGCCCAGAACCGCTCCCTCCCTCTCCTCACTATGGCACCGTGGGCTGGCTTGGCAGTTCTGGGATGCAAGGATGGGTGCGGACACCTACGGTGCAAGGCTAGGAGCACAGTTTCTGTTCATCCTCTGCATGACGGGTGCACGGTGAGGAGAAGGAGGAAGGCAGGATGGCTGCTAGTGGGCCGGCGTCGTAGCAGATTACAGAGCAGAGAGGCCAGAGGCAAAAAAGCTCTCGGGAAGCAGCAAGAGCTGAGGGACAGCAACTGGAGGCTTCAAATCTTTATTTCAACAAGCTGTCGGATTTGCTACTGCAATAGATTATCTTTTACATGTCTTGATTTGTAAAGGAAAAAAAATGTAATCTTTTGTTACACCTTTAGCACAACTCTAGAACGGGTTTTTTTTCACCCTCTTGTTCTTCGTAATCCCTACGCTACCTTTCTACATCAGTTTTATGGAGGCATTACAAGACATGCCAGCTTCAGCTCCTAGGTCTCCTGCTTTTCCTCTCAGACAAGCACTTGATGTCTGCAAGCCCCGTCATCCCATCCCCTCCACCCGTGCATACACTGAGGACACAGCAGCAGTGCTGATGCAGTAACACCAGTCCGAACACTAGGGATAAAGCTGTGTCAGCTTTTCTATTATGAACACTTTTTCCTGACCTGATATCTCTATTAAAAATATGACTTCAGTCCAAACCCCCAACCGACCAGTCTTTCTGCCTCCCAACAAGCAACTTTAACTTACGAACGTATAAACACCTCCACAAAGGTCATTATGATACAGTTCTCCTTTTTTATTCAGTTTTGACATATGAATTAAATAATATGGCAATGAAATGAGCAAATACTATTTTCTAACGCTTTCTGGTACTTGCAAGGGAGTGACTGTAATTACAGCTTTAAAAAGAATTCTTTTTTCTAGTTTGGGGGAAGGGTTAGTCTAGTATTAACATTGTTTACGTAAGCAGGCAAGAATGCAATCTGTACACCTAAGGACACATATTCAGCATACTGGAGAAAGGCAACCTACAAAAGCAACCCTGTTAGGGACACTGGATTCATCCAAGCCTACCTTCCCCGCGAGTTTGCTCAGAGCAAGACAGCGAACAGATTGGAAAGACACACGTACAAAAATAAGGATCTAAAGAACTGACTCACAGTGTGACTGAAAGGTTTTCCAGGCTATACTATGAGAAGAGCCCTAGATTGCTGGGAAGGTCATTTACTAACTACAACATGGCAAGTCAAAAGAGTAGTTAGTATTTACGAGACAAAGAGAGAGAGAGAGAATATATAAAAATCAATCCACCTACACTAGAACGTACTAGTAAAAAACCCAAAACACTGAAGTCCAAAAAAATAGAAGTAAGACCAAGCAAGGTCTGAATGAGCCCGTGCCACATACAAGAAACATGGGAATTGGAAGTCAACTGAACTCCCGCGCCCTTGGCTCACCCTGTACTCACTCCTCTGGTTCTGCTCTCCTGAGCCCACAGCACCTCTCTGAAACCCTGGGACATGCTTCAGAGGGAGTGTCTGTCTCTGCTTTGGAAACCTCTGTTTAATTTCCCACTGTGTAACTAAGTATTTGGCAAGCAAATACAAACCCAAGGGCTGCTACCACTGAACGCAGCTGTCAAATGGAAATTAAATTATCACCTGGGAATTAATTTTAAAGCTTAAATCCTCACCACAATTTAAGTTCCTTCATCCAGCAGGACAACAATATAGTGAGACATTACTGACTTGACAAGCCAGCAGCAAACGGGTCAAGCGAGACTACTTGGTGGAGTCGCACTTCAGTAGTTACTGGAAAAGGGTCAGACATGAAAAGATGGAGCCCCCTCACTGTAAGACCGAAAGATGCTCGGCATCCAGCAAGGGGCACTCGGAACCTGGCAATGTTGGTGACCAAGGGAGCACTGGCTAGCGTGCAAAATTCCTACAGAAATTCATTGTGTCTCCTTCTTCCCCACTTTTTTATTGGTAGAGCAATGTGTGGATGTCCTCTTGTATTTTTAGTACTCACAAAGCTTTCGGTCCTCATTTTACGTGACCTGGTATTAAACTGTTTTCACCATCAACCCACATCACAACCCCCTTTTCAAGAAAAAAGCAAGATGTGTTACAACACCTCCACTTTTCAGGCTTCCAAGCCATTATAAACAACGGCACGCTTAACAGAAGCGAGCTGGAAGACTTGTGATGGTATTATCACCTGACAATAGGCATAACTGCGTAATCACTTGGGGCTTTCCAAAAACTACCCACTGACCGTACGCAGACACACACTGTGTTTTGCCAGTATGCTCCATTTGTAAAAGCTGACAGCTGACTAACAGAGCTGTAAGCCCTGTTTTAGGAGCAAAAGCATGATTAAATGTGTCACTGAGCACACATTGTGGTTATCTTCCTTTCCGAGAGATACAAACCTGATCTTTCCAGGTATGTCTTAAATCCTAACAATTAAGCACAAATCTGTCTCTCTTAAAGGGCTGGATTACCAAAGACGCAACAAACTCTAAGGGCAATCTGAAGCACCAGTTTGGCTTTCTAATATGCCAAATGGTGTCCAGGTTCCCCAGGCAGGACGAGAGCATCTTGTCCCAGAGACACCCCCTCCCAACTCGTGCAGCGGTTCTAACACTGCGACGGCTGCAGGGATCCCGGGGCAGGGAACCGGGAGGCAGGGAACCGGACCGTACCTTCGTGGGTCGGCTCTGGGTCGGGTGTCAGCGATATGTCATCCAGCTCGCGCAGGCAGAGCCATTCTCCATCCATCGACACTCGGAATTTGCAAAGATAGATGGTCTCCATGGCAGCCTGAGTGATCTTGTCTGTGGTGGGGGTTGGCATGTCGCTTTGAGGCGTCAGAGCAGACATGATGACTCAGCTGGTACAACAACAATGGGGGGAAAAAAAAATAAGAACTAAAAAGAAAAGCTTTCTGAAGAAGAAAATAAGAAGTACCTTGCTGCTAAAGGACAGATATGCTCAGGATCGCCCAGACTGCTCTGGCCTTTTCATATATAAAGCAAGGTAAAAACGCGGCTCCTTCACGCTCGTCTCTTCCTCCCTCCTCCTTTCCACCAACTGTCGTTGTCTTCAGCTATGCTAGAGGCTATTGATCCTAAGCAACCACAGAAAACCTGGCTTCTGCATCAAAGACAGGAGGGAAGGGAAAAAAAAAAAAAGGAGGTAAAAGAAAATAATTAAAAAAACAAAAAGCAGAACGAAAAAGAATGGCTTCTTCCTCTGATGATTGCCCAAGCAAAAACAAAGGAAGAACGTAGAGACAGATATCCAGGTCTGCTGAAATCAAACTGCTGGTCCCTTTCTTTCCAGATAAGCCAGGACAGCGAGTGCTGATAGGATTGGTTGTGCGCAGTAAGCAGGGTGTTGACCAAAATGGCTGACTAATGAACTGAACTGAAAATTCAGGCTCATGTGATCAGCTGCTCTGAGCGTAGGGCAAGCAATTCCCAGGATGCTTTCTAGATGCTGCTGATGCAGGGACGGCAATTAGGCTCTCATCATCCACAGCACCTTCTCATCAGGCTATGCTAGTCAATTTGTGAGCAAGCATAACGCACCACGCAGATTCCTCATCCGTCTCCCCCGAAATACTACAAAGGAGCGCAGACTAGCAGGCGCGAGGAATACAAAGACACATTTGTATTCCTTTCGTATGTCTGGATGTCACTACATGAATTACATAAGTACCTTTGTTTTCACAGTAAGCACGCAAATCGCAGTTTATGTTTTACTTGCTGTGCAACCTTCTCCAAGGGTACCTTTGAGCTAAAATTTCCCACATACCAAAAAACGTTAGGATGGCTTTATCCTCTCAGGGAAACGATCAGGGAAAACAGATCTGGCTCGAAGCACGTTCAGCGATCGGGGATTAAGCCCTTTTAGGAGGGCACGTGCACATGGAAGAACAATGAGGGAGAACACCACAAAAATATACAGCTCCGTGCCTGAACCTCACGTTTTTATAAACCTCATCTGAAAACTGGTACTGCTCAGGTGAGGCTGGTGAAGAACTATTACCCCTCAGCAGGCAGAGAAACCGGCTTTCTGTCTCTCAAGAATAAGACGACAGCACTGCGTTGCCCCGTCCATTCCCAGCCAGCTCAATCTCCTCCACGTCCCCAGCCCACGCAGCCCCACCTCTGGGGGACAAGAGGTCCCAGGTCAACAGACACCCTTCTTATTCCCGAGGTCACTGTTTAACCAGGGGACGGGACACAGTGTCACCACCCACTTCAACTACTATATCAGGTGACAATAAATTAGCTTATCTTCCTTCATTCCTGCATGGCTCCAGTATATTTGTGGGGAGCAGATGCACAGCATCCATCCGAAATGGATGCCCAGTCTCCCTCCATGTACATTCGGAGAAGGCTGACTGTTCACCGGAACAGTATATTGATAGAAACATCAGAAAGATTAATGCACGGGACCTTAATTATTCTCCATCCTTCTTCCCTAAAGAAATACTCAAAAGGATGTGTGCCTATTTAAGGATGTGAAATACAAAAACGGATCACTTGATACAGAATTCAGCATGCAAACGCATAGAGCTTTTTGAAAAAAAGCACCCATTATGTAAAAAAAACCCAACTCATAAAGCTGGAAAAAAGGGGTAATAGCTGTTACTTCTAACAGACAAGAGGAAGCAGTTGCTTTCAGTGCAAACTTCCTGCTTGGTGCATAATATTTTGACTCAGCAACTCTTTCCCCCCATTAGACTAAGACAAACAAAGAGCCATGCAGCATATTATTACAGTGATGCAAAGGAGAATTACTTCACAAACGACAACAGTTACCATTGTTCCTTCTCCCTAAGAGAGAATGGGGTTTATAAAGCCTGCTGACAGCATTTTAGCTCATATGATATTTATACATCCTTTCACCAATGACAGCCTCTAGTTTTAGCATTCACATTGCACCACACTCTTCAAACCAGTGAAAGTCACCATACGCAAACAGCTCCAGGAGAACAGCTGTTCACTCTTGCTAACTTTTTGAAAGGGACTAAACAAACAGCAAATAATCAAAATAAACCCTTCAGAATCAACAAAGTACCAGAAGCTATTGTGCAAGCTATGATCCAACATACCTAATTATCAGACAGTTTAATTTTTTTGTTTTGAAACAATTAGAAATACAAGCAGCATTAGGTGTAACCCTGCAGCTCCCGTTTCACAACACCAGATTTCAACGGAATTCAGCACCAGCAAGCGATCCACATACCTGGATCACAGTGGAGGTCTGTTAAAAAATTAAGTAACTGTTCAACTTCAGTTGGTTTTCTTTTATGCCATTTGCTGCTTCTTAACGTGAAGAAACAAAAGAAGCCAGTCTGCCTCTTCCAGCTCAGTTGTATTTTTAGGCTCCTTTATGCAAATTCCTGCTGCAAATACTCCATAGGGATATTTAAAGTACTTGAAATTTTTTCTTCCAGCTTTGATTAATTTCAGTTTATTAGTATGTTTAGCCCAAACAATGCTTTGGGCACAATATTCCACCAACAGATTCTGAACAATTGGCACCTTAAAAGAAACTGAGCTACTTCACTTCTGTAAAAGCACACTTTTTACTCCCCTAAGAAACAGAAACGATATCAAGTATGCATGTGCTTAGAAACTCTGATGAGTTGTATTTGATTTTTTTAAAAAACAATAATGACAAGTTCAGAACTTATTTTTCAAGCTGATTTGTTTTTTTTCTTGCATAGGTTTGATATGGGGGTATTTGAAGACTTAAGAACTCTTCAACTGTCCAGAGGAGGCTGTAATCTCCAGGTTCCAGTACACGGCTGTGTTTACACCTACAGTGTAAAAATAGAGAACTTGCCTTCCATAAGCAGCCTTCAGGGTAAGCCAAGGCAAGTAGCAAAACTGTAACAAGAGCGGGTAATGTCCATATGTCTGCTACAGTATTGTGGGAAAATAAAAACTCTACTCAGAAAAGGAAAACAAAAAACCAAACCAAACAAAAAAAAACCCAAAACCCAATCAGGAATTATCCTCTGACTTACTGACCTGCGAACCTATTATTACCACCTGGAAAACAGAAGACAAACCTTCCCCTACCCCCATCCTGTGTCTCAAAATTATAAAGCGACAAAGCATCTTATAAAGAAACAAAAGAAAGGTATCAAATACCTATACCTTCATAAAGCCTCTAATAAAACTACCATGCAACTCAAAGCCAACTGATAAAGCTCCATCAGGGTTCAATGAATGGTCAATGGACAAAAGAAAACCAAGTGTAGGTATAAATGAAGAGGACGTTATTAACCAAGAGCCGCCTTCTCAAACTCAAACAAGTCAGGCAGCCTTGACCGGTCTTACAAAACCCTCCTATTAGCCACACTTTGGCAAAAGTGGATAGACGCTTTGGCTGGATTACTGAACAAGGCAGTTTTTTGCATAAAAGTTTTCAAAATAAAAGAATTAGAAATTGACTGTGTTGGAATTTTAAGACTAACCACGTGAAAGCAAAGCACTTCATCAGCCACTAGTATTTGAAAGCTCAGCTGTACTGGAAGTATTTTTAGTTTCAAAAGCTGAATAAATTAGAATTAATCTAACCAATAAAACCCAAACAAATTCCCAAACAACCTTTTGGACTCCAGGGAGCACCTTTGGGTGTACTTTTACTTCCAGTGCCAGCAAGCCAGGCCTGTGAGCTAGACAAGTTTCAATCATTAGAGGGGGGGGGAATCTTTCCTGATCACCGCGTAGAGATTGCAAAACAGCCATACAGCGAAACGGCAAAGCTGGCAGATGAGATTATTGCTTCAGATGACTGCGCTGCTTCTGGTTATTTAAAATCGCAGGAGACCACAGAACCATAAAAAAAAAAGCCACCAACAGTTGGTAACAGCTCAGATGCACCATCGAGCGCTAAACCAGCTGCTGGGCATGTCAAAGAGACTACAATGCCAGAGGTAACTCCATACAAACAGGATAAAAACTATGAAGAAACACAGGCCTTTATATCACAGTCTAAGGCAAGCATGAATCATGAGCAAGTTCTTGCAAGTTCTTCTACTGTTTGCAACTGCTGTATCAGATTAGGCAGCTTGACAGTCTGGTCCAGTAAGGCAGCTCCCACGTTTCTAAGTGAAACAATTCTGATCTCCCTATTTTCTGCCCATGCTCTTGCCCGACACGTGACAACCTCTTACTAGCAAACCTGTGAACATGATTTTTGCTGTCATGCTCTCTTTCTTTCACTTCGGCTTCAACTCCGCATCAATACGCTGTCCAACTACCCATTAGTACTCTCAACAGCTGTACCAGCTGGGACAACTAGAAAAACAGCATCAGGGCTACACCTGGTTCAAGAGCCAACAGAGCTGCTATTCCACAAAGCACAGGCTCACGCTCTTCCAATAGCCTCTCTCCAGGCAATCTGTTATGTGGAATGTCATCTAAAAAGATAAAGTTAGTAACAAAGCATCTACATTGCAAAGACTGTTTGTGACTCTTCTGCTAGCACAGATACGTAGGTTACCTCAAATAACAGTGGCACTTTGAACCCTGCATGCTAAAAACACCAGCAGGCAAAAGAAAGTTTAACAACCCAAAAACCAGTGACACCATTTCTTAATTCCTGGAATAAGCGATAAACTGGTTTTTGTCTACCTATTGTGAAATATACAGGTATTATTTAAGGATGCAAGTAACTCACATAATTGAGGGTACAACTAAAAAAGGCAGAAGCAAAAGTCTACTTGAAGTGTCATGATAGTGTCTGGTAGGCTTTCAGTGGGAGCAAGGAATGGTTTGGGGGCGGGTTCTTTGGTTTGGTTTTGTTTTTTTTTTTTTTTTTTTTTTTTTTTAGACACAGCATAATCAAGTTGCTTCTACTGTATTTTAAAAACATCCTAAAGCTTTGCTGCAGCTTAGCCTGTTTAAGTAAATCTCCTTGTTCCTTCTGCCTGTCTGGAACCATCTTATCAAAAAAGCAGGTGCTGCTGGCATGAAAAGCTTTTGCAGTCTCCCTCCCTCAGCAGCTCTCACCTTCACCTGATGTTTGGAATCACCTCATCTCCCTTACCTTGTAAATCAGAAAAAACAGGTAAGGTGGAGAAAGATTAGTTGGGGGCGGGGGGGGGAATACATCTGAGACAAAATCTTGTATAGAAAATAAAGTTGTAATAGGAACACATTCTTAGGATTTTGTTCTTTCTTGCCATATATTCTTCGTTTACAGTTGTTGCTGGGCTCCAGGTTCCCAGCACTACAGGGCTTGCACCGCTGCCCTGGAACACAAGCATCATTCCTCCACCCGGGTGCGACTAACCCTTGGGTTGACTTCTACAGCTGGAAGCAACAGCTGCACGCAGAACCCCATCAAGTCACCGCTCTCTGGGAAAACCCTAACACAGAGCTATGATGGCTGTCATCAGTTCACAAACAGCAAACACGCTTTCCCGAATTTTCAAATATAAAATTAAACAGCTGTACAATACCCTTCAATCCTGTGGCGAGACCTCTCTCTTGAGAACAGTTTAATGATTGCGTCCTAACAGGAAAAAAAACCCAAAACTTTAAATAAATCTCCAAAACATTCTGAAATACTGGCTTTTCAGTGTATTTTTCCCTACCTCCACTATAACATGTAAATGCCAATAAAGAGTAATTATTTTAATTACTGCTCATGGAAATGACAGCCTTCAGACACTGAAGGGAGGAATTTGTGATCCAGCAGGAAACACCCTTCACGTAAATCGCTTCTTTCAGTTTACAGCTACATAGAGAGGGATTAGTATTCATAGAGCGTATCAGGGGTTTTTTTTAATACATGCACAAGATGCAAAAATAGCCTTCTTCACGCTCCTCAGTTTATCTTAACTCTAAAAGCAACTCCAGCACTGAAGAATCAAGGGGAGCACACGTGAACAATCACTTCAAATACTCTTGCAGGACAAGAAGGAGCAGATCAAGAACTGTTAATGCTGAGCTGTTACATGTCACAGCAACCTGAATCCATGACACGTGAGAAGAGCCCATGAAACTGGGCTCCACAGGCCACCGACGGGTCTCCCCAGCGATACCAACACAGACATGGCAATCTCTATAACCCGGACCATGATTAACGCCGCTACAGCTCAGTGCTGCACAGAGTAACGGTTATTCAGAGGCGATGACACCTGCAAGGCCACATACTCTACAGATAGCCAGGATTAAGTCGAGAATTTAAGCACGGGACATGCTTTCTGCTCCAGAGTGAAGTTCTACCTGCTCAGTGAAGAAGCAAGACTTTGCAGCAGAATCCACTGCTCCTGCTGCTCAATGATGAAC
>JANZLQ010000007.1:7725501-7754136 GCA_026212715.1 Elanus axillaris
AAAAAAAATTTTTGCTGCCCGCCCCCCCCCCCCCCCCCAAGATGAAGCCCTAGTGAGAAAACAAGGTTTGTAAAGAAGAATTATGGCATTAGCTGATGCCCTGCTAGGAGCTAAACTTGCACCCATCTTCCCCCCGCACCTGCCAGGGGAAACCTCGCGTGTGAGCGCTGCTGATGCAACACAAAAGCTCATTGCATCATGCAACTGCCAGATGAGATGTTTGCGCTAAGACAAAAAGCTCAGGACACGGATTCCAGGCTCTTTGAGCAGCTTTAGTGTTAGGGACCCAGCCAGCAAGGTCTGCAGAAAGGGAAGACAGCCTGTAAGGTGACAGGCTACCCTTTCAGTAACTGGGACGTTTGGCAGTGTTGCCTAATGACGTTAGACTCTTGAGAGCTTGGCACTAGCAACCAACCCCAGGTGAGCCAAGGGTGGCACGGGCTGTGTGAAAAGCCTGTATCTGGTCACTGGGCTGCTGCTCTCCTGCATAAGGAAAAGCTGGAGAACACAGGGAGATCTACCACGTGCTGCTAATGTTAATTGAGATAAACATATATTGCAGGTAGCAGAAACCGAGGAAACACTGATGCGATAACACTGGCTAAGAATGGGCCTGCCAGCATCGTACTTTGCTCTGCCTCCCCTTTTGTCCCCTAATGCGGGCATTTGGAGGCCCTTGCTAAGACTGGGCTTCCCTTAAAAAGCAGCCTTTTCTGTGCCAGTCACATATATACGCTACACAGACAGCTCTGGTCATTGCAGGTTACGTTGCAGTGTTTGTTTTTCACAGTTACACAAGTGATCTCTCTCAAATCTGTGACAAAAAAATCCCAGGTCTTCTCCCGTACTCCCACCTTCAGGAGAAGGCTGCTTGCCCAGTACCTCAGAGAGATTGCCTAGCATCTGACTCAGAGCCTTTCATAAACCACGAAAGGAAAAAACCCTCCTCAATGCGGTGGGCAGAGCTGGAGCAGAGCTTTGCCACAGACTTGCTGTTGCTTTACCTCTTTTCCCTGTCCCCTCTGTCATCTTGTTTTGACTGCAAGCTCTTTGGGGGCAGGTCAAACCCTTAATATAGGCTTGCACAGACTCTGGTGCAAACAGGATTCTCTTCTTAAAGTGTTTTTATAGCATGAGTCAAGTGATCTTTAAGTCTGATTTCTCAAAACTAGGAGCCAGAGCTATTGCCCCTTGGCTCTCTGGACATGTTCTTACCTTACGCTCCTCACCCCCAGGTGGGAAAGTGCTACCGGCCTTGATGGCAAGCTGTCCCCTAAGGACCAGGGCAGTTTTGCCCTCCCTTGCTCTTAGCAGCTCATTGCTTGTTGGTGATGAACAGAATAAAAATGCACAGTAATGGTGCAACTCCCTGCCCCCCGTCACCTTTGAAAGCCAGAGGTCTTTGCGCATTGAACTTGCCTGGTTTCAGTCCCCAGCCACATTTTCCACGGTGTCAGTGCTAGCTGGCTGAGCTGTTTATTTTAGGAAACAAATAGCCATATCATTTGCACACACCCTTATAGGCAGACACCGGCTCTCCACTCGCGTTCTTCAAAAGAAGGGAAGGCAAGATGAAGAGCTCTTTGTTGCTGTGCGTGGCCTTGGCCGTCTCCTTGGGGTTCATCCTTGTGGCAGGTAGGTGATAAATGAAGAGCATGGAAAACTGCGCATAAGATATCAGTGATGGGTTTTGTGCGATCAGCCATTAATGATTCTAATAGCCAAAAATCAGACATCAAAGCCTGCTCAAGCAGTCATGCTTCGGTGGCACTTGGATACCTCAGTGTCTGCACCACAGAGCTGTGTGGTTTTAATTGCTGCCTTGAGATTAAAGAAGCAATGACTAGCTGCAAATTTAAGACTTTATAATTACCCATTGTTGACCGGGTTTCTGAAGCAACAAGCCACAAACATACATGCTTGCTTTTCTGCAGTGCTAGGAAGCTTACAAGACTCTTACCTGCTAGATTTCGAAACTTCTAAGATCTTCCTGGTAATCCTGCCATATGGCTACAGCCAACTTATTTCTGATTAAACTGTAGCTTATCGTACAACTCCACTGAATTTCTTGGAGACTCTTGATTTAGACTGAGATCAGACTGTCATGCCAGCACACTCCAAAGCGTGGTTCACAGGTAGTACGTACTGGCTATACTAATGCCGGATCTCTATACAACAGTCTAAAGTCATCCTCATTCACGCAGTGGATCTGGTCCGCAGCATTAAATTGGTGCTCAGGTATAACCATCCCAACAGCATGGACAATAGCATCCCGGCATTGCCTCCAACTTTTGGGAAAGGGCATCTTATTGCCTACCCAGGCAGGTCCTTGGCAAGTACTGCTTCCTATGAAAAGTGACTAGCTGTATAATCGATTAGCTGAAAAGGCAGAAAATAGTGAGAAATACTGCGTTGGTTCAACGCAGAACCCAGTCTGGTTTTCCCCGTTCATACACATGGCTTAAGAGATACACACACACGCAAGCAGCCTAGAGAGGAAGTCAAATTAGTTACATGCAGCCACAGGAGTTCTGTTTGTACTACCTCTGTTGAAATGAACATTTTTTTTGGCTAATTGAGCCTCTTCCTGCTTTAATAAAGTAGCCACTTAGACCTGCAGCAGAGTTTGAACAGCTACTTTTGGAATGCATTTGCTTCTTCACTATGCTGCAGCTGGATTCTGTTGGGCTTCACAGTGTATTTACAGGACAACCCAATATTGGAAGATGAAAAATTTTGTGAAAAAATATCCGCATGAGTGTTGAGGAGGGAGGGACCACCATATTTCAGTAAATCGTTCACCAGAAAATCTGACGTACAGACATTTAGAAGGGCATGGGACTTTACTAGGTGATACATGGAAGAATTGCTGATAAAACTCTCTCTTTTTTTGAGCTTTGTAATTTTACTTTAAAAAAATACATGGAGTACCTGTATCTTTTACAGTTACTGAAGCCAAGAGTATTACACGAGGTATTACAACAGGACAATATTTTTAGAGTACGGTCAAAAAACCTCTGCATATTCATAAAAGAGTATGCTAATATAATTTTAGAAGTTGAATTAAAGCCTGCTCCCAAAGGTTTTGGGACAACTCCCAAAGCCAATAGACTCCGACTTGAATATTGGCTTTGGATTAAGAGCTTAGAAAGAATTGCATACACCATTAGAAAAAAATACAGTGGCAGACACCAGAGCAAGGTCTATGTGAAGGACAAGAAGTTAGAGACTTTCTATAAGACAAAAGAAAGGCCAAGACTCAAGGAGGCAGAGACTAAAGAAGCTTTTCTAGCAAGCTTCTGCTTCAGAGGGAAATGTTTGTGTTGCATGATGAGTTGGCAGAGAGGAAGCATGCAGAGCAACAGAGGTTGGAATCGGGTATGAAGAGACAAGCACCATGAAACTCCAAATAATGACCATCTCCATGCGTCAGATAAGATTACGTTTTTCTGCCTTGGTGGGGCACAGTGCAGTTGGAAGTATGACTGGACTTGCACTCTATGTGCACATTTTGAAATGGCATTTGTTCAGCTGGCCAGTTGTGCCAGATGCTGTACAAAGAAATGCTAAAAGCCAGCCCTTGCCCTAAAGGGCTCAGTGGGCACACACTATAGCAGGATAAAGAAAACCCAAGAGCAAGAGAAAGGGCAACATCTTCCACATGCCCACAGTAGCTTGCTCCGCTGGCCAAAGCAAGGGAGCAAAGTAACTTCCCTCCTAACTGAGAAACTCCACAGTTAATCTTCTTCAGAAGGTACTCTGCCGCCACTTGTCACACAAACTAGCATTTGTAGCTAGTGGGTGAATTGTAGGGTCACTCTGAGGCATCATTTTACACAGTTTTGGTGCCTTTTTCACAGTTATGGGGCCTGCAAGGTTCTCAGAAAATAACCCAGGGGAATGGAAGCCAATGAGACCAGCATATTGTAGGGGCAGGAAGAAAGCCCCAAGAAGCCTTAGATAGAAAACTTGGAATGCCATTTGCATTACATTGTATGGACTAGATAGCTGGGGGCTCTGCCACAGTCAATACTGCAGAGGACCTGACCCTGTTTGGTCTTGCAGACAGCTTCATGTGACAGTTAAGCTGCCACCAATAGTGGCTAACAATCAGAAAACTTGCAGTCCAACTCTGGAATCCATATGCTGCTCCTGAATCCCAGCTTTGGTGTTGCTCCCACAGGCTTTGAGCACTACCCTTTTCACTCTGTAGCAACAGGGTCTGTTCATAAAACCCAGCAGCTTAACATGGAGATTAAGAAAAAAACAGACATGAGCTTATGCAATGTGTGTGTCTGCTTCCTCACTGATCCACGCTTGGATAACTTAAAGAAATCCAGCTGTTAGGACCAAAGCTTTTAAGTCAAAGTGACTCTGAAATCCTCCACAGACATGTTGAACACAGATGTTTTCAGCCTGCTTGCTTCTTTCTCTCCATGGTTAAACCAAGGGACAAGCAGAGTAGGCAAGTCCCCAGAACTGAAGGTCCATCTGAGTCCAACATAAACTGTCCCAGTCTTAAAAGAAAAAAAACCCACCAAGCACTGCTTTTGGTACTTCAAACCAGACTGAAGGTGCTGTAGGAAAAGCGATACTACAAAGCAATGGCTATGAATTTGATTTTAGCAGCATTTAATAATACAGTGGGATGTAAAAACAAACACTTAAGAAGGGTATGACTTTGTGTGCATATAAAAGCGAGGCTGGCTTGTTATGGGTGAACCAACAAGAGGCTCTGGGTTGGGGAAAACCAACTAGCAAAGAACAAGCTATTTCAAATCCATCTACTTGCACAGTAAGAAGGCATTGCACGCTACCAGGAACATTCAAAAAGCTCCTGGGTGACAGATGGGATGTTTCACCCTGTTTTGACTGAGTTTCATATTGAATAGTATGCTAAAAGTGCGGGAGACATACCCAAACTGGTTCTTCTCTATTTGAGCAAGAAAGTCAGGACTGTAGTTTTCCCTGCAAACCACAAGCATCATAAGGGCCCCTTGCCTTTCACTGCCAGATTAGCAGGCTGCCTTCTTGCTGGGTCTTGTAGTGGGTTTTGGCATCTGTTCCCTCAGGCACCTGAAGGACAATGTACCACTCAAGGAAAACTGACACGTCTGCCACATTGGCAAGGTCAGAGACATTTCTTTAGAGGCCAGACCCAAACTAGGGTTTAGACTACTAGAATAGTTGTGGTGCATGATAGAGGAATTGAGTAACCTCCCCTGTTAGGGTCAAAGCAGCAGCTGAAGAACTGCCAGGTATTGCTTGAGGCTTACAAGGGGACTTTCTTCCCATTTCATGAGAAACCCCTGCATGTTTGCCTCTCACCAGCCACACAGTGTCTGTGTTCATGGTTTTCTCCTTCCCAGTCCCATCACCTCTACCTACAGAGAATACTGTAGACTAAGCAGGGAAGATAGCTCAACTCATCTTTGCCAAGAGGGTCATTTGTGCCTGCAACCTGGGCATTAATCCATCCAGACACCATAATGGTGCATTTCTGGCATTCTCATCACTTGGCTTTCTGCTAGAGCAGGTTTCAAGGTTTTTCTTCTTGACCCTGGGACTGCATATCTTGTGCTTGCAGGTTATCCAGAGGACTCCGAGAACAAGGAATATGTGCTGGTGAATAACAAGTGTCAGTGTGTAACAGCAACCTCAAAGTTCGTCCCCTCCAAAGAAAATCCTGATGAAGAAATCCTGGAGAGGAACATACGCATCCTGTAAGTGGCAGACACATGCTACGTGGAGATGGTGAGCAGGAGATGAAGCGTTATAGGAGTTCCAGTTTCTTTGCGCCATTTCCCCATGTCCTGGCATTGATGAATTGTTTTTCCCATAGGCTGCTTTCTATGGTATCCTAGAATATATTCTTTTTCTTCATGTTTTTCTAGCTCACGTGAACCTATCTGGTGTTTGTCCCTTCAGATACAAAAGCAACTCCATGTTTTAAGCAGTCCAGTAGTAACTTTACAAAATAGGCTGGGGAGGTAGAATAACGTTTCTACGGTTGATCTAATCTGAAAACAAACTGGGCCCATGACACTGGCCTTACCGATCAGATAGCAAGCCAGCTATTTTATAGGCTGGGAAAAATAGTTAATGCCTAAACTATCAGAAGAATGTTAATCCTGTGAGGCAGATCTCAGTTCAAGAGTAGGATTTTGTCCCCTTTATTCACAGAAACCTTACAGAAGTATGCGTGTCTCTTGGAAACATTGACCAAGTTCAGGCTCAGAGCTGCAGTTCTGGTAGAGCTCATAACATGAGAAACACTAATTAAACATCTCTGTCTAGGTCCTGCAAGCCTCTTGGGCATCTACCAGCTCAGAGTTTAAAAACCAAAACACAAACAACAAAAAAAGGTTTATCAGCACTGTCACCTTGAAAGTGGCACTTTCAGAAATTGCTGCCGTCCTCTTGGGGAAGGTTGTTGCCTTTGAGGGCACAGAAGGGCCAAGATCTGCCATTCCTGGGCTTCGCTGTAGAGAAGGGTCAGCATGGAAATAACCTGAAGAACAAAATGACAGTTGAGGATTGTTCACAGCAGCATAGTCCCCTGTTTAATACGCAGTTCTGATGGGAGCGATTCTCTTCCCTCCATTGCAGAGTCCCCCTGAAGGCTCGAGAGAACATCTCTGACCCCATGTCCCCACTCAGAACCACTTTCGTCTACCGCATGACTGAACTGTAAGTAATTTTATTTATTAAATTCACTTCCTAAGATTTAACGTCCCCTGCAGCATTGCCTGCAGCAGCTCAGAAATGTGCTTGAAGGCCAGTAGAGAAGGTGAGTCAGGGTCACAGAGGAGAGTTTCACCCACGGAGCCTAGCTTTTGTATTCTGTTGCAAGCCAAGAAATTATCACCATGATTAATTCACATAAAAAGGTCTCACATTTACAGAGAATGTTTCATTCTGACACCTGTTCATCTCGAATGTCTTAAATATCAGCAAATTACACATTGCCTGCTTAACCCTCCCTTTTAGAGACCAGTCTTGCCAATAGCAGTTTGACAACACTAAAAGCATCTGGCTGGGAGTTCCTGTGTAAAACCTAGAAAGGCCACAGTACTCTCCTAGCTACATCTGTAGATCAGCAAGGAAGATTCGGGTTTCACAGGGGCATCTTTTCATCACAACTCTTAACGCTTGTTCTATTCTCCATGTCTTCCAGCTGCAAAAAATGTGATCCTGTAGAAATTGAGCTGGGTGGCGAGATATACAAGGCCCAGCAGAGCACCTCCTGCAATGAACCTGAAACCTGCTACACTTACAACAGGGACAAGTGCTACACCACAACCTTCCCATTCCTTTACCACGGGGAGACGACAAATGTAAAAGCAGTTCTGACGCCAGCATCCTGCTACGCCAATTAGCTCAACCCACTGCTGTACTAATGCCTTGTTGCACTCAGTGTCCCTATCAAAAATACGTGTATAGCACCGTAGTACCTGGATGACAGTGTCCAAAATATCAGCTCCCAGAGTAATGCCAGCTTGCCTTTTCATATTGTTTTCAACATCAGACTAGTGCCATCTCTGAAGAGCAGCTACTGGTTTTCATAGACTGACTCTGTACTCCTATCCCTGGAACGTATCCGCAATGCCATTATTATATGTCTTGGACATTATCATCATAACATATAGACCAGATCCTCAGCAGGTGTAAATCAGTAATTCCCTTGAAATCAAGGTACCTGTCTTTTTGGCAGTCTTCCCCCCGTCTTCATCTGAGCAAGGCTGCCATGGGCATCAGCAGCAATGTCCGTGTACTTCCCTCCATGAGCAATATAAAGGTTGGGCAGAGGTTTGCTTTACACAAGACCCTTTGATTAGATTAGCAGAATTTGTGCCATTCTTAGAAGGCTGTTGTACAACCCTATTTGAGAGCAAAGCTGGGGGGTGAGACCAAGAATTCAGATTTCGAAGTTACTTTACAATTGGGCATTCTAGACCCTTCTAGCACTTTGACAATTGCAAGCTTCTGGTCACGTACCTTTAGAGAAAATCAAAAGGCAGCGCTCTACTGAACGGTTTTGCAAAGTTGCCGGAACCTCAGCTGTGCCAGGAATAGTAAACTTTTCTAGGACATGTTAGGTATTTCACTTCCCATGCTTATTTACTGATATTGCTGCCTTCTTCCACCCCCTTATCCCAGTTCAGCTGATGAAAAAAAAAATCAAGTTGGCTCGAATTTCTTTCCTTGTTCCTCATTTTGCATTTAAAGCTTCAATAAATTCTGCGAAGGTGACTCAATTGCTAGAGCAGGACGCTAGTTAGGGATTCATTCCTTCTTTTACACCAGTAGTCTTTTTCTTCATACAAGAAACCCTCACCAAATAAGGGAGCTGATTTTGTATTGCACCTTGATTTGAATGCATTACACCTGGTATTGCCCACAGGAAACATCACATATGAGTGCATAAGGTGTCCAGCATTACATTTGGGGTGGCTGGTATGTTTCTCACTGTTGTCAGAAGTTGATTGCAAAGCCTTAGGCTGTTGTGAAAAATCCTTATCTGGCTTCACGCATAATTGGAATAATAAACCAGCAAAAATGTTACTTCCGTAATTTTAGCTTTGCTAGCGAAACATCAAATAAACTTTTTTCTGAAGCAGTCTGTGTTACATTCCAGTTCAATAAGAACTCATAAGAAAAAGCCAAGTCTATAATCATATTCTTTCCTCCTTCACAGAGAAGTAAGGAGCTCTCCCTAAATAACTGCTTATACTTACAGGCAAAGCTTCCTGAAATACTGGGACAAAAACATTATGATGCATTTGCACAAACTATGACAGATTGAGGCTGAACTGGTTTATGATTTTAGGATCAGCTCCACATCACTGAGCTGCTTCAAGGCCCTGTGAGTCAGTGCAAGATCAGAGTTTAAAAATCCAAACACTGCCTAAATCACTCTTGAAATTGCCATCCACAGATCAGAATTTTACCTCGCCACTGCAACAAGCGTCTTTAACATAGGTTTGATAGGGGCTAGTCATTCATATGTAAGGTGTCTCTCCTAAAGAAAAAACAATCTTGTAGAGGCCAAATTTTGAAGACCAAAAGAGTAAAGAGGACTGAGACAAATTATTCTCATGTTACATCAATGTTATGGAAAAAGAACTCAGAAAAATATCAAAGTTTTCCCCTCCTTCACACAAAAAGATCGCCAATTCAAATAAATGCAAAGTACAAGGGGAGGCAAAGAGACTCCTGCCATCTACTTACACAGCTATTAGTATTTCAGTGGTTAGGTACTAAGCTCACTGAAGTTTGTCTCAAAGACATGTTCATCTTGAAAGTCCTGGTGTTCACCAACCCAGGAGCGCTGAGATGTTAGAAGTTAGTAAGTCACAGTAAGGCTGCATTTCATCTCCCAACACAGCTCTTGAGTTTACAGCCACAGGAACTTGTCAGTCCTTGGGGCTCTGCCTCTACTTCTGAACTGTGTGCCTAAACATGAAGTTTCTACATTTGTTTGCACATCATGTTTTAGAGACAACTGAAGATTCACGTTTACTTACAACAGGACTGGAAATCACCCTGCAGCACCTCTTGGGAGCCCAGCAATGCCAGCGCAACAGACTACTCCTGAGCAGCGTTCAGGAAAAAGAAATCCAAGTAGAGACTATTATCCAAGCAGCTGTACTTGCTTAGGTGATCTTGGGCAGAGCAAACAGCCACAGGGAAACAAGAAATAAAAGTGTTCAGCACACTCCCCATGTGCTGTTCAGCTTTATAATAAAGCAGGATTCATTCCCCCCATCTTTTGTCAGAGAGAGAAGCCTACACTGACAGCCCTGCCTACCCCTTGGTACTGGATTGGGTTAGCTGGGTTTTAAATGATAACTCAAAGCAACACAGCAAGTTAATTCAGGCTCTGAATCCTTGCTTGAAGACCCAGACAGTAAAATAGGAGCAAGTGAGGCCTCCTTATCCCTGAGAGCATACTGGGGAGGGTCTGGGACCTTCTAGCCCAGGGAAGAGGTGCTAACGGACGAGGGAAACTCCCTTTGCTGGATGTTGTCTTACATGCACCGACAAAACCATGTCCTGCTTTGAACGATCGAGTTTCTCCGACTGTGCAGCCACTACTTCAAAGTGGGATTTTTTCGTTGAGTCCTAATGTCGGGCGTAAGAACGCATCCCTTGGTGAGAACCCCTCTGTTCTGTTCTCCAAGCAACTGGTGGGACACGGCTTCCGACCTGGGCTGGCAATACTTTCCTACAAGCTCCATCTTTTTCTTCACAGGTCAGGTTGGTTCTTCAGCTGCATTTAATGTTTCTTGAATAGTTCCCCTTAGTGCATTTAAGCTAAATGCATTTTGTCTCAGACTTGTAGGAATACATTTCTATTTTATCTCCTCACAAACTACTTCCAGACTTGATTCTTCCCAGGTCTGTCCTCCTTGCCTAAATACTGATCTGTTGCTTATGCAATGTTGAGTTAAAGACGGATTTGTTGCTAGTTTTTTTTAGAAGTCCTTTTTAAAGCATGGGAATCTATCTTCAAAATGCTGCTTCCAGTTTGACCAAAAGGTTTATTTAGCAGCAGAAACTACAGCACATAAGAAAGCTGAGCAAAACAAATCCTTGGGCTCAAAGACATTGTTTTACAGTAGGGAATTCAGCAAAGGAAGCAATTTATGACCATAACCAACCAGGCAAAGCCGCAGTTTGACTCACAAAGAGGCCAAAGGGCTATGGGACAGCCCCATTCCTGCTCTGTAAAGGCTTCAGCCGTCTTTATTATGTATTTTTGGTGTAGCAATAGATAACAGGCTATGATTTTTAGTGGCCTGGCTATATTAAGTCTACTTTTGTCAACACAAGGTTTGTCCATGGTAGTATCTTTCTGCAGAAGAGTACTGCTTCGTACACTCTCAGGTGGATGATTTCATTTTTGCCGTAGGTATGTAGATTGCGGCCAGTTACGCCTTAGAGAACTCAGAGGTGACTTTTTCATATTCTGTAAAGCAGTAAGCACAATGTGGATGTTTAAAAAACAGTAGTTGTTTGTGGACCAGGGTCTTTGACTAAGCCAGCATGTTACCGCACAAGACATTATCAGTGTCTAGTCACTGCCCTAGCACTGCTAAGCTAGCCAAGTGGTTTGCCCCTGCAATGTGGTAATCTATATTCCATTGTCAAACTACCTGGCCGTTTCAGAAGTAACTCAAAACTACCTTTAAGTTTATTTTAATGGAAGAATATTCTTTTAGGAGCAGCTCAGCTACTAGCTTCTATTAATCTTAAGAGAATTTAGAAATCTGTATTCGTTCATGGTCACAAAAATAGCTTCTCTTACTTTGTCATATCTCTTTAGACACTTTCTTGCAAGTTTTGGATGTCTCCTCTGGAGCTGTTCTGTCATTTCCCCCAGCCAGCATTTTCAGAAGGAACTGAAACAAAAGATTTAACAGAAGCATGATTAACAGCCTCAAATGACTCTTAGCAATTGAAGAAAAAGATGAAAATATGTAAAGAGAAAGGGTCAAAAATCCAGCGTACATATTGCTCAGTTGCAGCTGTTGCTTATGATATGAGATCAAAATCAGTGAAGTCCCTTCTTAGGCATTCAGAGGTTGAAATCTGTTTTGCACCCACAGTTAACACATAGCACCAGCTTCTGCACATGCTGATAGAACATAAGAATGTCAGCCAGGCGAGCTGCAAAGCTATGCGAGTCCCAAGTGTACATCAAAATACCTGTTCACTTGCTCCCAGGGTGGCACTTTGTACTGGTCCTTCACATGAAGCCTGAACAGGGGGGTCCCAGCACCACTTTCAAGACACCCTGCTCAACTGAGCCCCAGCTGCCTTCTGAACCCCATTTGTAATTACACCAGTTCCACCCCTCCAAAATCTCCAACACACAGAAGAGAGAAGAACTGGAGGTCCCTGATCTGGGTGGTTTTACAACCAGGACCTTGGTACAACACAGCAATAGCCACAAGCACATCAACATGGGGACACAGACACCACCTTCACCAGATTCTCATGACTCACCCAAGGCTTTCTGTAGCCCTTTCTTTCCAGGAAATCCTTAAAGGCTTGTGTGCTGTGGAGCTGTGTGACTTCCATCTCCTGAATTAATTTCCACGGTAGATGAAAATAAAACATTCAAATTTCATTTTTATGTACGCAGCATATATCTGTCCAGCTCTCATGAAAGCTTATAATTCAGTAAGTATTTTAACTGCTTAGAGCTCTAACTAGTTCAGATTTCATTTTTTCTTTTCAAAGAAATGAGGTTGCCTAGTGAATGTGAAGTTGATTTTAGCAAATTATAACCTATGAACCTGTAATGTGATGTCCTGTGCTACACAAAGTCATTTCCACCAGCATCTTTGCTAAGGAAGGCAGGAAGGGTTATTCTTCATTATCCAAGTAAGCACACCTACCCTCAATAGTCTGCGGTCTATTGCCTGGAGGGGCTGGATAAAATTAGGTAGATTATCATTCAACTGTAACCTTTGCCTTTATTTTTAGGCAGCATTAACAAAACCATAACCTTTGCCTTTGTGTTTTTCTGAGCTCAGCTGTTCCCCGGCATCCTCTCTGCAAAACTTCCTCCTTCATTTTACAGACGGCGTTTCTTCATAAAGCAGGAGTGACACTTATCATCCAGCTCACCAGGCATTTGCATGTGGCATGATTTTAGTCACGTGCAACTCCTCAGTTTTGCTTTTGGAAGGACTGCCCTCTAGAGCATGAACGATGTCTTCCCTTTTTACTGTGCACTAAGTGTGAAGATGGAGTAGATTTTTTTAATAAAGAGGAAACTAAACCTACGCCTAGGTAATCCCAGCAATTAAAGAACATGCCTGCTCTTCAAACTCCTCCTAATAACACTTTGTACCACAGCTGAATCCAGCACCTTTGTCAAGATAGGTATTACAGTCAAATAAAACCAAGATAGAAACACCCTAAAACATTCTGAGGTGCCAATTGCATATGAATGCATTTCAGCCGCATAGGATACTATGAGCATTAAAGAAACTAGATTTACTACGGCTACTTCAACGAACTCTTGCTTATTTGCCTTCTAGAGCTGTTGTCCACATATAGGTGCCATGAAGCCACAGTCTAATCCAAGTGAATGAGCTTGTTTGAACCACGGATATCTCCTCTTGGATAACACGGTCTGTTCCACATCTGTTTGTGGCTGTCAGGCACAATACAGTACCCAGAGACATTCCCATCAGAAAATAATTTCTCCTAGCTATGTCACAATGGAATGTTAGCACTTTTTTTTTTTTTTTTACATTCACCATACCTTTTCAGACCGGTTCTTTGCATTCCCAAGGCTATTGATTGTTGCCTCTGGAGCTTTTAACGGTTCATTCGCTTTCTGTTTTCTCCATGTTTTGGGATCAAGATACCACGCTCCATATCTGATCTTCTCCCATTTTGTCTGGGAAAGGACCTGCAAAAAACCACTGTTGCAGTTCTCTTTCATCATGTTGGCATTTGTCCCTCGCACCATAGGCAGTACAGACACTGTCACAGAACCTGAACAACACCTCTGAAGGGTCTACCAAGGATGATCTTGTACCCTACAACTATACAGTACAAAGGTGGTGGCTGATGAGAATATGTGACTAGAATTTTTTTCCCTTTCCCCCCCCAAAGGCAAACAGTATTAAAAGCTACTTCTGGAAATCACTACCCTCAAGTCGTCTGACCATTGGTGTTGTGGTTTTTTTTTTAAACTGTTTTTTGTGACAACCTGGGAAGGAAGTCTGTGAGGTTCATACCTCATGAGTCAGAAGCTGAACAAATGAGTTTTTATTTCAAAATCAAATTTCTGAACATGGAAAAAAAACTAGCTATAAGGTTGGAGAAACACAAACTTTCAGTTAAGCCAGAACTGGCCCAACTTCCACCTCTTACCTAAATTCCTCTAGCAAATATTTTCCTTAAACCCCTTGTTAAGAAATACTAGTTGTTTAGCCTAAGTAAGTTGTAAATAGATTTAACTGCTCAGAGTTAATCACTTAGCATTAGGACTCAGGTGTCATAGCATAATATTGCGTGATTTGTTATGCGATTTGTTTAGCAATACTTACTCCGTGTGAGCAGCTACATTTGCTGAAGCCTTAGGCCACAAGCCGTTAACTTTCACACAGATTTGCTGAACTTTCAGCTACTTAAGCAAAAGACGGCCTCCAGAGCCAGCACAAACCAGAAGATAAGGAGGCCACAACTGTCAGCAGCAGCTGCAACTCAAGAGGATAACAGCCTGCCTGGAGACAGTGAAGGAATCCAATAAGGTGTTAGATCACAGACCAGAATCACCAGTGGACCTAACAACACGTGAAGAACGCATGAGGGGTAGGTGCGTAGGTTGTAAAGATATAATTGCCCAGGGATTTATTTGTTCAGGGTCCCTCTCCAGAGGCACCCAGCTTGAGCTGGGTTTTTTTCTGGCTGTACTATTTGAATAAATTATTTTTTAATAAGATTTGACGCCTGAGACTCTGCTAGGGGAAATGTAGGGTTCAAACTGCAAAGAAACTTCTTTAACAGCCTCCTCCAGTTTTGACTTCAACCGTATATGGCCTTTGATTATGCATTCAATGATTAAAAGAAAATACAGCAGGAAAAGCAGGTAATGGGAAAGGTAGGGACTGGATGGTCATTGCCCTGTGCTTCAGCTTCTAGTTGTTGACACCTACACCACTCCCTCTGCTCTCCTACATCAGGGCCACAGATGCACTCGGCACTGAAGAATTCCTGATGCTCCAACCATAACATCCAACCAACCACATCTTGAGATGGGTCAGACATGATGTCCTTCACCTAACCCAAAGCTCACACAGTATTCAACCATGTTTTTCTGTTGATTTCATTGGCTTTGGATATAAGCAAAACCTCTGAGAATCCTTTAGTTTGACAAGCAAATACTATATGGTTGAGCCCTAAATAATACTCTTAAGTGTCATTCTCGTATTTTACTGCACTGCTGCATGTAAAAAAGTAACCATTATGGAACACTTCCTTTTTCAACTGCATGCTGGATCCTTAAGATACAATTAAAGAGAAATATCAAGTGCTTCCTGGATTTCTCCAGGAAAAAGGAGGCTTTCACAGGCTCCTTTATCATCTCCAGCAGGCACCGTCCCCCACAAACCATCCAAAACAATTAGAATTTTGCAAATGTAGATGTGGGCTCTTTTACCTTAACCTGGCAGGACAGGCTCCTTGGGTGATGAGAACTCCTGATAGCTAGCTGGGAAGGTGAAATCTCCTGGCTCTTTGACTGCTCTGGTTCCACAGCATTGAAGTTCACAGCATGGAAAGGTGAAGGGACAGTGGCCTCCCTTTCACAGCTGGTATTCAGCAAACTCATGAGGGTATCTTCAGCAATACTGCAGTTCCCTCCTCCCTGGAACAATAACCCCAGGACAGTCTCAGAGTGGGGAAGAAAGCAACATCTCATTACTAGTATTTTCTTGCATGCATTTTTCTCCCCGCGCCCCTCACGCCAGTCTATAGTACTAGTAAACTCAGCATCGTAGTTTCAGCTGATCTACAAGTATCCTTGCATTATCATTATCACAGTGACGAGGCAGGCACAAAGTCAGCTTGGAACCAACACATCAAATTGGTGTATTAATTTCAGATAAAAGAGGACTGCTCCAACATGAGGTAATTAAATAGTAATTTGGACATGGATGGCTTCCTGGGGCAGGGAGACAACCCACCAAAACTTTCTGAAGCAAACTTACTTCGCAGTATTTTTGTATAATGATACTTATTCCTTGCTTTACATTTTAGTAGGCTGAGCCGTATTAGTCACAACAGGGCATCAGAGCTGAGTGTCAAACAAGAAATCTTGGTTTTGACTTTGGCTCTTGGATACACACATCCAGAGCCACAATGTTACTTCTTAAGTCCAAAGACAGTTAGCCTAAATGAAGTGATTAGGTTTCTAGAATCAAAGAATGCAGGCGGTGGCAGTTTTTGTTTACTTACCAAAGACATAACCCAGTCACAAAAATGCTTGGTTACTCGCTTTACATGTTCATCAGGGGGAACGAAGTCAGTTGGCATGGCCTCCTTTTCTCTTGCTGCTACCTTCTTGGAAAGCTGTGTACACGGGTTTTTGCCTCGAGACTCTCTGCCACTGCAGATATCAACGCAATACAATCTGAAACACCCTTTGATTAGCTGCAGCGATAGCCATCACTACACAGTCAGTATTAGACAACAGCTTAAAGCTGGATCCTGTGTTTGCACATATGCCTTTGGATCACCAGTGGTGCAGTTTACCACTGGACATAGCATGATTTTTGCAAGGAATAGCTTGAGCAATTTGACCCAGTTGCTAAGACCACCTTCACAAACAGAAGAAAGGGCTGTACCTGCTATATCAAGCAGCACAGTGCCAAGGTTTGGATGCAAGGCTTGAAATAACCTGCCACCTTCAAAAGAGGAAATCCTAAAAAATTGAAGCTCAGAGCTGTATGTGCCCATCACTCTGCCTTTCTGCCATTATTACAAGTGCTTAGGGAAGAATAAAGTGACGCCGCTTATTTTGTCTTAGCTAATTCAGCCTGTAAAACTAACCACCAGCGAGGCTGCCTCCTTATGTTTTCGTATCAGTCAGAACTAATCCTGACTGGTCTCTGAACAGGTGGTGGGATATCAATTAATTTACCAGTATCATTGAGGAAGGCAAAGGAACTTATCTTTTAATGAAAACTACTCCCATGACAGATTGATGCAAGTTTTAATTAAGTGCTTAAATTCCTTTTTCCACTCATCACGGAGAAGGGGGCCTCCAGACCCATTTTTGTTGCTGTCTTCATACTCACTGTACTCGTGTCTTGGCAGCTGTTACTTTGCTTTGTGTGTCCTCCATATGATCCAGCACCTCCTGAAGGGATTGGTTCTCCTGTTCATAGTCATTGTAGCCAGACTTGCTCTTCAAAAGCATTTCAGGATCCAGGACACCAGCAACCTCTCTCAAGAGCTGCAAGCCAAGCAAAAAGACAGCCTGTGTTCAAAAATAACCTCATTGGAAGAAGTCTGCTTGGGGGCTGTGGGAAGGACTGCCCGACATGCATGTCTCCTTGGGTCTACTAGCAGTTAAAGCAGTTCATAGCCCACAGGCCTCAATTTACAGACCTTCTTCAAAAATCTCTAAAGCATTAATTGCAGCACAGGCTGCTTGCTATATCTGTGAAGCATGCTGAAATTCTAGTCTCTGCAATCTTCTATGGCAGTCTGCTATACTACATACAAAGTTCTCCTTCAGCTGCTTTTAAGTTTCCCTCTTTTCAGCACAATCCCTGTTTCATCATCCCATTGCCCCAGTAATAGCAGCCTGGGATCAGGGAGAGCGCTGCTGTTACCTGGTCTCACCGAACAGAGACCCAGATCCCTTTTCTGAATTTTAAGGCTTCTCCCACAGAACCTATCCATCTATCCACAGAACCTATCCATCATCTTACTGCATCCAAGCCTTAGGTGAGTATATCCCCTTAGATGAGGCTAAACAATACTAAGGCGCTTCACCCCATCTTCTGTAGCGTGAAGCCTGTCCCTTCCAAAAGTCTCCAAGCTCTCCCGTTCCTTTTGAGAGATACTAGAAGCAAAAAGCTTAATTTTGCCACTGTATCTGGTCACTGTCCTCCATCTGCAACATCCAAACAAGCGTGTTCCAGAAGTTACCAGCTGCACAAGAGATACTGACCTGCTAGCTTTTGCTTGCATGAAGCAAAGTTGAAGAACTGGAAACTGGGAAAAGAGGGATGATTCTGTAAACAGGCTGAGGAATAAAGGTAATGAGATATACTCTGCTATCTTGGGCACATTCCTAATTTAGCAGTTCTGATTAGATTTGCTTCCTGCTCTATAATGTCTATTTGTATCAATGCCTGGTGATAGCTTGGCAGGTAATGCATTTTCTATAATCTGTTGATGGCAGGCTCTAGATTCCTCAATTAGTCCATTTGTAATCTTGTTCCACGATTAACTTGCTGACAATTTGGACCTACTGTCTAAATCTAAGTTACCTTTAATGTTAGTTACCTTCTTTTTTCTTTGGAAAGAAACACAAGTTGCTGTGGGGTTTTTTAAATTGACAACAGTAGCTGCGTGCTAGGTTCGTTTCCTGTTCCAACTCTCCCAAGAAACTGTGATTAAACAGGATTACAAAATCATTACCTTTGGGGAGATACTTTTTTCCAAGCATGGGTAGAGAATCAAGGGATGCTGGTTCAGACAGCGCTCTATCTGTGCAACATAATCCCTCCTGGCTTGCTGCAGCAGGCTGAGCTTGGAAAGACAGACCTGCTTTTTGGCACACTTCCTCCTTTTCTTCCGTGGAACTGTGGACAAAGATTTCCGTGTGTGGTTTTGAAGGGTAATTGAGACGGGCCGGTTTCTACCGTACACAATCATGTTATCAGATGAAGGAGGAAAGCCATCTCTGAAGTCATCTAGACCCTTTTTCAGGAATATCCAGCGCTGACCATTAAGGGAGTCCGAGAACCTCAGTCTGCTTTCTCGAAAGTCCTTATAAGACATGTTCTCCCTTCTGTAAGCAAATTACATTAAGCAGAGCTTAAAGGCTGTGTTCTAATAAAAAAAAAAGACGCAAGTACATTTAGAGTACAAGTGGATATTCAACTCCAAGCATGTTTACCCACACTGGCCAGCAGTTTGCTGCTACTCAGCTTTTGAGAAAAGCTTATCAAACACTGACTTAATCTGTATGAAGGACACCCACCAAACCCCAGCATTTCCAGCTCCCAGAAATCCTGGCATATCAAAAATTTGTTTTAAAATAAAAAATTGACAATGTTATAGAGCTTCTGTTTCAAGACATTTATTTTGTACATATGTATAAAATATGTATACATATATATGTATAGTGCTTCAATGACATAAAAGTATTTTAAAGCTGTATGTTCAAGGTCACCAGCATTCCTTACAAATGCCTCATTTCAGCTGACCACAACTTCTCCAGCTTTCAGCCACTCCACATTTTATTTGTGGCCTACCAAATTAGTTTAATGTTGCAAGAAGGACTTATGAGTTGGCAGTTGAACCAACCTTCATTTTCCAGAGCTTGCAGATACACTGCCCAACCTGCTGTTTCCAAGGCGGTTCAGGTTGTTGACGGGGACGCTGGCAGGAGGCTGGCCATGACAGCCTGGAGCAGGCAAACTGGAGTAAGACACCCTCTGACTGTTTGCTGAAAAGGTCAGAGGCTGAATTAACTCCCAGGTGGCAGCGATTTTTATCTCCAAACACTACCAGAGGAACCCCACAAGCATGGTAACAGATTGATTTAGTTATGAAATTCATTTAAATCTCCTTCGATCTGTGGGGATTAAATGCAGGGCAAGGAAGTAGTGACTTCATATTTACCGTCTTCACCAGAACATTGTCTATGCTATGGGAAGGTAAAGACTCTGCTACAAAGCTAATGGCAAAGAACAAGACAGGCATCGCTAACCTCCAGCCATTCTGCATTTCGCACCCTAGTTTCTTCTGTTTCACTTATCCTTTGGATGCTAGCAGGGCATTTCTTTTTTCTGCTAAATCATTCAGCAGCTGGTAAGTCTGTCTATTTACAGTAAGTGCTGAGATGCTGCTACAAAGCCATGCGCAAGCTAGTTCAGATTCCTCTCTAGTAACACATAGCCAGATCCAGAGATTTTCAGCTACACAGCACAGGTAGACATTTCTTTCCAGATGCTCGAGGTTCGGGTGCTCAGCAGACCCTCCAAATCCTGTTGCAAAAAAAGCCAACCACAGCCACCTCTGCAGGAGCAGCCAGGCCTAGGAAAGGCAGTGCACGCATGCCTATTGCACGCTCTTTGCCTTTGCGTGCATTTATGTCAAAGCAACACTGCCCCAGACGCTGTGGAGGCATCTGGTCAAGGTTTTAGCTTTTTTACCTACAAACATGAGCTAATACTTAGTCCTAGTGACTGCTACAGCCCTGACAGTACCTCCCTCTTTGATCTGTCTCCTGAGGCATAAAGGAGGTCTGGATACACAGCGCAAGTTCTCGGGTGCCCGGAGGAACGCTATAGCTCCTTGTCTCCAAGACTGTTAAATCCCCACTTTTAACTGATCCCATCTTTTAACTCATTTTACAGTCACAAATACTGTTTACTTAGCAGACTTCCACTTCCAGAGCTTGGAGCGGCTACCTGACTTGAGACATGATACCAAACTCAAGCTCAAGAAGTCTTCTGTTGCTTCAGCCCAGCCTGCCCACATTCTGAGGTGCTGTTACTCGCTCTTGAGTTGCTCTCACATCCACAGAATTAACTTTTTCCACCCAGATTTCATGGTTTAAGTTGTACATGGTACTACCAGGTCAGACCGCTCACCATGCTTGTGTAGGTAGTTTCTTTTTTACCTCAGTTGGCTTAAATGATCAAGTGGCAACTGATAGGTATCTTCTATTGCTATTTCCAGTGCCTTAGCAATATAGTCCTTGCTTGCTAAAGCATAACAAAAATGAATAGCCTAACAAGTTTGCGTAAGAGGAGATCAAGGTACTTGCAATGTCAAATATTGCAATATCAGTACTTGCAATATCACACATTTTATACAGAGTTACTCAGGAATTGCTTAATCCAGAGGCGAAATGTGTTCTAATAAGGTATTAAGAACTGTAAACAGTTAAGTACCTACCTGATATTTTGTCTCTTTGACAGTGAAGATACCATAGGGAAAAATAACATCTTACTCTGCGTCAACTGATGTAGAAAAAGTTACCTCCGCAGCACTCTGCAAGAAAACTTCCAGTTAATCTGAAAATGTGAAAAATCTGCAAGAAAATCTGTAGAAGCTAACACTTGACCAGTATTGCTTCAGACAAGCAAGGCACTAGCTCTAAGTCCCTACTGGCATAATACGCGAGGCATGTTTGCAATTGGTTGTTGTGGAAACCAGATTCACAACTCATCATCTGCGTAGAGCAAAGGCTTCCTTCACACACGGAAACATGCAGAGAACTCCTGGGGGCTGTGGAGAAAACTACTGGAATTAAAGCAGAATTTTATTTTGCCACAACATATATGCTTACAATTTCAACACCAGCACTTATTTATGACTGAACAACTGAAGTCTTTCTGTTGCTGAAACATGCTGCAATACACTGCCGGCAGACAGGGACCAGGAGAGATCTGTGCCACCCTGCCCTGGCTGCTGTAAGCCAGGTAGGACACCCACAGAAGTCCTTCATTTCTGCACGGTGCAGAAATACAAGGAAATGCCTTCAAAACCCTGTTGTGTCTTAATAAACGAGACTAATAAGCCTTTCTCCTTTCTTTGGTGAAAGAACACACCCCACCTCGCACACCAGCTGGCAGCACTGGTACAGATTTGCCCCAACTACAAGAATGATGTCGCCTTTTCCAAAGGATGCTGCCCTTGCATAGCATCTGGCATGTTAATTATCAATCTCGCACTTACTGGGAAGCTTGAAATAGGTGGACTAGGAATGGAATGGAGTCAAATTGAACTGATATAAGTAAATAGTCACAGCAATTTCCAGAGCACAGCACTGACAGGTAGTGTCTTGCTCCTAACAGAACCAAGATATTTATTTTCTTTTTCTTATGACAGCATGACCACTGAATAATTCTGGAAAAGATGCCTGAGCAACAAGTCTAAAGAAGGGCTGAGTATTATAGAGGTAGGTAACAAGAATTCCTTTCATGCTTTTACAGCCAGGAAAGGCAAGTGTGCAATACAAAGGATTCAAAGGATTGCAAACTCAGGGTTAAAAAAAGCATTGCTTTGCTCCTCAGATCCTCCAGATCCTTGTAAAATTGTTAAAACACCCATAAGTGTATCAGAAGTTTGGAATACCATAGACCTCCAAACCCTGGCTGACAACTGAAATCTAGAAACAAGACAGTTCTAGATGATACCTTGTTTTAATTAAGCACACGTAGGGCCTGAACACACTGGGTTAAAATCTTTAAATTGTTGTATCTCAAACCCATCTCAAAACCTGAAAACTAAGTCAAATTGTAAATATGAGCAGGTTTCTCATCCTCAATCTGAAATACAACATGTGCACTTACTGCCCCTCATTCTAACAGGTGATGCTAAATTGCATTGTATTTTGAGGTTAGGCAGACTTAGACATTGGATTCGTTTCTTACTGAAGTATTATCACTCTTGTCAGCAGCAGCCAGACCAGAAGGTAGATTTGTAACAAAGTATGTATTCTCAGTAAATAGAGTGCAATCCAAAAAGACACAGTGAAGAGGTTTCCATTAGGCATAAGACACCTGGGGATTCTCTTATCCATCAAGCTGATGGCAGAGCTTAGGAATAACATACAGCACAGGTTTAAGATAGCTGTCACTCCTGGTCACTAATAGCTTTTTTTAAAACAAAAAAAATTAAATCACAGATACATCTCAAGTGTTTGTCTGCATGGCTAGCGTGCCACTCACAGTTAAGGGTCTGTGGCTTTTACCGTATACAATGCTTCTCACCAAGCAAACACTTTAAAAGGGACAGCTCTAACTTAATTGGGAGGAGGGGGGGATGTTTACCATGGCTCCCCTGTGTTCACATCACCCCACTAATGTTTCTTAAGCTGAATTCCCAGCCTTCTCAACAGAGCAAGTCTATAGTCAATGGCCTATTTGTAGGGAAGGCTGTTACTTAGCATTGGTCCTGGGTAAAATGGCTGATGAGCATTTCTAATCTCCAGAAAGGATGTATGGGGAAATATTTCCCCCATTTGGGGGCAAGCTTCGATACCCTGGGGCCACAGTAGAACAAAAACCTAGGAGGCTATCTTTTTTTACTCTTTCAACAGTTAACGGAAACTAAATTAACATTATGGATCAAAGACTGAGCAAAACTGCTCAAGGCGTCGCCAGACATAGCACTCGGGACAGAGACTTAGCAAGCTTTTCCAACCCCTGCTTCAATGCTGAAGGTACTTTTTTTTTTTACAGCCATCATGTTTATGTAACACAAGAAGGGCTTGAGAGGTGTGGAAAACCACTGAAAACAGGCAGGATTTGCAATTGCTTGACTACAACTTAGAAACCTGTCACTTCAGCACTATTTACACTGCCATCAGCTGATTTTGGTCAATATTTTTGTAAATCAAAGACTTAAAACTCAGCTATGAAGTATAGTCTGAGAAGGAAAAGTTTTAGTTCTTTTCTGCTTCTACTCTGTAATCCTCATAAGACATTAAAAGGTATTCATTTGGAGACAATACTTTTGGGGTATTTAAGCAACCTTTAGGAAAAAGTTTGTAATTTCAAACAAGTGTTTGTTAGTTGGGTACTACTACCTCTCAGTATATACTGGGTTTGACCTTTAAAAATGGATTTGCAAAAAACTTACTCCCTTCAGATGATTCCATACAGTGATACATTTGTGCTGGGAGCAAAGGAATGCCACTGCATGCGAAGCTAAGACTGAAAATCCTCTAGTGCCTCACAGATTGCTTTACACCAGCAGAATCAAAGGAATGCCACTGCATGCAAAGCTAAGACTGAAAATCCTCTAGTGCCTCACAGATTGCTTTACACCAGCAGAATCAACTGGGATTGATATTCTCCCACTAGAGCTGCAAATGACTGAGCTTTTATCAAGGCTATTATTCGAACATCACCCTACTTTGTTGAATAAGACAACACAGTTACTATGTCTCAGTCCGCAAATAATTTGTGAGCCTGTAACATAATCCAGAAATAAATATTTGTGTTGGGCTTTGAGACTTGCTTTTTTTTTTTTTCCCCTTGAAGGAAAAGAGCACTGACCCTCCTCTCGGTTACAAAAAAGCAAGAATTAAGTCCAGGAAAACAAATTCTGTGCGACGACTGAAAGCCAGGAATTCACATAGAATTTAGGTGAGATGTTAGCCATCAAATATACTATAGGAGTTTAAGTAAAACCTCCCAAACATTCTGAACACTCTACAGCTCTTGGTGGGATAGAAAAAGACAGGAGCTGACTAAAGCAAGGGAAGGTCTATTAATTCCTTTGGGTTTTTGCAGTCCAGTACAGAAGTGCTTTTCCCAAATCCATCTAAGGGCTTGCAGGCTCTGTCTCTTGCAAGAGGAACCATTCAGCTTAAAAGCTCATTTAACACCAAAGCACCAGAACAAACATTCATTGCCTAAATAACCACTGACCTAGATAACCTGGTAAGATATAGACAAATCTAGGTCTGAGCAAAGCAGGAACCCTTAGCTGCTCATCTCCAAATTCCCAACCTATAATTACATGAAATTGTACTACATCCATGAACACTGCAACCCCAAATACTGCTTAATTCATTAAAGAAATTCAGAAGAAGTAATTTTAAGAGAAATATCTTAATACCTAAATAGTGACCTAGATAACATCTTCCCTTCTTCCCTTCAGTTTTTAATAGACTCTGATTTCCTGATTTACCACAAGAAAAAACATGGTTTGAAGTTGAAGCATTTGGGAATATTTTTTTTTTTCAGGGCATACTTAAACCATGCATCAACTAGACACAAAAAGGAAAACTATTTAAAAAGTTATCATAGAAAAAATATTGACAATAAGCTTTTTAGAATTTTTTTCATACTTAAAAACAGTTTAAAAGAAGAAGGAAAGGAAGTCCAAGCTTATTTTATGTCATCCCAATAGCAGTTACCTTCATGTTTAGGATCTGTGTATAAAAATAAAGAGAAGAGTTTTTCAAAAAACAGTTCTGCATCTTGTATTAAATATAAACCACAAAACACTTGAACTCATAATCCTCTGCAAAAACAAATTAAAGCTCATCTCGTTCAAAAACTAACTCAAAAAAAAAAAATCACTCTGTAATACTACCGAAGGGTTCTTTCTACAGAATTCCCTAATAAATTAAACTTACCCACAGCAAATGTGTGATATACTCCATAGCACCCTTCCAAAAAAACCCCAAAAAGTAAATTTTACAGTTCTTTCCTTATAGCAAAAAAAAAAAAATTCCCTGAGAAGATAACCAACCAACCCCCCCAGCCAAACAAGAGGAGGCAGATTTTTTTTTTTCTCATGTGAATTTAAGCATTCCTGGCTTGATTAGCTCACGGAAATCAGACCAATGAGTGTGCAGGAGGGAACAGGCTTAGGATATAAATGCTCACACAGGGCACTTTGCTGAATGATTGCTTTCTTTTTGTTTAAAGAAATTGATAGGATACTTTTTAGTTTTGTTTCACTATAAATGGAATTTTTAAATTTATGCTTTATTTTATACTGACTAAAATTCAAGCTAAGTATATGGAAAGGGTTATGAATATTTTATATTCTTAGGAAAAAATTGAAAAGCAATGAGATATTAAATGTTATAGTAATTTAATTTTTGTATGTATTTAACCAATAAAAACTTTCAAAAAGTAATATAGAGATTTTAAATTGAAAATAGTGTGAACATTTCAAATATGTATTAAATGCTTTAGTGTTTCTTAGCACAAAAAGCAGTTGAAGTATAAATCAGAATTTTTTTTTAAGCAAGCTGCTTTATAGTTATGGTAAGTCTATGTATTGATTTTCAATTAAATTACACAGAAGCTATTGCCTTTGTAGAAACAAATGCTATAACATTGTTTCTACAGACATATTGGAAAAAAATTGTTTATCCTGTTAACTTTTTTGGGTGATGCAAGTAGAGATGGCTTTTTGCTTGGTTGCTTCTAACAATGTAATTGCTTCTCAATGTGATGTTAAGTGTTATACTTTAAGACAGTGACTTATTCCTGTGTTAAAGCGGTTTAGCCTTGAGTTTACCTGTTTTTTTGATAGTTCTAAGAACAGCTGTGTAGTTCTACTTCATTTTCACAAAAACTTGTTCCATGATGGGATATGAGTTAAAGGTGTTGAGATGAGGCTTTCCCAGTGAAAATGAAGGATCAAGCAATTCATTTGGGCTGTTGATTTCAGGACCGTGCTGAAGTTTTCAACACAGCAGAGATGCCAAAAAGCAGAAGCTAAGTGTGGTGGTAATAAGCTAATCAAAAAGCTAATTAATAAATGGTAAGATGAGTATATGAAATATTAAAGTATACTTTTGAGTAGTAGAATGCTTGCTTTTGTCCTAGTGACTTAACAGCCCACATGCAAGTTCTGCTTTTACCTTTGTAGTCATCTCAGGCTCAAACTGATGCAAACACCCCTTTCTTGGCAGCTGTGTAAGCATTTAAGGGATGATGTACTCTTTATGCTCTAATTGATGTAACCGAGGTACAGCATAGCCTGCTGTCCTGGTTTAGACTATCCCTTTTGAAATTGGCTCCATCAAAGTGTTTGGGAAGAAGAGCAGGTGGCACAAACCAGACTATTTTCCCCTTACCTTCTAGAGGATTAAGCTTCTTAATCCTCAGTTTCTGAGTTTTACCAGACAGGGACCTCTGCATGTGGCTGCAGTAGGCAGTCATGAAAAGAAAGATACTCACAGAGGGCTTTCTGGTAACTAGATACTTAAGCTCTTCTTGACTGCTACCAGTGGCAGTACTCAACCCTTCAGGCTTAGGCTGTGCTCTAGGGAGTGTCTGTACTCCCTAAGTGAAAATGTGTTAATTCCCCTTGTCTTCTGCTCTATGCTTGCAATTTTCACTGTAATTCAAGGTAAGAGAATTTAATGTAGTTGTAGCACTGATCAAGGCTGATTGGTATTTACTTATGATGCTTCATAGAACTGTAAAGTTTGGTTGAAGACACATAAATGAAGAATTAACACTTCACTGTTAGGTCTAAAGCTGTGGTTTCACGTAACCATTCCTAGGGCAAAAGATCAGGTTAACAAGGTGCTTACCTCTTCACCCCCATTTATTGGTTATTAGTTCTTCACCCCACCTCTTCCCCCATATAAAATGTGATTGTTTGACCAGTCTGTGACTGTAAATAGAAGTAATTGTTTCTGTATGAAGACACAGGAATACAGAGATTATGGAAGGGTGAGATTTTTTTAGAAAACTAGTTTGTCTGGCGAAGGACCGATAAGTTTAAAGCCCAACTTACATTTAAAAGAAGCACTGCAGTTGTCAAGTTATTTCCTGCATGCATCTAGGCACCTGGTGAAAAGGCAGGGCACCTGCCTCATCAGCCATGAATATGGAGCAAGGTCTAGGTTGGAACTAGCCATGTTTTTTAGAACAAGATAAGGTCTCTGTTTTGGTTTTTTTTTCCTAGGGAACTTGTATTCCTAGGGAGCAGAGCGTCTCTGCATCCAGAAAAGTTCCAGCTTTGTCCAGCTTTCAAAAAAAGACTTTCTAAGAAATTGGCCTGTTTCTTAACAGCGCTACCTGTGAACATATTGAGATGATGCAAGTATAGACATTACCTTTGCAACTGCATATATTACATAAGTGTTGAATGTAGTATTTGGTTTAGGAAAAAAACCAAACAAAAAACAACTTAAAGGCTGGGCTTTGAAAGCTACTAGGATTTAGCTGGGTTAGAACTAATAAAGCATTAACAGGACTTCATGTTTTGTCATCAAATAGTTATTCTAGTCAGGGAACGTGTTACAGAGTTGGAGCCCTAAGTCTCCATATCCAATCATTGATAGACTGAATATGACCTGCCAATACCTAGTATAGGACTTATTTTCTTTGGTTTGATCACTTTAGTGCAACAGTGAAGCAAACAGCATAGAGAAGATGTTTCTGAACACCAATTCTAGGCAGGTAAAAGCCCTGCTGAAGGTTTTCTTTGTAAACAGGTAATGCTTGTTCTTAAGTTCTTATTAATCTTGGGTTCACTTGAAGAGTTCACTTCATCTTTATGTCCCAAAGACCTACTCCAGGCTGCAAGAGCCCTGGGAGCTCCAGCTGGCAATCATAGTATGAGGGGAAACCTCCCCAGGCTGCAGACATATCCATTGCTCTGGGCATAGCACTGGGTGCGGTGAATAGACCAGGCTTCATGGTGCTCGTGCATGCTCTCACGGCTGCGGGAGTCAAAATACCGCGTTGTTTCGAAGCGCTGGAGTGGGGAACCAGTGCCGATGGTGTTCGTTGCTTTGCATCCTTAGGTATTGGCAGCTTGTCTATGATGTGTATTTGTGGCACCTGTCATGAGCAACATAACTGTGAAGGCCGAGATCCAATTCCGTGGCAATGTTGCTGCACCACTGGCAGCACTTAGTGTTTAAAAGATGACTTTTTCCTATTGAATTAGGATACGCGATCCAGCTAGGACGAGCACAGGGCCACCGCGCTGGTGTGACATGATGAAAGTGAGGGGGAGAAATCAAGCGGAAAACTGCAGAGGAGGCGGCTACGTTCACTAAAAACTTTGACGGGGCTGCCCAAAGCCTTTGCCGGGAAGAAGGAAGAGATGCCAGCAAGGACTTGCTTCTCTGGCCGCTTTCCCCTCGGGATGGCGGGAGGGGAGCGGCTGTCCCGGACCTCGGGAGCGCCGCGGGGAGGACGTGCCTCTCGCAGAAGTTTGTCCCTTGGCGGCGCCGGTCGGGCCAAGATGGCGGCGCCCAGCTGGTAGCTCACGTGTTCCGGGCAGGAGAGGCGGCGGTTCGCCGGGTCCGGCTCGGGGTAGCCATGTCGGGCCGCCAGGGAAACAAACTGCCCAGCAACCTGCCTCAGCTGCAGAACCTCATCAAGCGGGACCCGACCTCCTACACCGAAGAGGTTCGGAGCCGGG
>JANZLQ010000007.1:7754181-7768975 GCA_026212715.1 Elanus axillaris
GGGGGGGGCCCTTCGGGAAGCGGAGAGGGGCTGTGCGGGCCCCCGCCGCCGCTCACCCCGCGTGTGTTGTTGTGCTCAGTTTCTCCAGCAGTACCACCACTACCAGTCCCATGTGGAGATTTTCACCTTCCAGCCGGACAAGCCCAGTAAGGAGCTGGCCGAACTGGTGATGTTCCTGGCGCAGGTAAGGCGCTGTCCTCCGGAAGGATCGTTTTTGGGGCTGGCTTCTTTCCGCAGGGATGCGGCCTCTGCCCGGAGCGCGATGGCCGTGGCGGGTTTGGCTTTTCGCCGAGTTTTCAGTCTCCGTAAAACGGCGCCTTGACCAAGGTTCGTGCGGCGGTTTTGTCCTTTCCCAGGTGCGCAGGCGTTTCTGTGGGGCATTTGGTACAAGTTTTTAAAAGGAGTTTCTTGCCAGGGTTGTGAGGTAACCCCGGGTTTCCGCTAGCGCCTTTCAGCTGGGTCTGTCTCTACCCAGGTTGCGCACTGCTACCCAGAGCACATGGCCAGCTTTCCCCAGCAGCTGAAGGAGCTCCTCTCCTACCACCATACCGTCCTGGATGCCGACCTGCGCATGGTAAGGCCCGCAGCGAAAGGCGTTGGGGGCAGACGGTGTCCTCTGCGAGCGAGAGCCGAGCTTACGGTTTGCTTTTCAGGTTTCTAATAAAGGTGGGAGACTGGAGAGTACGATGAAATTTTGGTTCTCATTCCCTGTTTTTCTCTTACAGACCTTCTGTAAGGCTTTGATCTTGTTAAGAAACAAGAATCTAATAAATCCAACGAGTTTGCTGGAGCTCTTCTTTCAACTGCTGCGGTGTCATGATAAGCTTCTACGAAAAGTAAGCTGTGCTTACAAAAACTAGTCTTGATTTCCAGGGGGTTTTGACCAACTTGCCAGAAGTAATGCAGCGCCGGCAGGCAGCTGTTCTCCTTTCGTAACAAAAATAAGACAGTTGAAAATAGCTTTGCTCTTTCAGCATTTGACAGTGCCGGAGCAAGACTCGATCTGTGTGTTTGGCTAATAATGAAGCTTGGTGCTGTAATCAGCTTTACCACACTGTTGCAGGCTGTAGGCCTGCCCTGCATTTGGAATTGAGCAGCTTGGATGTGTCTGCAGGTAAAACCCACAAACACGGCGCTGTCAGAGCAGGCCTTACTGAATTCTTTGTGAGAACTTCTAAGTAAAACACCTAAAACCAAACCAGCTGCTAGGCAAAGCTGTGTCTTGGGTTTTCTGCCATAAAAGTGAAAATACTTGCTTTCTGACACCAGAATTACTGAACTGGCCTTCAGAATATGCCTGGAAGAAGCAGGGCTTGTATTTTTTTAAGCAATACTTTGTGCTGTTCATTTTCCTGCCTTATTGTTCTGTAAAAGTATGCTTTTCATAAAAATAGATAAAAATAAAGCCTACGTGAGACTTCACAGGATAACTTCTTGTTGTTTTTCCAACTGTAACTTAAAGGAGAAAATAGTGGTGATCAGTTTGGTCTCATTTTATTACTTGGAGACATGGGGGAATAGTAACATATCTGCATTGTTCTCTGCGTGACTTGCCTAGGTTACTCCCCATTATCTCTCTGTTCACAGACTTTGTATACTCACATCGTGTCCGACATCAAGAATGTCAATGCTAAACACAAAAATAATAAAGTAAACACAGTAAGTATTTTAGCTTTCAGATATACTTCAATTTACCCTCTTGGTACTTCAGAAGACTTCTAATAATAAATGTTTCCAAACTTTCTTCTTAGACACTGCAGAACTTCATGTACACTATGTTGAGAGACAGCAATCCCACAGCTGCCAAGATATCTCTGGACGTGATGATTGAACTCTACAGAAGGAATATTTGGTAGGTCTGGCAGGCTCGTACTGATTCCCTCTTTATCGAGGGGCAGCCATCCTCACATCGCTCGTGGCATGTGGTACAAAATGTAACGCTGCGGGGCTGTGTCTTAAATACATTTATCTTCTTTGTGTTCCAGTGGGGCTGTATGTTGCGGCATGTAATTTAGCTGGGAAGAAGTACTGTCTTGCATGAATTTTCAGAGTTATTTAGGTTGAATCTTTGACATTTTAATTGAAACCAGTATGTAAATTGTATGTATTGCATTCAAAACGGAAGCGGTGCGCAGCTCGCTTTTTTGAGCTTTTGCACATAAAAGTTGCTAATATTGGCATACAGCTTGTTGTGTACAGTGGAGAGAGGAATTTTGGTTTTGTTTTTTTAAACTCTGTAAGTTAATTCTAGAAGACTGATCTAATGATACTTTGAGTTTTGGCTCTTTTTGTGAAGCTATTATAGCTCTTATTTTTAGTAGATACCCAGAAACATTGCTGCCTAGGTAAGTCTAGAAAGGAATGGAAGTGCACTGAGTACTGTCAGTTGCTGTCTTGTACCTAAGATGTTGACGAGTTCTTCTGCTTTGTTACAAAATACCAGAGCAGATGTTACCCAGCAGTAAATTGCATGAGAAGATGGTAGTCTGTTCAGTCCCATGTGCTTCTTGACTGTAAAAGCATGTCAAAGACTTTTAAGCGGTTCAGTTTGTAATTCCTTTGCTCTACTTACTACTTGCACAGAAATGAACTGTGTAGAGAGATATAAATGCAAAATGTGATACCCCTGGCGAGCAGAGTGTTTGCTGCTTATATATCTCCAGAATAGATTAGAATAGATTATTACAAAGGAGAGTGAACAGGGACTGCTGAAAAATAGTGTTGCTGAGAGGTAAAGACTTCCGCAGTTTTAGTAAGTAGGTTTTTAAGTACATGAGACTTGGTATGAAATTATTTCCCACAGCTTTATTTCTTATAAGTCTTTATTTTTAGAAGATAGTTTATCTCAACTATCCAGTTGATTTCCTAATAAAAGTTAGAATTCTGTGCTGATTTTTTTATTTTATTTTTTTAATCCTGGCAGGGGGTTTATTTTCTTTTTATCGGTGGAAAAAGTGGTAATTTGTCTTTGGTTATTTTACTGGAGAGTCTTCTTTCTGTTCCTTCAGTCACAGCATGAACTAGATGGAACACAAGTGTGTCTGTCTATTTAGATGAAGCTACTGCTAGGTTAGAAGAATAAAAGAAAATGACAGAAGGTTAACTTCTTTGCAAATCTACTTGAAGTGTTGAGAGACTTGACTCTAATGAATGTTCCTGATTGTTAGGAGTCACATTTCATGAGACTTAATTTCCTGATGATGACTGGAAATGGCCAAACGTAGTGTTTTGCTTTGTTCCAGGAATGATGCCAAAACAGTAAATGTCATCACAACTGCCTGCTTTTCCAAAGTGACAAAGGTGAGAACAGAAATCCCTTGATAAAACTGGATTTTTCCTGTGGATGCAACTTTTTATCTTGGTACTGTAGTCGCTAACAGGCTTCACTGATTATTTGTCTTCTGCTTGTTTTAATTTCAAAATGACACTTGTGTTGTGGGAGGAGGCAGCATTTGGTCCTTATGTACAGTGCAGCAGAATTGGAAGCTTGCCTTTTAACAAGTGCAGGCTGGTGTGGGGAGGGTACCTATACTTCCCACTGCTGCTCAGAAGAGACTGTCCAGTATCACCTCCTTGTAACCGGCACTGTAAGGCTCTCATTTGTTAAATCTGAAGAGAGCTGCTATCCTGCCTGGGGCTTGAGCGAATCTTAGGCCTTTTGTCATCTGTGTCAGTTCTGCAGTGCTGGAGGTTTTAAGGACTTGTGAGAACTTAACTCAAACCATAATACATTGTGAAGGTCTAAAAGGTGTTCCATTCAATAAAAACCCAACCAACCAAAACTATCAAAAAACACCCACCAACAAACCTGTATAAACTAATAGAAGTTTGGAGTTCTGTGCACTGTCTCGGGTATCAGTTGTGCTGGAGTTCCTGATAATGTTGGCATGGAGCAATCAAATTGAAACTGCTTTGCAGAATGATGGAAGAGAATTTGCATCTTTAAACTTGCTCCAGGCATTGTGGAAGCCCAGCTGCTTTTTGATTCTTTGTGTGCCTGTGATTGTTGAGGATGGGCAGCAAATATTGACACTGTCTGTAAAACACCTGTGGCTTTTAGTCTGTGATTTGTTTTGCTTTCTGTTCATATCCATGCCTATTAAAAAATTGGGAGAGTCTTTGCATGCACTAAGATGGGGACGTATGGCTGTTGTAAATACTCTTGTCAGTTTGTCCTGTCCTACCTAATCTTACTTGGCTTTTCAGGTATTAGTTGCTAGTTTGAAGTTCTTTCTTGGGAGAGATGAAGATGAGAAACAAGACAGCGACTCAGAATCTGAGGTGGGTGTTGTGATTAAATCTTTTCCTCTCCGTTCTTCAAACTGTTAATAGGTCTGTCATCCTAGTGACTCTGGCTCCACCATCTATCCGCTTCTGTGTTACTTAGTTTTCCATCTTTTTTTCTGTAGACGTTTCTGTGCTTCACAAAAAAAGTTTAGTGTTTTTGACAGCTGGCCCTAACTGATAGCAGGATGCCTTTGCTGTCTGTCTAAAGACTAACGCTAAGAGCTCCTTTGCTTTCCCCTTCTCCTTGTGAAGGAAGCAATTCACTCTGAAGACCTAAGCAGGGGCTGGTCAGTCTGGTTCGTGAAGATGTGAACTGCTAGATGTGTATTGTAGAGTTGTGGGAAGAGGCTTTCACCTGGTGTATTGGAAGGTGGTTGAATTTTTTAGCTGTCTGTCTTCAGTTTTCCCTTTTGTGCTCTACTTCCCCTTTGTGTACAAATGAATGTAATTCAGTTACCTTGAGAAGGCTGGTTAACGTAACAGGATTTCAGTCTAGAACCTCCTAATACAGGATATCAGTATTTGTCTGTGACTGAACAATACTCTCTAATTAACCAGCTGTAAAAACTACTGTGGTGATATGCTGTTAAGTGTTTGTGATCCCTATTGCATGTAGGTATGTGGCTACTTCTATGGAATCGGTATTTTAAATGCTAGTATTTTTGTATGATGAAATTTAGGGAGAGTTCTCAAATATAGTACATGATCCTGAAAAACACTGATACTTTTTGTTTCTCTGATTCCCATTTGAAGCCCAATGTCACCTGAGTCTTGTTTTCCTTGCATTCTTTCTCAAGGATGATGTTCCCACAGCCAGAGATCTGATGATGCGGTATGCAACTAACAAGAAAACCACCAAGCGCAAGAAGAAACTGGAAAAAGCAATGAAGGTCCTCAAGGTGAGGAGGGTGCTGTCTGACTTGCCAGCATTTTAGCTTAATCCTTCAAGTGCAGAAATCTTGTTGTTGCCTCTGTTGACTTAGCTATGTTTTGTCATCTCTTCTAGGTAAAGGTCCTCAAGTGTTCTAGTGTCCATTGGCCAGGCATATGCCATGTTTGCCTGTAAGAGAGCTGTTCTGAAACAGACTTAGTCTAAGTTGTGCATTAGTTCTGTTCTGGGTAACCTTTGTGTGGTGGTTCCCTGCTTTAAAGTATGTGGTGTCTTGTTAAGTAACTTTTTAATGCAGCTCCTGTTGCCTCTTAAGTCAGGTGGCAGAAAACCCTATGCAGTTGAAAAGAGTGACAGTTTACTTTTTAAAATCGAAGCGCTTCTTTTGGAAGAGAAGAACAATATAAATAAAGCTGCAAATAGCAGCTTTTAACAGCAGCCTGAAACTGAAGAACTTGCAGCTTTTCAGTGGAAAGAAAATGTCTTTCTTACTCTTTTTGCCATGCAGAAACAGAAGAAGAAGAGCAAACCAGAGGTGTTCAACTTTTCTGCTATTCACTTGATTCATGATCCCCAAGGTAAGTATGCATTGTATTTTGTCTTTTTTCAAGTTACGTGCTAATCCCAGACACTGAAGCTTAGCCACAACTCTGCAAGGAGAATCAAAGTGACAGGTAGATACAAATGTGCAATGTGATACTTGCAGTGTGCTTTATCCTAGAGTTTGATAGCACTTCAAAAAAGTGAGATCCATCCTGTTGTACTTGTTGTAGTGGAACATATGTGGATGGTCAGACAAGGAAGGAGCAATATTACATAATCTGCTTCAGGTTGCTACAGATCAGGATGTGGCTCTTTACCTCTTTCTTGTATGTGCACAGGCCATAATTTTGTGAACGGGGAGTAGCTTCTGCTTACCCCCTTCAGAAATGTATTGCTGTTACTAGTCTGATGTTTGTCTGATATCATGCCACTTGGTCTTAGTCTGATCTAGTGAACCTCTGGGGATTTTGTTTTTCAGATGAACCCAAATGTATCTAAAATCTAGCTTTAAATACTGACCCTGCGCTTATGATGTTGTGGAACTTCTGCGCGTTTTGGTCTCTGCTGAACCTGTGCACAGCTTTAGGCCTAGGCTTGTGAGAAGAAAAATGAACCATTGAGAGAAGTGACCTTGAATTTCTTCTGTGCAAGGGCACTGGGGCTTAAAAAACCCCCACCAAATCAGACTAACTGCCTTTTTTTTAACCTAATCCCAGCTGAGTTCTGCGTTGTGCTCTTTTAAGTCTACCACAAATCTGTTATTGCATCTTCTAGACTTTGCAGAGAAACTGCTGAAACAGCTGGAGAACTGTAAGGAGCGATTTGAAGTGAAGATGATGCTCATGGACTTAATATCTAGGCTAGTTGGAATACACGAGGTACATACTCTGATAATTTTAGAATGGTCTGATGGTAGCAAGCCTGGTTTGGGTGGTGGCATGCTCTGGCCTTGTGCCTCTGGAAGATGAGGTTTAATTTTTCTCTATGTTGAAAAGTGCAGATGTATGGTCAGGTAGTTGTCAGTGGGCCTCATGGCATGGCACAGTGGCATAGACTTGTGCGGTACTAAGAGAGCTCTGCTAGAGAGAACTGTTGGTCTGGAATAGCTGAGCCGTCTCTAACAAATAGAGGCGAACATGTCTTTTTCAAGACGTGCGTGCTCCTGGGAAGTTCTTCAAAGGAGAAAGTCCTTTCAGAGGAGTCTAGCAATTGCTCATGAATAGCACATTCTGAGGTACAGCCGAAGTGTGACCGAAATTACTGGAGTCTATTTCTGTTCTGGGAGAGAAGATTGTGTCCCCAAGGCAAAGGGAAGCAGCACATTGTAGGATAATGCAGCAGATTGCCCTAATCTGAATTCTGTGCAGTCTGACAAGAACCAGTCTGGATTTCACAGAGTTTGGGATTAAGCCTGTATTTCCTTTGCAAAAGTAATTTCTTCATTTCCATGTATATAAAACTTGAGACAGGAGAATGTCGTGCAATAAAATCCAAGGCATTTGGAGAGCATGCTGTATAGAATCACTGATTGTTTTACAGCGTATCTGCCTATGAAGGTGATCCCAAGTTAAAAGACAAGAAGCTAATCTGTTACAACTTCCTTCTTGCAGCTTTTTCTTTTTAATTTCTACCCCTTTGTTCAGAGGTTCCTACAGCCCCATCAGAGAGGTAAGTAGCTACTAGTAGGTAACACTGCTGGTCCCTCATGTCACACGTACAGTCAGTTGTTAGAAGTGGTGCTGTAAATGAGTAGGTAGCAGTAGCTTAGCAGGTAGTAGGAAGTAGGAGTAGTCCACAGAGTGTGGATGAAGGAAGTAAAAGGCCCTGACTTCCAGAAGTGCAAAGCGCTTTGGACTTTCATGGAAGCTGTGTGCGCTCAGTACTCCTTAGCTGAGCATTTGAACTCCAGCAATGGAATAAAACAAACCTACTGAGCCCCTAATTCTTTGCAAATCCTGACTAGTTGAGCAAAGTATGACTGCCTTTTGCTGCTCTGTTTTACTGGTGTTTCACTTTAGTTCTAGAGCATTTCTTTTCATCTTAGCTGGCTATTAGGGGCCTCTACTTGCTGCTGGGCTGGAGACCAGATGAGTTCCTAATGCTTGGTGGGAGAGGAGAAACAGTTGTCCCAAATAACCTCAGACTGAAATGTTTTTGAGACTTAGACTGAGCGGCTTGTTGAGTTAGGTGTTTTGGGGGATGCATTTATTGGCTAGAATAAGCTGCAGCAATATACTTTGGCATCTTCTTCCCACTTTTTTTTTTCTTCCAGAAGTGACAAAGATTCTTCTGTTTGCTGCGCAGGCTTCACATCAGCTAGTACCACCTGAGGTCAGTACGCACCTATATCCAGTGAAGTTAAAAACAGACAGCAGGCCAGCATGGAAATATAACAGAGTGCTTTTTTGGGCAGAGGGAAAAGGGAATATGGTCAAACTCTTTGTCTTTATAAGCTTATGGTAATTTTGGCTACTTCTGCAACTTCCAAGGGATTGTTTTATATAAAGGGTGTGAAAAAAACCCAACTATATCTGATGCCTTCGTTTCTGCAAGAGGATTTGTCTAGAAAATATTTGCAGGCTATAATGACAAGTCCTGAGCTCTATCTTTCTGTGAAAAGAGCTCTGTTAATAATGTGTAATAATTTTCACCATTTTATTAAGTATGCATTAAGTTTACCTAACCTTTTTTCTTATTTTCAGATTATCCAATCAGTGTTAATGACCATTGCCAACAACTTTGTCACTGACAAGAATTCTGGGGAGGTCATGACCGTGGGGTAGGTAAAGAATCTTACAAAAACTACAAAACTCTCTGAATGTGGACAAATAATTTTCTTTTTAAACCACCTGCAGCTTAGTCCTGTCATTCATACTACACTTTCAAGAACCTACTTGAATAAAAACAAGTTAGGACAGTATCTCAGCATAAACTTTCCTTATTTTTGTTGGCAGTGTTTTAAATTCCCCGGAATGATGGGTTTCTGTGCTTAGTGCTGTGACTTAACTTTTCTGGGTTTCATGATGGTGCAGGCTTTTTTGCCTTCTTGTTTGGTCGTGTATTTTTCATCCTTCCTAGGTATTGTTATTTCTACTTTGAGGGCAGACCTCTTGGCTGTGAATTAATATATTTGTATATACTCAGTGAGTGGCTAGCATCATAGTTCAGGACTCAGATGTTTTGTGGATGAAGTGTCACTACTGACAACAAATTTAAAGGTTGCTTTTAGTGAAACTGTAATGTACTTCTTTGACTAGTTAAGAGAGGTATTTGTGAAACCTCTGGTGTAAGTGGAGTAGAGAATGATCAGTAAATGTAGGAGAGCGCTGAACTGTCGAAGCACTGAACAGGGGCAGACTATTGTGTGTAGTAGGCACGCTGTGAATATTTTGTGAGCTATTCCTTTTCCTCTTGGCATGGTTTTAATCCAAGTATTTAGCATAATAAGTGTGTGCATGAAGGTGGTTTAAAAGGGAACTTGTGTGAGCCCGCGGACTTCTGTTATACTGTCCTTAGCCTGCTCATTGTTGACTCCAGAACTGTTTCTTGATATTTTTTAATTTTTTTTTTCATAGCCTGGTGATTGACTTGTTTTCCTGTCTGCCTGGACCCAGACTTCAGTTGCAGACTCCTGAAGTCTAGGATCAGGAAAAATAATGGCTGGAGAGTAGAATATGGGCCAAAGATTTTGGAGGGATTTGGAGAACCATGGCACGGAGAGCTCCCTGTGATGCTCTCTGTTACACTAAATGTTGTATAAGGTTCTTCATATTCCAGATAATTAAGTCTATTACTGGGCCAGTGGGAGTGCCTCTCAACTGTGGTGGTCAGAAAATAATTCACTTCCAATTTTTTAGAATCAATGCAATAAAAGAAATCACTGCGCGATGCCCATTAGCCATGACTGAAGATCTGCTCCAAGACCTCGTTCAGTACAAGACTCATAAAAATAAAAGTAAGTGTATTACGTGGATATGACTTTTAAATCTTTATTCTCTTCTACCATCTGGTCCTCCATTGTTACAGCCTTTACAATAGTGATGTCTTAATTGTTTCTTTTATGTGAGCTGAGAGGTATTGTTTTCAGTATGTCTGTTGCATTTCTCTGTATTTTGAGTGTATATACATAGGAGACAAAACAGTCAAGGGTAGTTATGGCAGGGGAACTACCTGACAAAACTGAAGAAGGGGAAACTGCTTGCTAATAAAGATTTAGCCCTAAGGAAGAGCTGGATCCTGCACTGGAGAAATTGGAGGGAGCTGTAACATCAGAAAAAGGCATGAGCAGGCTGTAAATACCGAATATCTGAGTTGCACTTTCATTTTGCTCAGAATTATGCTTTTCTGTACTCATTCCTGACTTTTCTTTTTTTTTCTGGGTAGATGTGATGATGTCTGCAAGAACTCTGATACACCTTTTCCGTTCTCTGAATCCAGAGATGCTTCAAAAGAAATTCAGGGCAAGTGTTATTTCACGTGCATTGCATTCACCATAAACATAGGCTTATGTGCTGAAAAATAAGGATGAGAACTGGTCTTGTAGCCTCCTGAGAATGAGGTGGAATCACGCCTGCCTTCTTCCCTTGCCTGCTCCCTTGCTGCCTTTTGATGCAGTGTGCTCTGATTTCAGGGTTTCCTTAGGTCAAATTTATCAAACTCATTGACAGAAGGATCATGCTACAGCAGCTTGACTATATTCCTAGAGCTCGTTCAACTTTTTAGTAATTCAAGATTTTTTTTCTTACTTGATCAGACAGAATTTCTTTTACACCCACATTCTCCTCTCCCCCAATATTTTTAAGGATTTGTGGGCATTACACATTAAGCAGGCTGCTATTTTATTTTTTTCATTTACAGGGTAAGCCTACTGAGGCCTCGCTGGAAGCCAGGATTCATGAATATGGAGAATTGGATGCCAAAGACTACATTCCAGGAGCAGAAGTATTGGATGTTGAGAGTCAAAAAGAAAAGGGAGGAACCCAAGAGGAAGGTTGGCCTTGTTTGATTTTACCACTTCTATTTTGAGCATCATTGTCACTAAGATTTTATTTGGACATGAAACTTGCTGTTTGCACATTTCCTTTGCTGCTGTTATGTGCTGCATGGCTTGCGTGCATCTGTATTTGTCTATTAAGAAGCACTGATACTATCTTTGAGTAAGTGCAATTTATCTAATGAAGTTTATTACTGTATTTTGCTTTGTCTCCTAGACACTGAGGGGCGAAAAATCAGGACAGACATTGTACAGCTATGAAACCTGATGTGTTCAGGTCTTCCTAAAGAAAAGTTTTTGTTGCGTATTATAAAACACTGAAATAGTGCTTGGAAATAGTATTTGGCTTCTGTAATGCACTTCCTGTGTAAATGCTCCACACAGCCTGGAACTCCTGCCTGAATCAGAGAAAAAAAAAAGACAGGGAGGGATGTGAAAATCAAGCCAGAAGAGTTTGGCAAATCAAGCCTGAGGGCATTGGAGGTATAGCAGTGGAGGTGTTCATTCATCCAGTACAGCCTGATATGTCATGTTTCTTATGCATGTGAATGCAGCAATTAGTATAGCAATCTTCTTTGCTTTGGTTTCTGAAGCTGATAACTTCAGCACATGAGTCAATTTGAACAGCAGCGAAGAGCAGCAATGCATATACTGTAGAAATTATCTTAGCTATAAATTGCATTGCTTCCCTTCTTGGCTTACATGGCAGGGAGCAGGGAACAGTATTACTGAACAGTGTAATAAGGATTGCCACCTGACAGCTACTGTGTTTCGTCAGAGACTGTCCCAAATGCACTTTGTTTTGAGGATCTTTAACTTCAGATGAGAGTTAAGCTTAGCAAAGCATGGCATCGTGGTGCAGCTGGCTGCGACACTGACTTGTTGCAAGCTGCTTTGGGTATTTTCTGTGCTTGGCTTGGTTTTGAGTGAATAAAGTGTATATAAATGCACTTCATGTAAAGGCTCAGGTGACTGTTGTTCCAGGTTTATTGAAAGGTCATAATTAATAAATGTATTAAGGTGGCTGCAGCTCACAGTAATGACAAAATACACCAGCTGTTCTAAGCGGTCTGTTGGGGGGGGGTGTCTGTTTTCCAAGACCTCACACTGCCATATGCAGTTATTGCTATGAAAATTGGTGTCTGTAACTGAATGTGCATGTGATGTGGGCATGCAAAGAAATCCTAGCTGACTTGTTTTGCACAACTCTAAATCAGTTGCAAGCCAGATGGAATTTGGTAGTTGAACTTGCCAGTGGGAAAGCATGCGACCTGCTGGTTTGTTCAACTTTAGATGGCTTCTAAAAATCATTAACAAATAATGATCACATGTATGAAGTATCTTATGTCTTTGTAGTGTCTGTGTAGTTCTCAGGCTGGGATGCTGAGACCCTACAGCTTGCCTGTTTGGTAAGCATGTCCCTGGCATAAATGCAGTTAGCAGACAGGTAATGAAAGGCAGTGAGAGCTTGCAATCCGGTCTTAAATTATTTCAAACTCAAGCAGTTAAGCTGAATCTCTCCTTGACAATGACTATAGGAAGCTCTGTGTATTTCTTCCCCCAAGCAGATGGATGGGAAAGCGCTAGCCTGAGTGAGGAAGAAGATAATGAAGATGGAGAATGGATTGATGTGCATCACTCCTCAGATGAGGAGCAGCAAGAAGTAGTGAGTTTCAAGTGTCTTCTACCCCAAATACAAACCAGTCTTGTTAATAGAAGACCAGATTCTCTTGCTCTGTACCTTCATGTGTCTGCTCATAAATTAATTATACAAGGCTGAGGAGTAAATTGACCAGAACCAGTGAGGTTGAAGTACTATTTAGCACTTGTGCTGAAATATATCGTTAGGGTGAGGAGCAGAGACAAGGGATTTCTGTCCCAGTGCTGAATTCCTTCAGAATAAATGGTATTTACATGAGTGCTTTTATTCACTCTGAAATATGGAGTAGATGTGCTTCTTTATTCTACTACTACATGTTGCACATAAGACTATGAAAATCCTAAGAGCTGGTTGTAGCATTTCTCAACAATATCACCCCTACGTAGGTGTTTGGGAGGCAAGGGTCATGGATAGCAGCATAGAAATGGTTTGCAAAGCTCTAGATGTTTCTTCTTTTGCCCTTTCTTCAAAAGGCAGAGAAGGTGAAAAGCATGCCCATAGAAGAACGGAAAGCCAAAGCCGCAGCAGTCAGTACAAGCAGGCTGCTAACTCAAGAAGACTTCCATAAAATACGTCTTGCCCAGCTTTCCAAAGAACTTAATTCTGCACCCGGCAAAGCTGCAAAGAGGAAAAATATTGAAATAGATGATGAAGAGGAGGAGGGCAGGTAGGATATGGACTACTGATGAGTGGTTTCTCTTCCCTATAATCTGTTGATACAGCTTATAATTGCAGCAGGGCACAGAGCTCTACTGTTGTTCAGTGTCCTCTGGTGACAGGTGGTAAACAGCCACATAGCCTAGAATGGATCCTGGCCCAGGGGATTTGTTTATACCTGGGAGAAAAGACAAGAGGGGCCGATGGAAAGGGAGACTGGTTCGCTTGTTCAGACCAATAGTCATGTGGGGGTTTTTTGTAGCAGTAGCGGCATGGTTATATCTCCAGAATTTCTTAAACTTTGTGGCTAAAGCAGGACTTGAAAAACAGTATTGAGAGACTTTTTAAGTATTGTCCCAAGCGTGAGGGTTAGCCTGAGAGACAGAACAAGAAGTGCTTGTGTGAAAGTTTATAGAAACATAGTGGTGTAACAGATGTGTGAGAAACAAAGGGTCAAGAGGGCATCTTGTTTTTCTTGCCAGATGAAGTTTTGTGAATGATGGCCTTTTGTTGGATTTTTGTGTGTGTAGGGGAGAGCTGCTTTCACTCAGAGATATTGAACATCTGCATAAGAAGCCTAAATCAGACAAGGAGACCAGACTGGCAACTGCAATGGTGAGGAATGGAGCCATTTCTTAGCCTCTGTTTTTCTAGATTTGGGGTTGGGTTTTTTTTTTGTCCTGCAGAAGGAGGAGGTGGTGGGGTTGCATCTGTAAGATGGGTGCCTAGCTGCCATCTGTGTTTTGAGAAATGTTTTGCATAGTTTTTTGCTGTTGTGTCTTGGCTGTAACAAATAAACAGCCTCTTGCTGGTCACAGGTGACAATGACAATAGACACAGCCAGTTTTCACTGTGACTTAAGAAATATAGCCAGCATGGAAGGATGCATGTAACATACGTAGAGTTGTCCTGAACCTGGATTTATTGTTACTGCCACAGAACCTGGCACCTTTAGCAGCTGATGTTAGCTATAGGAAAAGGAAAATAACACCCTGTTGTTATATTACATTGTCTCTTCTAGGCTGGAAAAACAGACAGAAAAGAATTTGTGAAAAAGAAAACAAGAATTAACCCATTTGCCAGCTCTTCCAACAAAGAAAAGAAAAAGCACAAGAACTTCATGATGATGAGATATAGCCATAGTGTCCGGACAAAAAATAAGCGTTCTTTCAGGGAAAAACAGGTAATATTTAATGTTGAAAATAGATGGGGTAGTCTGAGCAGTAAAGTTATAATGCAGGTGAAGTGCTGTCTATGCTGTGTCGTAAGTCATTGCTGTTTACTTGGTTTAGTAGCTGGAAAGGACTGTGGGCTAGGTGGCTTCCCTTGAATCCTACCCCAGAGGAGGTGTATCAGAGATTGTGGTGGTGAAGAATGCTTTTGTTGGTCTCTTTAATATGCATCAAGGACCAAGCCCTGTTGCAAAGTCATGTGTAGGAATGCAATGATCATGTGGTTTGTTTTCCTGAATATATATTAAAGATCATATTAGGATTCTGCCTATAATCCTGTGATAGTAGATTGGTTTCCCTGGTATGGAGGAGTTGTTTTTAATGACAGGCTCTTCGTGTGTTTCTTCACTCTCCATATTCTTTCTTTGACTTTTCTCTTGTTACAGTCATATTATGGACTCGTCTGTCCTGGCCTTGAGGTCATCTGATAGCTTGTCACAAATGTACTTAAAGCACAGACATAAATGCTATTTATTACCTATTTGAAACTGTTGGGGGGGGGGGGGGGGGATAAAAGCTTCAGTTTAGCCTTT
>JANZLQ010000007.1:7769075-7813176 GCA_026212715.1 Elanus axillaris
GGGGGGGGGGGAGAAAAGCTTCAGTTTAGCCTGTGACAGTAGTTCCACAATATGCTGCTCTCAGTGGTGAAGCCCCTGCCTTCTGCACTTCCTCAGCTATAAGCTTGGCCACAGCCCAGCCCTCATGAAAGGGTACACAAGCTACAAATGTGTATTTGGCAGTTCAGTTACTGTGTGTTTCTGCAGGTGGCTGTGCTGAGGGTAGCTGAAGGGATATGTAAAAGGCAAGGCAGAAAATGCAGGGCATGGCTTTGCTCCTGAAGGCATTGGGCAGGGAGCCCATGTGGCTCCTCTAGGTGACACGGTTTGGAATGAGCTGGCGAGAATGGAGTGAAACTTGCCCTGCTGTGTTTCACCTTGGCAGGGTAGGTCTGTGCTGACAAAAAAAATCTGCCTTAAAACCCTTTTATCTAACCTGGCAGATGGCCAGTCTAGGGTTTTACAGGGTGTTATAAAATTGAACCCCTTTGAACATGTTCCAAAAAAACTTTCAGAATAATCCAATTATGCAGGGGTCTTGTTTCTGTGCAGTGTCAATTTTTGTGTTTTCTTGCTAGGTTCTGTCTTGTGCTAGCATGCACTCGCATGCTTCTTTTACACACTCTCCTTTGTGAGTTGCTTCCAGGATCATATAATTCAGATAACGTATATTTGTCTGCAATTTCTTGCCTCAAGAGCACCAAGACTGAAACTGTTTATAGACTCAATAGAGAGAACATGTCTTTAGTGTTCTGTTAAACAGGAAGACTTGAACTTAATATCCTCTGTACTCTTTTTACTTGCTAGCATTCTGCCTCACCCCAGTGAAGGCTGACTACATTAACCCAGCTCTCAAAACGCATGAAAAGTTGCAAACAAACAATCCAGGCAATTCTAAGAAACTGCTTTTTACAGGGATTCTTACACTTGGCTCACTTTTTAGAAAAAGCTGTCTTGAATGGTTTCAGTCTTTACTTCCGATTAATGTTTCAAGTTTAAAAGTGCCAGCTAAAAAGTAAAAGAAGAATTGTTTTTCATAATTTTTCACTAAAGTTAGGCCACAGCATCAGTGCTGTTGACCATCATTTGGAAATAACTGTTAAAAGTGGTTGGAGTACTGTAATTGTAGGTTACTGTTCTGCTGCCCTTTGGTGGCGGAATAAAATGGACTTGTCTATAGTCCAGAGCTAAATCCCCTTACCAAGTAAAACATATCTGAAATACACAACAAAATCTCTTTAGAGTGATATGGCACTTGTAAGAATTCTAGCATCCCTCCTTCCCCCCCTTGAAAAGAAGCTTTGTAATACTCATTCAAAAAAATGCCATTTAATCCTATGTACCTCAAAGCTGGACTGAAGTTTTTTCTTGATCTCTTCTAATTGAGTAGAAGTCAGTGGAAGAACAGTTTGTTACACTAATATTTTTCATTATATAGGATTTGCTAATGATATACTGAAACATTTCTATTTTTTTGAAGCCCAGCTCTTTCTTTAATTGCACTATTGAGTTTAGCTAAATAACCACAGCGTTTCTGCCACTGTAGTCATTAGCATTTGCCAGTTACTGCTCCCAGTTGTAGTTGAAGAGCTGTGGTTAGTGCTTTTCTCTGAGGCTGAAGAAATTGAAGGGGTTGTTGATGTGACAGTGGTGTTGACTCTTAAATTAATACTCTCCTTACCTGAACATTGCACTCTTGTTTCATATTTAGCTGGCTCTTCGAGATGCACTTCTGAAAAAGAGAAGACGGCTGCTGAAATAATGAAACAGTAGAGAGAAATACTTAATCACCCTTGAAGAAATAGCCCTAGAGATGCTGATTTCCACCCACCACCACCCTGAAGGAAAAAAGGGATTGAAATGCCTTATGGATTTATCTCTATTCTGTTCAGAATTGCACATTGAACACTTTCAAGCTGTTGGATATTGCATCTATACGACAGACAGAAGAGGCCTTAATCCTTGTAGGATTTTTTTTAAAACATTCTAGGGTACAGGCAATTATCTTTTATTGAATATAACTTACAGCTGGGTTTGTATGTGTAAGTATTAAAACATAAAACCTTATTGTAAAAACGTTTTACTTGGAGCAATTCCTGAATAGGTTACTGGAAAGAAGGAATATTCTGGCTCAGTCTATAAAGTATGTGTATAAAATGTTTGTGCCTGTCTTCTGGATGTGATCTTACAGACTGAGTAAGCAGTTTCCTAAGTGGCTGTTTTCTACCTGTGTAATAATAATAAAACCAAATCCTTGTAATAGTGGTAAATTCAAGTGAACAGTTGGGTGGAAGAACAGTTTCATTCTAGTTTATGAAGAAAACAAGAATAAAATTGGTATACGGGAGATGGTTTTCATGTTGCAATTTTAAATAGGAAGGTAGTATCGCATGTAGGAGAACTAAGGCGTCTTTATTTTCTATGTCAGTGAATCTTGTGGTGGGACTTGCTGGTGTCTGGTTTGTGAAGTATACAGAATAACATGCATCTGTGGCTTCTTTACTTCAAAGGTTGAACTTTTGCTTCAGCCTTGACCTCTGCTGGACCCATTAATGGGTTCTTTGTTCCTTACCCAGCTGCCTGTTTTAATGGAAATGTGAGGGAGTTATTCATACCACCTGTTAAATTTTGTTTGGAAGGGATTTTCTTGTGGGGCAGAAACAGGTGCCACATGCACAGTACAATGGAAAAGCAGTTGGTGAGTGGTTTTTTTTTCCTTTCTTCTTAGGAAACCAGCTTAATGTTTATATCCTACCTGGGAATTCACTCAGCCTAGGTAATCTTGTTGAGTATGCCATTGTATTCACTTTAATTCTGATTATTTGTCTTGTTTGTGGTTTTTTTTTTTGTTTGTTCTGTTGTTGCATCTTGCTTCCTAAAGCAAAAAAAGCTTCTAGAGGCTTCAGGCGCAGAGGAGATGAGAACATCGTAGAAGCTTTCTACAACTTCGAATGTTACAATCAAATTCACTGTTCCTGTGGAGGGAAGGGCAGGTATTGCTACTTGGGAACCATAGCAATGAACTGGTCTCATGGAAGATGTGTAGCTGGGAGCTGGAGAGGTGAATGGAGGCAGAGGAGTTATAGTGGTGCGGGGAGGGAGTGTGGAGCAAGGGTTGAAGCAACCCCAGCAAGGAGGAGATGGGGATTACAGTACATATTTATATAAAACCCCCTTTCACCATTTCCTTTTTTTGCCAGAACACCTCTGCCCAGTTTTGCTTTTATGTGCATGTGTCCGAAAACTAATGACTTCTGAGGCTGAAAGGGAGAGGCAATCGATTTTTTTGTTCTCTCTGAGTTTAGAACGAGTGTCTTGTCTCCCCTCTTCCCTCTTCCCTCCCGTTTCCAGCCTTGCCCTGTGCTCCAGCAAGCAGCTATCTGTGCCCCCTTACTCGTAGAAGCGAGAGTAGTGGAGTGCGTGTTGGAAACTATTTGACAACCAGAAGCACAGGGCCAAGGACGCGCAGGCGTTAACCCCCGGGTTCTACCTCTTCTTTAGGTTGTATTTTCACCGCGCTCTGCCATCACCTCCCTCCTCCGCTCCCCCCCGCTCTGAGGGCGGGAGGCGTTGGCCCCTGCGGGCGGGCTCCGCGGCTCTCGGGGCTGGGAGGGGATGGCGGCCCTTCGCCATCTCCCTTTCTGTCAGGCGAGGCGAGGCCGGGGGGCCGGCTCCAGGAGGAGCGTTGCGCCTGCGGGGCGGGCGCGCCAAGGGGACGGTCCCCGCCCTCGGCGCCCTGGGCCGCCGCCATCTCCCGGCCCCTTCTCCTTGGGCCGCCCCGGGCCGGCGGGGGCGGCCGTTGCCGCTGCGGGGAGGACTGCGGCCGGCGCGATGAAGCGGGCGGCGGCGCGGGGCTCCCGGCTGTGGGGGCTGCTGCTGGGGCTGCTGCTGGGGGGGGCGGTAGCGGCGGCCCCGGCTCGTCCCGCGGCGGCGCCGCTGCGGTGTAACGTGAGCCTGGACAGCCCCGCCGAGGAGCGGTGGCTGCCGGTGCTGCGGCACTTCGATCCCGCCTTCCTGCGAGCCGCCGTCGCGCGGGTCATCGAGTGAGTGTGGGGCGGCGGCGGGGCCTGGCAGCCCCCTCCTCGGGGACCCCGGGGGTGAGACGGCCGCGAGTGGGCAGCGCCGTGCCCGCCGGGGCGTCAGGCAGCCCGTCCTCCCCGGTCGAGCGGCGTGAGGGGCAGCGCCGGTCCCCGCCGCTCCTCCCGCGGCCGTGCCGGGAGCGGGCCGGGGCCCGCTCGTCCCTTCGCTCCAGCGCCGGGGAGCCCCCGCCAGACCCGCTGCTGCGGGACCCGGACGGGGTGGGCGAAGTGATGCTGCACGGCGGCTGAACTTCTCTGAACTGAAAAATTCGGGGGCTTTTTTTGGAGTATTAACCCGGTGCTGCTGCCTTGTGCGTACGCTTAGGAACCTGGCAGACGGACTGGGGAAGACCCCTGGTAGCGGTAAAAAAAAAAAAAATAAATCTCAGGAGTAGGAAGCCTGCACCAAACGTGTAGCTGGGGCTGGGTGCAGGTGTCTTTGGGGACCTGCAGAAGCCGATGAGACCTGGAGAGCGCTGGGACGCGGGGGTGTCCGGTATAACAGTGCGGCAGGGGCTGCTAATGGAGGATCAGCATCGGCTGGGACAGGGAGATCAGAGAAGCAGCAGATTCCTTGAGTATCTGACTGCCAGGCGTAAGTTGCAAACCTTTATGTCTCTTTCTTAGCTAATGCCTTGAGTGTATTTTGCAGTGAAAGCGTACCAAAATGGGTCCATGAAGTTATTCGGCTGATAGCAGCAGAACTGGAGTTCTTCATGCCGCAGCCCTTTGTGGGGGAAATTCTGGGACTGTGCAAAGCACTGGGAATAAGCCTTGGGGATGGACTCCTGCTTAACTTCGCCTATGAATCTACTGCGTAAGTGTCCGGTACTTACAGAAATTGAATCCGTAGAAACGGACGTAGAGGTTCATTTGAGTTCAAGGTAGGAGAACGCACAAAAAGGCAGGCGAAGGCACTTGGCGGGTGATTCGCACTGTTCATTCTCATACTGCTTCATATGTTCAGCTGGAAGGTTTCATTCTCATTAGGCAGTTTGTTTCCTGAATTGAACGAGAAATGCAGAACGGTATTTTTATTTGTTAATAAGGGTACTGTGTAGCTGTAATGTTTTTGTGTATGTATATCAGTATAAATGTATAAAAGTATGAAAATAATTTCTGTTAATAAGGAAGGGCCATCCATTCAAAGTAATTGGGTCCATTTATTTTCGAAGAACACGTAATGTACTCTTTTGGTGTTTAAATCGTTGTACGTCACCAAAACGGAGACTAGAAGAATTAGGTGCAATCTAATTATTTTAACCGTTCATCTGAGATAAAATGGCTGCCAAACCATTTTCTGGATGAATGTTCACAGTGACTGTATAATGTAATTTTTTGATTTTTGCAGTGGAAAATGGATGTAGTCTCTTCATGATGGCAAACAAAACCTCAGTGGAAAAAATACTCAGTTTCATTGTCTTTTTTTTTTGCTTTAGAAGCATGTGCAGGAGAATAATAAACACTTGGTGTTGCTTGTGAGGATCTTAAAAATATTTCTTCATATAGGTTTTAATAAAAAAGAGGTGCATAAAGCCACTTGTACGTGTTTTGATTATTATTTTTCTTAACATGTGGCATTTGGTTTAAGTGATTTTTTTTTTAATAAGGATTAATATTGGATAAGATAGTAGTTTAAATGCTAGCTTGCTTAGTATTTCACAGAAGACACCATTCTTAGCTCTGGTAAGGCCTATGAATGTTTAAGTTTTTCAGCTCTAAAGATATTAAAGAAAAAACAACCAGGAACAAACTACTTGTCTGTAAAAATTTTTTTACTTGACAGTTTTGAAAGACAGTGCTATGCATCAGTGGAGTGACAAACTCATAGCTCTAGAGAAAATCAAGTTTTAATTCCCTGCTAATTCACTATACTTGATAAAAAAGCCTGTTTCAACAAAACTGAAATTGTTATTAAAAAAGGAATTTCAGCACATTTCCTGTTCTAGAGAAGAGGTTAGACTGTTAGTGAAATGGCCGATGCTTTAACAACTGATGCTTTCAGTTTGAAAGGACTTTGCTTGAACTTCTTATCTAGTTGTGATTATAAATGGGGTCCAAATTGAAATGAAATAATCTATATAATAGTCAAAATGAAATCGAGAAAGTTTCAGACTGATACTTTGAGGACATTTTTAGGTGCCAGCTTTTCATCTCGATTTAGAAGTAAAATAAAATAATAATGAAATTTTGCCCAGGTGGAAGTGCTGCTTCCTACCTGGTCTGTAATTTCTGTCCTGATGTAGACAGTAGTGCAGCTTTTGCCTTTCTGAGCCAGGTTGGACTTGATAAGTATTGTACAGTTTTGTATGGTAGACTCTCTGGGAAAGGACTTTTCCCTTATGGATATTGTGCATAAGTTATATAAGACGTTGTAGTGGTGTGTAGTTGTGCAGAGCTTCAGTCAAACCATTCTGCTCCACCCCCCCTTAATTTTTTTACCAATTTGAAATTAAAACCTGTAAGAAATTTTATCAAAAAGTACAGGATGAGACTATTGTCTCAGGTTGGGAAGCATAAGTGTTAATGATACAATGCAAAATCCTATTTGGTAGTAAAATACTTTGCAGAAGGTAAAATCAGTTACTCTTTCTGAAATGCTGAGCTAGTTTGACTATAATACTGAAAGCATTGTCATAGCTTTTTCTTAAATCATTCTTTCTCCTTGTTGTTTTTGAAGGTTCTGTACTAGTATTGTCGCTCAGGATGACAAGGGAAACATCTACCATGGTCGGAACTTGGATTATGGTTTTGTTGATATATTAAGCAAGATTACAATTGATGTGCAGTTTATAAAAAGTGGGCAGGTATGATCTGTGGCTGACATGGCTGGGTGGTATTCTGTGAAGGAACGGGGTGTGGTCGTACAGCTGCATAGGCACTGGGATTTAATGTAGGAATGTGGTTCCATACCAAGTTTACTGGATTATTAGAGCACCACAGTCACTCAAGGAATGGGGTTGAATGCTGTTTTTCTTTGTTTTCTGGACATTCAGTTTGTGGTGATAAACTGCAACTAATAGAACTGCATAATGTAGTGTATCAAGATCATTATGGGGAAGGAGATGTTGAAAGAAGGAAATGTTGAGATATTAAAAAAGAAACGAAATACTAAAGAGATCCGTTTTGGCAGGGACTGATTCTAAGTCTTTTTTTCAAAGGCCTTGTTAATTTTCATGACTGATGTGTGTATTTTAGATGAAAATTCCCAGAAATGAACTAGTTGCTAGTGCAGCCCTCGTTAGTGTGATTTTCTTAATATTCCTAAGTCTTTTTTGAAAATGGAGAACTTTTTGTTTGTTTCTTGCTTGGCTACTTGCTAACTTGAGCAAAACTTCCGTATCAGTTGGTGATTGTTAACAAATGAAATGCAGTGAATTTTGGTCCTCAGAGTCTTTTTAATTTACTTTGCAAGTTTAATTTAAGGCAAAGTGTTTTATAGCAACTTACGTATGAAAGTCACAGAAAAAAGTACAGGTGCTGCTTCAGAATGTTGCCTATGTTTTTAGTAGTGTTCTGTTCCAGAATGCTAAAATACTGCATGTTTCCTGGTTTCAGATAGCATATCAAGGCACCACGTTTTTTGGTTATGTAGGCTTATGGACTGGGCAAAGTCCACACAAGTTCACAATCTCCGGTGATGAACGAGGTAAAATAAATCTGTCTTCCACACTTGATGTTATGTACACTATTTCAGTTGATTGTTGCCTGCTCTCGCCCTTCTCTCACATGCTCCCAGAGGGAAAAATACCCTCCCGCTTGCCAGGAAGGAGCTGAATGACTTCTCTGGCCCTCAGGGAGCAAAAGCACACATGCTGCCAGTTTTTGGCTGCCACATAGGAAAGAGGCATTTGTTTGTCAGCACAATGTCATCTGAGCTTGAGAAGTGTCAAAGGAGGCAGAGGGCCTTGGGGAAAGCTGTAAGAGACAAATTAATGTGGTCTGTTCAAGAGACATAATTGGAGACTGCAGAGTATGAGTTGAGAGAAAAAGATGCAGTCATGTATAGCAAATAAACGGCTGCTTTCCTAGTTCTCTGTCCCTTCCTCTGTGTTCCATATTTCTCTGTCCCCATAAGGCAGCTTTACAGAGAGGATGGGAAGAGAAGCAAAAAATGAGACATCTAGGGAAAAGCAGTAGGACTTGAGAGAATGCATGGAGATGCTGGAAAGGCAGCTGAGCAACGATCTGGTGGTAGGGGAAAGTTGAGACATGCCACTACGAGAACTAAAACTGGACAGTAGAAGGGCTTGTAACAGTCAGGAAGGTGGAGGAAGGGTCACTGCCTTTTCCATCAGGGCTTGAGTTGGATAAATATTGATAGGTATGTCCAACTCAGAACCTGGGTTTGCCTCTTCCATCCCTTCGCCCACTCTTTTTTTTTTCTTTTTTCTTCTTTTAAGCAGCAGACACTTTTTGCTTGTCTTTATTAGCTGTTTGTTAGAACTGGAAACAATGTAGTCCTAGTTAGATCCAACATCTAAAATGAATGTTTATTTTTCACTTCTGATTGTGGTAAGCAAGTTTTCTTTTTAATCTTTTAATTAGACTATCTTCTACTTTCAAAATTTTTTTAGATGTTATGCAAACACTATTCACTGTATAAATTATATACATATTCATTATCTGTGTGAGTAGGGATTCTGCTATGGAGTACCTGCACCTTTTGATTCCTCTTTCCTTTGTTAATACTGCCTTGTTGCATTTGCTAGGTTCTTTCCATAGTTTACACTCACATATTTTGAAGAGCCCACTTCTGATGCTGTTGTAGTTATTTAATCCTTTCAAAACTGGAGTGTCCTGGGCTGATACCGAGAGATGTTAATATGAATTAAAAGCAGTTTACATCAGCTTGGAAATAAAGTCTTAAGCGTATCAAGTCTGCAAAAGACTTGATTTAGAAAATCTTGCTGACCAAAGTCCTATGTCTGTGAACCAGGCACAGTTTGGGGATGTAACCAGTGCCATCCTGTTCTCCCTGCTGTTTCTCAGCAGTGTGCTTCAACCCTCAGTATAAGGATCATCTGAGACAACGGTGAGGTGGCTTAGTCTGTGCACAAACCCATTCTGTTTTCCCAATTCTGATAGAGGATCCAAGTACTGCAAACTTTCGTGTGTGACGGGCTCCTCTTGTCCATCAGGAGTTGATGTGCTGTCATCCACCTGTGTGCCTCGACTTCAGTCGCTTTTTAACTAGAGAGAATAGTCGTTCGCTCAACACATGCTGCACTCCTGTAAATGAGTTGTTGCTGACTGCTTGCTGCTTTATCTGTCGCCGTACAACTGAACTAAAAATTTGGATAAATGAGCATGTGAACTATGTCTGGAAAGGGGATGACTTTAAATGAGGGTGAAGGTCTATCAAGTGACAAGCATACTGTTTCTGCTGGCTTTTTTGGTTTTGGCATGTGAATAATTACAAACTTGACCTTCTGTTTTTCTTAGTTCTCCTAATTTTCTCCAGTAACAAACAACATCACTACCTCTTTTTTAGCTGTTTCATGATCTCTGTGTAATTCTTCCTGTTGTTGTAATATTTCAGTATGGTGAATAATGAGGTGATTAATGCTAATATTTGAGCTGACAGCTGTAGACAATTACATCATATGAACAGATCTCCATTCCTTCTGGAAATACATGTTAACAAAGTGCTAGTCCCTGTTACAGTCACCTTACTCTTCATTGCTTATTGTTCAGGTATGAATAAAAACAGTTTAAAAACTGAGCAGCTAGCAAGTTATCAATACTGAGAGGAATGTGATAGGTTTTGACTGAAATTGCTAGCGCTGGCAAGTTGTGAGAGATACTGTGTATTATCTGTACAGTGCTGAACACTGTTGTCTTTATTGTCCACTGTACCTCAGACTCCCTACCATTTTATGGCATCCTCTTATGGCACTGGTCACAGGAACATTGTACCTTTCAGAAGACACCTAGAAGATAAGATAATGGTCACTCCTGTCATTACAGGTCTGAGATGCTTTCTGGAAAGCAGGGGTGTTAATCCAGCTGCCGTGGTTGAACTTCAGTTGGGATTATGTTGTCTATTTGTATTTCACCTGGAGTTTCACCTGGTTGTTGTGCTCTTTGTTAGCCCTTCTCCTGAAACGGTGCCATTTTATGCTGATAGGTAGCTGCCCTGTTTGACTGAGGATTTAGCTTTCTGTGGTACTTCAATATCCAAATCTAATGATGCAGAAAGCTGAGCATTTGAAAGACAAATTTTGTAAAATGAGGGCTTGCCAGGGTATGTTAGCCTGGTTATGCAGCACATCCTGCATATTTTATGTATAGATATCAGTAAAGTAATACAGTAGAAAAGGAGCACTGTCAGCATTCAGTGTTCTAAATGGTGTTGATAAGCTCAACGTGGTACAGGGCTCCAGCTGCTTTCAGCTGGTGTGTACTTTGTCAGTTTGGTATAAGCTGCCTAAGTTTGATGTTTTTATGATAGTGGTATAGTTAGAGAATTAAAGACTTTATTGCACAGCTCTTCTGTAATGCAGCAGAGGGAAAGATTGCAGAGCTAGAGTTGGGACGTGGAGAAGAAAGGAGGATAGATTTCACAGAGCGTATGTAACGTGCATATACAGTAATTTCTTTTTCTTTTTTTTTTTTTTTTCCAGCGGGTGGTAGATGGTGGGAAAATGCAATAGCTGCTTTTCTGAATCGGAATTACCCTGTCAGCTGGCTTGTCCGAGACGTAAGTGTGCTGAGTTATTTTCTCGTATTTCACAGTGATGTCATTTTTACTTACAAACTCCTAGTAAATTTGATGTTCCATGTAGTTTCACAGAAAATTCAATAAATTGATAAGTAAATGCATTTTATAAGAGGAGATAGGTATTGTCCCCAAATTGTGTGATGTGTGTAAGAGGCAATTCCAGTCCTTTGGGGGGGGGGAGGGGGGCAATCTCTAATCAGTGCCAAAAGTCTTTGGGAAGCTGTGCAACGACTTCCTTCCTAGGGACTATTCCAGCTAGCTATGATTTGTAATTTAACAAATTCAGGCAGCTGCACTCTTAGATGGTTAGTATCTGACCCAGTGGTTATTTTACACTATGTTTGATACGTTACCATATTAAAAATGCAGAGCTCGCTGGTGAGCGGCAGGAGTTAGACTGGTATTTTGTATGGCACATTTTATGAATGCTGTGTTATGGTACTACTAAGATAAAACAGGTCTGCTGCTTCTCAGGTTATTGAATTACAGTAAAAATGAATGGTATGGTTTGTAGGTAAACTCCATGCAGAACTGGAATGTTTACTGGAGACTTTGTTGTTCATATTTTTTGAGTTTGAGATGTAACTACTAGCTGCAGTGTTGCTGTCAGAAATAACTAATTGTTCTCCAAGGCTTTCCTGTCTTTCTGAATAATTTTGTCTGATGCTTGTTCTCCACATTTGTTTTTAGTTCCTGCACAGCACTCATTTTTGGAGATGTACTTCAGTAGATTGTGGCCCTGTGCCTGAAAATAGTAGCTTCATTGGCTGCAGTGACTGTCAGATTATGCTAAGTTAGTCACCTGGTTATGGCAGGAGAAGCCAGGCTTGCTGTAAGCAATGCCTCTGCCTTATTCACCGTTGTTACCTAAAACTACAGGCAAGACAAAGACATGGAGTGGTTTTTTTTTCTCCCCTTTAATTCACTTTTATCTGTCCCACTGTTCACATTGAAGGACTTTGCTGAGGACTGAATTTGCAGCGTATGGACACACCTCTGTCTTTTGAATGGCAGATTTTTCAGCTTTTTTCACTTTTTACCATATACATATGTGTACATACGTGTGTGTATGTATTTACTGTTTTCTCTGAATATTTGCAAAGCTGGGATTAGTGAGTTCATTTACTAGTCATACGCATTTCATGTTCATATGCTAGTCAGTTTGGAAAACTATTTTCAGAGAAGTATTTTCAAGCAGCACTTTACCGTCAGTTGCCATTTTCGAAAAAGCTGGACCTTTTCTTCTTTTTTAAGATGTTTTCTGTGCTTGACTGTGCTCTGTGATCTTTGTTTCACTGTGATCTCCTTTTTGCATTAGACCCTGAGCAGAGCAGAGGACTTTCAGTCAGCTGTTCTCAGACTAGCTGGCATCCCCATCATTGCTGAAGTTTACTATATTGTAGGAGGTGTATCACCCAAAGAAGGCATGGTCATAACGAGGAATAGAAGAGGGCCAGCAGATCTCTGGCCTCTTGATCCTTTAAGTGGAGCGTAAGTACAAAAAAAATGTTTTGTTTTTTCATATTCCTCCTGAGTGATGGGCAGGGTTAGTGACAGAACTTTTTTAAGAGATCCAGGGCATCTCTTAGTAATGCTTACAGCTGGACAGGGAAAGCTTGAAAACCTCTGAAAGGAACTCCAGTTCTTTCTCTTTGAGAAGAAATCACACTACCTTGTTCAGGTTGGGGCAGTCCAGAGGGTCAAGGGTGGAAAAAGTTTCTGTATGTGTTTATTTTTTTAGCCAGATTCCAAAGGAGACAAGACTTGAGGACTTCTCTGTCTGTCTGCCAAGTATTGCACCGGTAAATTCAGCAATTCCAAATTAGTTTTGAGCCAATGTGGTAGAAGGAGGCTCAAAACCAACAGTTCCTATCAGTTCTGTGAAATCAGCATCTTAATATATGAAGGAGGTCCTAAATCATTGCCCTGTGATGAAAAACAGCACTTAGTGCATACAGTCAGGCAGTAAGTACTGGCTTGGCAACAGCCAGATGGCCTCTTGGCTCTGCGTACTCCACACTGAATGCTGCAGGCTGCATTGTACCATACCCGTAAACTTTTCTCTGATCATCTTTTTAAAGGTCTGATCTTGCTTTTTTTGTTGTCGGTAGTAGTTCTGTCACTGATGCCAGCAGGAGTTCAGAGGTCGCTCCTTTTTAATTTGTGTTCAGTGGTTCATGGTAAAGGCTGCTATGTATATCAACATAGGGTCCCTTGGGCTTGCAAGAGTCATAGGAAAGAGGCTTCTGAGGGAGGTTTTTTTCCTTTTGGCAATACAAAGATGCTGATTCTTGGCCTTTATTAATTACCTAATGATTTGCCTTTTGTTTGCTTTTATGTTTGTGTGTTTGTCTTACAGGTGGTTTCGTGTGGAGACAAACTATGACCATTGGACTACACCTCCTCCTTTTGATGATCGAAGGTAAATTTAGTTTGGAGCTCTGTGGTGAGCTAACATTCATTTTGAAAAAGCCGAGAGACTTGGGTGTTTTCTTCTCTGAGCAGGTATTAGCTCATTGAGCAGGTACCTTGTCCAGTTTCTGTAATGCCACTCAAAAGGGAACAGATAAGGCAAGGAGCAATATTCACATATACCAGGGGAACGTCTGTGTGGCGTTGAATGGCAGAGAAGATGAGAAATTGCAAGGATAAGGCAGGAACAAAAAATTTCTTTATAAAGCACAAGTTTAGTAAAAGTTAAAGGATTTAGATTCACAGTGAAGAAGTATTTGATGGGACTCGGAAGGTGCTTGCAGACATCGTACAATCTTTAGGCTGTGTAGTTTGCAAAAAAGCTGTTGGCAGATTCCCTGTTGGTCTGTACTCAATGGTGTATTAATAGAGCAGCTTCAGGAATGCGAGACTAGATCAGTCACACAGAACTCTGGATCATTTTAGGCCAAAGCAAGCATTTCAATGTAAAGGCATTCAGTGAGAAATTTTTCACATTGGTGCTTTGTAGCCTTTGGAACAGTAAAGTGCGTTTAATGATACTGCATTGTTTTCCTGCAGAACCGCAGCCATCAAAGCTCTCAATGCTACTGGACAGCAGAACATCAGTTTTGATGCGCTCTTTAAGGTATTTCTTTTAAATTCTGCATTGTGACTTTGATTTAAAGTTCTTTTTCAAAGCAGAAGTGCAGATTCATTTTTGTCAGGGCTGTGCAAGAAGGCATGCTGAAAAAGGTGTGCTGCACAACCATCTCTGGAGAGCTTAAGACTGACTGAACTCCCTTGCATAGGCATTTCGTAATAGTCTGCCAATCCAAGTGAAAGTGCTAGAGGTGAATCCCATCATCATCGTCTTTGTGCAGTTCCTTAATTCAAGCACAATTGTAAATATTACAGTAGGCAGATAAAAGTGTTAGACATGAGTGATACTTGGTTTGAGAACTTAAATGTTGCATATTGCAGAGGGCTTTTTAAAAATATTTTTGTAAAAAGGTATGATGCTTCAGAAAAAAAAGGCAAGAGAAATCCTTGACTTTGCATTATTCCTTTTCATAACTTCACCCTGCTGCTGTTTCTAAATAGCCTTTTAATTCCCTCTTCGTTTACCAAAATGACAACTCTTCAAACTTTCTGTACAGGTGTTGTCAGTGAAGCCAGTCTTAAACAAGTAAGTATTAGATTCAGAGACGTTAATCAGTGCCTCCTGCCACGCCTTAGGCCACTTAAAAGTCAAATCGCAAACTTCCCTAGGATCTTCCTATGTGTCTGTCTGAATATGTTGAGGTTTCCTAGCTTAGATTTCTGCTTGTGCACGTGGCACTCTGTTTTCACTTCCACAGCACTTTTACTCTTCGGTCTGCCACTCTAGCCAAGAAACTACACTTCGTTAGGCTCAGTCTGGTAATGGGAAGTTCCTTTGTAGGGGTGAAACAAATGACTGCTTAGAGGAGCAGCTGGACTTTCTGCCAAGCCATTTGTGGCTTTCACTTTTGGAACCTTTGGATTTGTGTTAACACTGAAACTGGCTTTCTCTGGAGTTTCTGATGTAGCTCTGCTTGACGTGTAAAAAGGAGAATAAATGGTGACATAGCTTTTAGGTGCTGTTTACTGGATTTTTAAGAGAGATTTATTTCAGTATACCATTATTGTTCCACAGATTGCACCTTTGCAGGCTATACTGTTTTGGTTTACTTACATGTGGAGCTCAGTATATTCTCTGGATCGGGCATTTGCATTAGAGCTTGGCAATGGCTTCTGCAAAGTTAGTACCAGACTTCCTCTCCTCTGTCTTACCAATGTGAGGAAATTTGGAAAGGAAAAGATTATATCTGTGTGACTGCTAAGATTAGCAATACTAATTTTTTAATACAGTGATCAAATGGATGTTGAAGTACAGTTCCCTTGCTGTACTAAGTGGGGGGAGGTGGGAATAAAATTGTGCCATCAGCCTTCATTTTTATCAGTCTCTCCCGCTTTTTCTCACACTTCTGTACCTAAGCAGAACATTTGTTTCCACTAAAATTTGTTCTCCTGCTTTGCTAGTTTTATAAATTAATTGCCTTGCCTTTGGAATGTCACTCACTCACTTTTTCTCTTTCCCTACCAGTAACACAGTGTATACCACAGTAATGAGTGCTGCACTTCCAGATAAGTACCAGACATGGATCAGAACTGTGAAGTGAAGAGGTGTAAGTAGCATGCTGGTAGTCCTAGCTACTTGTACTCAAATAAAAATTTCAGCTGAAGAGTCATTGAGGGACAAAGCACTGCAGTGGCACTCAGGTAACCTAGTCTGAATTCCTGATTCTCCCCTTGGTTTGCTTATTGACCTTGGGTAAATACCTTCCCTTGTTGTTTTAGAGATAGAGTTAAGTATTGACTTTCTTTGCAAAACTCTTGGAGATTATCTTAGGAGAAGTGCTTTATCAGAGAGGAAGGGGAGGGTGTTGTTGAGACCTAAAAAGGTAGAGGTTCCCTCTGAGAATGTTTTAGCTGTTATTTTTACCAGTCCCACTTTTGCGATACGTTTCACATGTCTCTAGGTGGTTGACTATGACAGGAAGCCCCACCAGCGTGAACTGCATCCCAGCAGGATTGGGGTTGGTGCACTTGGCACCAAGAAGGATCAAGCTGAACTTCCGACAGCTGCTCACAGGCGACTGAACATTAGCATCCTTTGAGGGTTTTGTCCTGTGAGCTTGCAGAAAAAGTCAAAGTGCTTGATCTCAAAAGATGCCTCAGGTGGTGGCTTTAGCGTGTTCAGAGAAAGATACTAAGTTACGTTTATTTCTGTTCCAAGAAACTCTGGTTGCCTGGTCTCAGCAGGAGCGTAAGAAGCTGCATTCCAGTTTGAATAGGTTTTTAAACTCTTACTAGTATTGTATTTGTAGCAGTTAGAGTGGACATTTGATTTTAGCAGGAGTAATTCCTTTCTTTTAGGGATTCTGAAGAGTTTATTTGTTTCTTAGGTCCACAAAAAAACTGTGCCCTCTTATTTATCTTTTCATCTTTTTATTTCAACAGACAAAATGAGTGAAAAGCTGGAGCTTTCCAAGACCGGCACATGCTTTTAAAATCAGTCTCATAAGCAGTACAGTTGTTTTGGCTTCTTAATTATGTGAACCATTCAGGAAATAATAACTTGTTAATTCTTTGAAGTGTTGCAGGTGATACCGTTACTGAGCTGTAATGGAAATTTGATCTTACTGTAATTATGTTGATGTTCTAGCAGATGCTGACGGATAAAAATTGCTTTTAGTGTTTTTGGAAAGAGTTGGGCAATTAGAATGTACTTATGTGCTGACTAATAAATATTTCATGTATTTTGCATGGCCTGTGGATCTTACTATGAGTAAATAAAAATATGCAGATGATCACTTGATCTATGAAGACCTGTGGTGTTATTCCTGATGTCGTCATACTTTTCCCTGATCTGTGAGGGTCTTGTGATCATGAGCCTAGCAGGGTCAGATGCAGCAATTAGCTGCATGCATAGCTGTACACTATGGTGATTTTATTAATCAGAAGTCAGGAGATGTGATAATACAGACTTTTACCCCAATAGATGAGAGAAGCTTGTGATGGGATAGCAGTGAGGTTAGAAAAAGGATGGTTTTCCTTTTCTATATTTGAAAGTTGTCTTCAATAGAAAGTTTACAACTAATTTCTGTAGCGCTGAGGTGTGGGTTTTTTTGTTTGTTGGGTTGTGGTGTGACTGCATGTTGAATTCAGGCACTTCTTGGGAGCTCCCCAGAAATACTGAAGGGTTTAACAGGTCGAGACCAGTGGATAGCTTCACGTAAAGCTTAGAGGTCCCATTCTCCCCTGGACAAAATTCCTGCTAATGCCAGTGAGAATTTTACCTGAGAGAAGAAGGTGTGATCAGAGCGTTAGGTCAGAGCACCATTTCCAGATACGTGCAATGTTGCCTCCATTATTTGTGCACTGGTTATGCAAACTGTTCCTGAGAGAGCTTTCTGGAGATGTGGGCCCTTTATCTCCTTGCGCTGAGTCTGGCTAAGTGTTAATAACCTACTTACCTGCATCCTCTACTACTGCCTGGATAAAAGTGCTGCAAGCTTTGCCTTGACCCAGTTTGTACAATGATGTTAGCAGTCGTATGCCAGAATGATAAATTTGAAAAATTGAGTGTTTCTGGAGGAAGATGTAAATAACAGTGGCCACAATATCCTTGAGATTTCAGAATGGCATTGCTTTAATTCACAGAGCAGGCACTGACTCCTGATCCCAGCAGGTTTTCTTTATGTAACAACCACCCACAAGTAAAGACAAAAGAATCCTTACAGGTGTAACTTCACATAGTCGTCTTGACCTTGGCAGTGTTAGGCTGATTATCTTCTGGCAGTGGTGTGCCCAGGCTCTCAGTGGTGTATATAAATTCAATCAAATGCATTTGTTTCAGTATGTACAAACAGATCTGGAGTGTATAAGTACTTGGTATCCATAAATATTCAGGAAACAATTGTCTGCTCCTGTTGTTTTTGTGTCTTATCAGCTGTTCAGAACTTGCTCAGGGCCAGCCACAGAGCAGATTGTGGAAATGTGGGATTTTCTGAGATTTAAACAAGAAAGGAAGTTAGATTTGAAGAAGTCTGATTTTATTTTATTTTGCCTTTTTTCTTTTGAATTATTTTCTTAAAGAAAACGTTGTGTTTCATCCATTTATAAATGTTCAGACATCCTGATTGCCAACAAAATAAAGCCTTTATGCCAACTTGAATACTTTTTTTGCTAACCAAAAGGATACATAACTTTATGGTCTTAGTTTAATGACAAGCTAAAATACAAACACTAAGAAAGTGGTAAACGACACATCTTACAAACTAGATGATTTAACCTGTGAAACGTGTTGAGCTGCTTTTGTGTAAGAATTTTAAGTTGATAAAAATGTAGAGAGACAGGGTTGTTAATAGTTTAAATAAAACCACCTTAACAATGCTGGAAACATTAAAATGTTGCAGTGATTGTTTTTGGAGTGTTTGGGTGTTTTGTGGGATCTTGTTTGTTTTTTTTAAAAAAGGACGGTCATTTGTAGTTACTTGAATTGCTTGCTGATTGTCCTTCTGTTTGAGATTTCATCTGCTTTGTGTGTCCACTTCTTAGACACTGGGAAGTAAAATAGCTTTTCTGCTTTCTCAAGGGTCGTCAGATTCATGACTTGGAATTGTTAAGTAATTAAATAGAACTAAGTTAAATACATTATCGTTGCTTCTTCCATCCTTTTGTTTCTGCAATACAGATTCCCTAGCTACAAAGCCCTAAAGATTTTTCAGCCCAACATAGGGAACGAATGAAACCTTTAATTCTTTTTCCTGCAGAAGTTTGCATTTAGCAAAAGGCAACTTGAAAGTGTGTAAGTGCCGACTCTTAAGATGAGAGAGGCCAAGGTACTGTATTTCTCATTCATAATCCTCTTCAGTAATCCTAATCCATTTCAGATCTGTAGCCTTTCTTAAGCATCACATGGGAGAGGATTCTTAAGGCTGCTCAAAACAACTGTGCAGTAAATAAATCGAAGGGTCTGCACTTGCTGCAGAACAGCACACGCGTTCTATACTGCAGGTGCTGAAAGACAGAGCACTTTCTGCTGCGTGCCCAAGGGAGCATCTTACTTGATTAGCTTCTGAGGAGGAGTTTCCGAGTCTGTCACCGAGCAACTAACTTCAGAGATTATTGATTACTTTGGGAAACAAAAATTTCAGAAGTGGAGAGCTTCTATTGTGTTTCTCTTATTAAATCCATGTTAGAAATTAGTGGCAAGGTAAGTTGCATTTTTCTTTTTATTTCTCTCTAGCAATGTGTTGTGTTCAGAAGTAGTTACTCAGCACCCAGAGTTTGAGGTGAAATACCCTTTTTGTATGTCAAGTTGTATAAAACTGCAGTTGTGAGTTTTCTATCTGAAATTCTCCTTTTTGGCACTGCAGTAACTGTGCAGGTGCAGAGGTCAGTGCATGTGTAAAATAAAACAAGCTTCACCATCTCATTTCCAGGTACAAGACATGCCGAGTCTGATGTACACGTGGGATATGCATAGGTATTTACTCTAGGAGGGCAAGGCAGGATCATCACTTTCCCTAGTGCTAGCTAGCATTTTTATTCTTGGGAGAAGTATTTGATTTTTTTTTTTTAATTAATCTGTAGCTCTTAAACAAATTGTTGCTGTTTTACTTTTTAGCAGAACTTCAAATTTCTGTTTCCCTCTAACATCTCTTTTTCAGTTCATTTCTGAGTAAGCTTTTGGAAAGTCTGGTGTATCCTCTCATAGCCTTTTATATTCTGCTCATCAATTTGCTCAGTTGTTTAAATGTCTATAAAACTGTCAAGTTAGTGGGGATTCGGTTGTGCACATAACATGTGAAGTATGTCATCTTTCCTAGGAGCCCTGTTGTTTTGGAGTTAGCTTTGCATTCACTTCAGCATTCCTTGCAGGCAGCCTTCAATTCATGTGAGTGGAGCACCAAATTCCGTGCAGATCTGTAAAGTGGACAAGCTCAATGATGTGACAGAGTGTGTAGGATTTGATTAAAAATGCTGTCGCTTGCTTTGGTTTTAAAGGCGTTAAAATAATATTTACAATAAGCCAGGAAATTTATCTAGGCTTTTGTTGTTTTGGGGTGGTTGACACAAATGGATTTGTGCAAGTTTTCCTTGAATGAGTTTTATGTGGTATCGTAGGATAGCATTGAACAAATCGGCAGTTTGTGTTTTAAGTGTCGCAAAACCAAGTATATTATCCCTTGGTTTGGGAGGTGCGTGTGGAGTGTGGCTCTTACACGTTTCTCCTGCCTTTAGAATACTATCTCTGGTGGAACAGGGAACGTGCACCTTTCCTACGTGGCTGTGGTCTTCTGCTGAGGCACTGAACTTTGTTGTTCTCTTAGTTGTCTATGTCCATGTGTGGCTCTTGAGTCCGTGGGTTTTTTTTTTTGGTGGTGGCTTAGTTCTGCCCTGGCGTAAGTGCATACAGTGGGTTTTATCAGCTTGCTTTACTTATGGCATGCATGTTTGCTAGCAGATGCTCTATGCAGCGGCGCGTACCAGGGGAGAGCCTCATATGAATGTATTGCAGCTTCTCAGAAGGCGTGAGGAAAGCCTGTTTTAGAGGCCTTCTAGCTGCACCAGAGAAAGTGTAAACATCTCTGCTGGAGGGGAACAGTGGCCAAGAGCAAGATGAGAAAGGAGCAGTTTGTAGCTAACTATTTCCTAGCTGCATCATTTTGTCTCATCTGGTTGTTTAATACAGCCTGTATTTGAGATAAAGCCACTTTTCAACTTCATCAAGTCTTCCAGGGTGTGTCTTTTTGGGTGTCTCTTCCTTTTCTTTTTCTTGGGTACAGGATTTTAGGAAGGGGAGGGGTGCATGTCACTGTTGGGTGGATGAGGGAGGATGAGAGGTGCTGGGCAGCTGGACTGGCTCTACTTCTTCCTCACTCCTCCCACCCTTGAAACAGGTTTGATTCCATCAGAGTTTCTGGTTCTCTGCTGTGCACTCCCTTGCTCAGGCTGTGGCCCTCAGGAAAATGTGAGGGTGATGAAGTGAAAAAGTTTGCAGCTCTAGGAATTGCTTGGGAGAGACCTGTCAACAAGACCATTCATAATAAGAGAAACAGGTAGGTGCTGTTGCCAGTGCTTGCTCTCTGCAGGTGCTCCTAGGGCACACTAATACTAGACCATCCCTCGGTAGGGATGGCCAAAATTTATGTTTCAAGTAAGGCTCTCCAAATAACAAATGCTTATTTGTTTTGCAGGGAAGGAGGGAAATGAGGACAAGTTTTATTCTGTCTCCAAAGGAGCTGTGAAATCCAAGGTCACATTTTATCAAAAGAGATAGGCAGTACCCCTGAACACATCCTAAGCAAGCAAAGTACCTAACTCTGTACTTGAGTGCTTGATTCAAATTTGTTCTCCATTTTTTAGAAGTGATCTGGAAGTGTTCTAGTTCCTGAAAAAGGATGTTTTTTTCCTCATATTTGCATTTTTAAGGGTATCTTTAAAGGCACTCGCCTGTTCCAAAAAGCTGAAGCATCTGTCTTCCTTTGAAGCTGGTACTGTCAGGTTCCAAAGCAGCACTGAAGATACGTCTAGGCACGCAGGCTGTGTTGACCCCCAGTGTGGAGGAATAGTTGTCTATGCTAACCATGTTTTGGGTTTTTTTTTTTTCTTGGGACTGGCTTGAATCTGGTTCTGTGGATGGAACTCCCATTAGTAGCTGGGATGTGTCTTCTGGTGTCATTTTATCTGAAAGGAACCTGTGTCATGGTGTTTCAGAATGCTCTGCGAGGTTACACCAGGATGCAATAAGTAGAGGTGCTTGGGGAGGATTGTTTCTAAAGCAAGTTCCTGATACGGAGGGAATCATTCACATCATTGCTTCTCTGGATAGCTAATACTTGCTGAAATCTTCAGATCTGTGTCTTTGAAAAGAAATTTTTGTTTGGATAGCCAGATGGGAGTTAGAAGGCTACACTCAGAAATTCTGAGCTTGAAATGGGATTTGCCTTGTACAGGAGGTTACAAATAAGAGCTTTAAATTCCAGGGATTCTGATTTTTGTGTGCAATTGTCCTGTTGAGTAGTTAATCATCTGAAAAGTTGTCAGAGTACCTGCATTATTTAAGCACAAAGGCCATAAAGCACCAGATATAATTGGGCATAATTCAGCAGTGATTTCAGGCCATTTTTGACAATGTCATGAAATGATGTTGTTAGAATAAAACTAGAGCGATCGGTATTTTGTTGAGAGCATTGCTGCATATCCTCCTGTTGTGTCACCCAGTTATTGCGAAGATGCCATTGTGCAATTCAGCCTCCTGGGCAAGGTAAAGAATTCCAGTGTTTCACCTGCCTTAGAAACTTTCCGTGCTGAAATGTTGTTTAGCACAGTTCATCTTCCTGAGCAAACGTGCCTGAGCAAAGACTGCACACATGCACCTTATACAACACCGGACGTGCTCCTTCAATTAGCATTTGTGCAGATCTGTAGCTATTTTGAGAGGAAAGATGTGGGTTAGGTGGAAAGAGATTGAAGGAGGCAAAAGGATTGCGGGAAGCAAGAAAAGGAGAAGGACTTTTCCCTCTGCTGGGGAGACCTGCCTCTGTAGTCACACTGTCCTGACCCTTCAAAATCCTTTGAGCTGTGGTCTCCTGTTAGGATGAGGCTTAACATTTTTTACAGGTGTTTATTTCCTTCCGTTCCCTCCCTTTCTCATATTTCTCCTCCCCCAATTCTGGATTTGAATAAGAATCTGTAGACTTCTTATGCGATACAGCCTGGGACTGCTTTGGCAGTAGTACATGACTGTTTTGGTTTTTTTTCCAGAGGAAACACGTCCGAGTGTGAGTGACATTCTGGTTGTCCTGAAAGTGAGAGATTTCAGAATTTGACCTAATCTTGAGATAGGACCCATTTGCTCTGACCAGAGCTTTCTGCAGTAGTGAGGTTCCAAAAGTCTGGCTGTCCTGTCCTCTTATACTGGCCAGGATCTGAGCATTTGATGGTATACCATGCTCCCACACTCAAGCATATCCACAAGGTGAAGGAAAGCAGCGTTTAACAAAGCTGATTATTTTCTTATGAAAGCTAATTGTTATTTTAGACTTATCTCCCCTCTAGCTGTGGCGCTGCAAATAGATCTAAATACCATTTGTGTGCTCATCCCTCATAATGAGAGTTATCCTTCACAGATGGCTATATGCATGAATATTTGTCTGCATATACTGATTGTTAATGAATCACCTTAATGACTTTTATGGTTCCTGATCAGTATTGAAAAACTACTTTCTTTTTTTCTGTACAGTGTATGAATGCCTCCCACACGCAGTTAAGTGTAGTATTTTAGCACCTTCATCCAGGTGCTTTGGCTGTGCATGAGGAAGCGGGGAGGTAGCATGAGGATTCGGACATGTAGTCTGCCCTCAGAACTCAATCAAGATTATTTTATTGTAGCATCTGAAGTGAAGGTTCAGGTCAAAGACTGCCATATTGCTGAGAGTTTAGGAGCCTAAAATTAGTCATGTGAGGTACTGTGAGAGTACATGAATGCCTGATTTATGCATCTACCATAAAATTACAGTACCTAGATAGGCAATCTCTGCTATTTTTATACAATTATGAAAGGTGCTGAAAAGATTCCTATTCATATAGCTGACTTGAAATTTGAAACAGTAAGACAGAAATCCTCACCTCAGACTGTCTAGAAGACAACAAAGTAGCTGGAAAAACCTGGTAGTAGATGTACTTGGGAACAAGACAGCCATCTGCTTGTTGATCTTAATAAGCGTTAATGTATTTAATTATAGATTCTCGGCACTGTGGGACATGTTGCAGCTCTTTTGATTCTGACCGAATGGTGTTTCCCGCATCTCTTTTGCGGTTTTGGTGATACCGGGCCAGTCTGCAACGTTCTAGGAGCATTGGTTGAAGAACATGGGATCTGGTAGTTCTGTAAACACCAACTACAAGTACTCCCTGCAGAAGTCTGAAAATGGTGAGTGATTCTTTGAAAAGTAATCTTTTCCTGTCTGCTCCTGCACATGCTCTTGGGAGGCTGCAGTGGATGTGTTTCTTTTCTGAGTTACCTGGTTTTCTTCACAGAATTAAGGTGAGGTTCTGTCTTTCAGTATCCTGTCACAAGGAGTCTCAGCTGTCAGGCAGAAGACCCACACGCTTGAGAAAATAACAGCTGTTTAGACCAGGATTAGATTAAATTCAACCAAAACCTGACCAGGAATGAAGCAGCAAAAAGCAGTTCTGTTTGTTAAACTAACATCTGATCGATTAATCAATTGCTGGCTAATGCACGTGTTGTCACATGCTGACAGTGAGATAGATGGTATCCCCCTGCTGCTTCTGGTGGACTCCATTTTTAAAGACTGTGTTAGCGGTGCAGGACTGATAAAGCAGAAGCATTAGCAAAGCCAAAATATATCTGGTTGTAAAGAAGGTAAGATGGTGTGGCTAAGGAAAGCTGAAGAGCAAGAAGTGTGCTTTTTTTCTAATTATGTCAGTGCAATGCTCTCACTCTGCTAATAATCTATAGACTTTTTTATGGCTCTTGAAGCTGTGATGATTTAGTTTTATGAAAACCTCCCTATGATAGTATCAGTTTTTTGGGTGTGTGCTTAGGTCTGCTGTGGAATAAAGGGAGTTTGTGAGTGAGACTTTACACATAAGGAAGTGTAAAAAAGTAAACAGATTCCTATGTTGTTTGAATCATTCAGTCATCAGCATTGGCAGAACAGCAGTATGGTGCAAACTGTTTGCAAGTGCTTTGAAGGGAAAAATAGTGATTGCATTTAGAAGTGAGGAAACCAGGGATACCATTCTGACTCAGCCTTTTTTGTTTGTAATTTTTCCTTGTTGAAAAACTCCCACCTTTTTTTAAAGTAAGTTAGATTTGTCTATTGCCTACAGCACCAGAGATCCATGGACTTTCCCACAAAGTTCAGGGCCATTTTATCATAATGGCTTGTTTATAACAAACAAAATGTAACATAAAACTAGTTTCTTACTTGAAACTCTGCATTAGATGTTATACCTTATCAACAGTTTCCCATGAGAGTAAAACCTCTCTGAATTTCTTGAATCTGGCTTTCAAAACCCTTCAGATCTGCTGATCTGGAGCTAATTAGGACTTTCCACCCAAGTACAACGTGCCAGGCCATGTCCTGTCCGCCTTGTACAAGGCCTAGAGGCTGTTCTGATGGGAAGTGTAGCCAGCAGAGCTGTGTTAAACCAGCCCTGCACTTGAGTGAAGAAGGGGACGAGGAACCCAAGAGAGGGTGCAGACTCCCTGTAAGCTGATGTGTCAACTATACTGCTAGCGTGAACAGGCATATTTTAGTTTCAGTGCTGCCACTTTGGCATGCTTTCAGTAGCTTATATGGTGATGTATGATTCACTTTACTGCTTGGATCCTCATAAAATGTGGATAAATATATTTCTCTTCCTTTTTTATTATTTTTTTCTAAACCAATACAAACACTGCCAGATGAAACTCACCCAGGTAAGCTGGTAAATTAGAATACCTGGCTTTTTCAGTTGCAGAGTCAGTCTCTGTAAAAGTAGTGTAAAAAACCAATGCCTTGCCCATCTGGAGCTTAAAAAGCTGTAGATGGGAATGTATATATGCTCTCTGTGTGCTTGATAACAAGTCTTTAGTAGATTTTGGTTTTAATGTTTGAAAGGATCTAGTTTTCATCGGTATATGTGGAGTTGTAACTATGAATTTCTGTTTGGGATTCAGGTGAAATACATCTGACCCTTACTGCAGTAATTGGACATTTATCCACTGCTAACAGAATGCAAGATATTTAGAAGCTGTTTATCTTAGAGAGTGATCGTGACTGATTCTGGTTACATGCCAGCCAAATTACTGTACAGGGAGTAAGGCAGCTAGTGTTGGGTCTGTTATAAAGGAGGCTTGAAGAGGTAGCATCAGGAGCACCAAACTGCAGGGAAAAAAACTCAGGCTTTTTATTTCTTCATGGCCCAGCAGATCAGTAAGCATTTTTTCAACAAGATATAAGGCTCAGGCAAAGAAGACCCAAGTTATTCTTCAATTAAGGCTAGCCAAGTCTTACCTTCTGCCCATGACTTCACCGTGACTTGGTTCCCCAGCTGCACAACAGCAACAGCTCGTCCCTATTTGTGCTCTGCGGCTCCTAGTGCTGTAACAGTAACATAATTTAGAAGGATTATTATTTTCAATACGTAAGCCATCAGGATATCTTATTTATGTAAAGGTCAATGTTTCCTGCTGAAGTACATGAAGGGTGGTTTATGTACATAATTAATGCAAGCTAGTCGTATTAATGGGATCTCTTTGTCTCTTGCCAGCACTTAGCAACCTTTGGGGAAAGGGGGGGGATTTCCATCTTTTTATAAGGCTTTACCACTACCCACACCCCATTGCTCTCCCTGCTTTGATGAATGTGGTAGTGCTCTCTCACAAACTAGATGCCAAGGGAATATGAGCTTCTGCAGCAGGGCTAACCCTGTAACTGTCATCTCCATTTGATTTTGGGGCCAGCCTGTAGACAGAGCAGTCATCCCTCCCTCCCTCAGCTAAAGATGACACAGAGAAGCATCGTTAGAAAGCGTTTTAAGCATAGGGGTCTAGGGTAGGGCTCTAGAAATGAACAGGAAGGGACACGGAGCGTAATCAAAAGCGAGATGCCAAGTGGCAGAGCTGGTTGGCAAGGTGCCGTAAAGTAACCGGGTGGTCCAAATGGGGTCAAGACCGGCTAAGGAGGATGAATTTTTTTTCTAGAGGTACATAAATTTCTGTGACAGAACTTGAAAAAGGAAATGGGAAACTGCACCAGTGTGCTTCACTTTAAATATGCACACACCGATCTGAAGTAATCTTTTAATGAAAAACACTGGAATTGGGGAAATGCAGAGGAATGGTTATATTTTAAAGATCAGGGCAAATAGGCATCATTTGGAGGGAAGAGGCTGGTGCCAGTTCTGGCTGTGGATTGAACCATGACCTGGCACCTGGAAATTCCTGGCATTTTGTTCTTCTGTGTCATTAAGTGACCAAAGATCCGTATCCCTCTTTTCACTGTGGGTGTTGATTTTGTCTTTATTTTATTCCAAAATAATGGTATATTAACATTTATGCTAGAGTAGATCCCTTCTGAAGTCTGTCCAGAACTGCAAAAGCTGAGGTATTTATTTGGATTAAAGGAAGGTAGACAAACCCCATATTTTTAAGGCTCTGGAAGGGGACTCGGTGTCTTGTTTTACCCCAGCTCTTTGTGTGGCTTCAGTCATATCTCTGGTTTCCTGAAGCCCCAGTACCTAGACTTTAAGACGGACAGGAAAATGATCAAGGTAGATAGAAAGGGAGAAAATTGTCTATTAATACTGAAGAACGTGTTTGGATCTTTAGGCCATAATAGGTTGTTGTTAACTCTGGTGCCGAGGAGCCAGCAGAGATGGTTCGAAGTGCTTCAGAGGTCTCTGGTCAGGCAGGGTCAGATCAACCTTTTGCAATATGGTGAAAAGAAGCAGGTGTTTTGTTATCCTTAGTATTTAGGCATCAGAACACCTTTCTAGACAACTTGCTCCTGAAAAAGATGGTCCCTCTTCAATTTTCAGGGTCGGGAAAGGAGCAGTAGCAGGGTACCTCAGCTGCAGCCGCTGCAGCTCAGCAGCTTGGCTCTGGTTTTGTCCCCTAGCTTTCAAGGCAGCTGTCTTGATCCAACAGTGGTATCGGCGCTACGTTGCTCGGCTGGAAATGCGCCGACGTTGCACCTGGAGAATCTTTCAATCCATTGAGTACGCTTGCGAGCAGGATCAGATCAAGGTAAGGTGCCGAGAAAAAGAGTATGTAGGAAAATACATAGGAGGGTGGTTTCTGTGCCACAGACTCGCTCGTTTCTGGCTACTGGCTGGTAATCCTGTAAGTGCTTCAGTGGGCCAAGGACTGGGTTTCCTGCCCGTTTTTAGCCTATTGATTTCCTGCCTGCTTATGTCTGATGAAACCCTAAGTAATGAGTCTTGAAAGAAGGCCATAAGGACCATTTATCATTGTTTTTCCTGAGTCTGAACACAGTAGGCAAGCCTAGTTGTTTTGTTACTTCAACTTTGATTAATATTCTCTTATATGGTTGCCTTGCTGTCAGGCAGGGAGAGGGAGGACTTACAGGTGTACTTCTGCTTGTATGGCTGAAGGTAAAGCTACTTTTTTGACTTGATCACAAGATACTCAAAACTAGAATTGGTATAGTATGAGAGGGGCATAGATAATACTTCCAGAAAGAAGAATCACGTTAAGTTGCCACTCTGCAGAATTTCATTCCAGGGTGAATGATGATGGGCTCTCTCTCTTCTTGCAGCTTCACAACTTCTTCAGTTACCTTATGGACCACTTCACACCAAGCAGCAGTAAAGAGAGTAAGTTTCTACGTGCCGTTTGTAGATGTGGCACCAGCAGCTCCGAAGGTTGCACCCTGTATTGATTCTTTGCCCAGTGCTGGTCCTTCAGGATGGCAGAGGGGACCAAGGGAGTCTAAAGAGTGATGCCATCAGGAATTTGGATTGGGAGTGAATGGTCTGGAGACTGTCAGAGCTGTGCGAGGGATGAGGGGCAATTTCTGCTCTTTAGGAGCTGGAAGGGGGAATAAAAGCTCAGTATGTTTTTTTAAGAGCAGTATTAGAAATCTGCATTTTTTCAGTGATCCCTGGTGACCAGGACTTTACAGAGCCCATTTCTGAAGTGAAAGAACCCATCTTCAGCAAACTGTGCTCTAGGGTATCTACTTTATTTGTATTTAGTCTCTCGCTTATAACTGGGGGGGAGGAGAAGTGCTGTGGGAACCAAACAGTATCTTCCTGAATCAGCAGAGAGCATTATATGTTATTTCTTAGTGCTGGGAACTTGCAAATGAGCTTAGCTCTGAAATCTGATGGTAGTAAGTCAAAATTAACTATTTACTTTGCTGACCATAACCTGCTGAAGTTCTCGGTCCTTCCTTTCAAACTGCCACACTTTTTCTCAACCCCCCCCATATGTTACAACAAAGCTCTGTTGAAGATGATTTTTTTTCAGTGTCTGTATAAACCAGGACAATAATGTCCTGTTCCTTGAATTGGGCTCTGAGATGTTACAGCAATTAAAAAAAATGCGTATTTATACAAATTTTGTGCAACACTGAGAATGTAGGTGCAGGCTTAGAAAAAACAGTGGGACGTAGGAGACAGTTCCTTATTATACAGTTTGCTTTTGCATGTCATTGAAAGTAAGATTTCAGTTAGCCATGGCAACCAATGTCCATCTGGCTTTACCAGAGTTTTGCAGAAACTAGCACAGCTGCCAGCACTGCCTGACATGTAGCACATGGAAACTTGTCCCTCCCCCTGCAGGCTCTTCCCCACTGCAAATTCTGTAGTGGTGTCAAACTAGCAGCTAGCCTCCACTGCAGCCATTGCTCATGAGCCTAACCAAATAACTTTTTATTTACCAAATTACTAGAATGGTGTATTGAGCCAACTTACCTTTTTCTTGTCTCTTTCTCTTTCTAAAAAAACCCCAATCAAACCAACCAATCTGCCATCCAGGGGATTTTATCAGTCGCATGTTCATAAGCGGGGAAAGCTTCAAAGAGGCAGAGCTGGAAAAATACTGTGACTATGAATCCATTGAGGTGCCAGATGCCTACACTGGACCCCGTCTCTCTTTCCCACTCCTTCCTGACCATGCAACTGCCTTGCTGGAAGCTTTCAAACAGAAACAAGTAAGGATCCCAAAAGGAACCATGTCTTTCCCTTCTCTGTGCAGGGGTGTAGGATAGATATTTGGTTTTAGCCTTCATAGCAAGCTAAGTTAATTGGAGTATAAAGAGCTTGGCAGGCTGTTAAGCAAAGGGGGATGGAAATGATACGGTATTTCCCCCTGCCATAGGAACTTTTTTCCTTTCTGAAAATGCAGTTCTGACAAAACTGAAAACCGTTTGTAGATGAGTGCCAATATTAATCTGAATTTCATTTTAAAAGGAAAAAACCCCACAACAGTCCATGCTGAAATATTCTGTCATTTTGTAAATTCTGTCAATTTGTAAAAATGTATAGAATGGCTCAGATGGAAACAGCTGATTAAAATTATGTTTCATGCCATGCAACTTTGACTCATATTTAAAATGTAAAATGTGAGGTTTTTGATGAGGACGTCCAGTACCAATTCAGCAGCACTAACAAGACAAGTCCTCCTACAACTGTGGTGTTCTGCTGCCATCCCTCAGTCAAGGTGCTGAACTGCAAAATAGGCCAAAACATCCCTTCTCCAAACAAAACAACTTCTAAAACAAAGGTCTTTAGTGTCTTGACTAATATTAAATGCCTACATGCCGGGTCTGAGTGAACATATTTCTGCAGAACACATCGCAGCTCAGGGCCTGGCTTAATGTGGAGAAGGCTATGAAAGATCTAGAGGAGCAGCTTCTTACCTGTGATACTGGCCTAGAACTTCTGCTGCTCTAGGAGGTGGCGTTGCCCAGCAGATATAGTCTTAACCACAGGGTGCTAGGGCTTTTGGGTTCTCATGCCAGCCCTGCCAGTGCCGAGGCTGGGCTGCTTTCGGCGAGTCTTTTCCATCCTGCTGTTCCCCAGTATTTGCCTCATCTTGTTTGTAGGCCCATAGGTCAGCACCGAGTCGTCCCAGTCAAGAGTTTGTGCCATCCAGGCTATCGTGGTGGGTCCTTGGGGCCTGTGCAGACAGAACTGCATTGCTGCTCAGAAGTCACTGATTTCCTGCTTTAATCCCTTCACTTTCTCCTAGTAGCAGCTCCACGCTCGCTATGTCTTAAACCTTCTGCATGAGACCAGGAAGCACCTCAAGCAGTTGCCAAACATCAGTCATGTCTCCACCTGCTATAGCGAGGAGATCACCGTGTGCGGTATGTCTGGGTGGGAGGGCACTGCACAGTCTGGGGCAGAACTCTCACATGAAAGGGGTGGGAAAGATATAAAATGGTAGTGTGACCGTGATGTCCTCCTCTACTCTGTGCAGAACACAAATGCAGTCTATAAGCAAAATGTGTGTTGTGCTGAGAGGCAACTGGGGCTGTCTAAAATATCTGGGTTTACCCTGTGATGCTGTATGGTGAGCTGCTCCGAAGACTAGCCTGGAGACTGGAGGGAGCAAGTCTGCATCATGGCCCTATTTCTGCTTGGTCTGGAATGGGATGGGGGTGTGGTTTGTCTCTTCGTAGCCTGCCTCTGGCTTCCCTGAGAGATTTTGGAATACATCATTAACAAACCCTGCCCCTAGATGGTAGCATTCAGTTTGGCTTAGCCCCCTGTAGCAGTGATGCCACAGTGATTATAAAAATGCAAGGAGAGGAGGAGGTATGGATAGAAAAGATGAGGATATACATTTGTCTAAGGGAAGACGAAGGGTGGTCATGATGGCCTGTGGCTCTTAAAATTGTTATACATTACAGCAAAGATTTAAAGAATTTTTCAACTGGACTCAAATTTGTCTTTGTTCTGTCACCTCAACCTTGGAGTCCTTTTACCAAACCACAGAAACTGCACCCAGTCCAGGACTGGCCTCACAACTCAGTCATTTTCTGTCCTGTTTTGTGGCCGAGGATTATTTGAACAACAAAGTCCTGGAGCTGTTTTGGCTGAGTCTTCATTACCAGCAGCGTATGCATTCAGATCCAGAATACTAACACATCTTTGTGTCCTATCAAGTAAATCTGAAAGCTTTTTCACCATCATTTTCCTGCTAGGAAAATAGGACTAATGTTTAAGCTTTGAGATATTTCTGAAAAATGTGTACATAGCATGGACTTTTGCATGCAGTCAGCTTCTGGAAAACAAACCTCTCTCCCCAATATCACCTTAAATGATAATTTAGTTTGATTATTATTTTGTATGCAAAGCTTTCTCCCATGTAATGATCAAAGTCAAAAAGTGTCTTGTGTCATGTTGTGTCCTCCTAAGAGACAAATGAACAAAGCTTCTGAATCAGAGTCTTTAGAAGCTGGTGTAGGCTTTTTGCTGTCCTTCTCAGGCTTCAGCTCAAGTGTCTCCATCATGTCCTTTTCCTTCGGGTACATTGCCTCAGTGTAAGGAAACTTGTACCTTGAACTTCCCAAAATACTTCAGTGGTCATTGATTTATAGAGGAGATACTTCACAGGAAGTTATTTATTGGTGTCTTTCTAAGTTAAACGTAGTGTGACTTGTCTTTTTGTGCCTGTTAGGAGACTTGCACGGCCAGCTGGATGACTTGTTCCTCATATTTTATAAGGTAGGCACCTTATTTGGAGAGGGAGGCCGGCCAGGCATTGTGAGAGGTATCGCATGGGTCATGCTGAGAAGCATTTGCAAAATTGGGCCCTTCACGTGTCATGTGATTCTTCAGATCGATTTGATCAGTTTTAAATGGCTTCACAAAGCAGCAGCTTATTCTCTTGCTGACTTTGAAATCCGATACACATGTACATTTGGGAAGTGCCAGTGGACATTTTTGTAAGCGCTGATACCAATGGCAGCCCTTCCTGACTACCAGCTTTCACTTTTCAGTGCATTGGCCACTGGGACCCTACAGGATAAAAATAAGAGTCAGGGTCTATTGCGTAAGGTAACCTGGGACAGGAGTGAGAGAATGTGCAGCTGCAGGGGGGAGGTATATGGAGATCATGGGGAGGCCTCTCTTGTAACATCTGCCTGTTCCTTGTTTTTACAGAATGGCCTTCCTTCTCCTTCCAAGTCCTACGTGTTCAATGGGGACTTCGTAGACAGAGGCAAACAGTCCCTTGAGGTCCTCATTGTCCTCTTTACCTTCCTCTTGATCTATCCGAAGGAGGTTCATCTCAACCGCGGCAACCATGAGGACCACATGGTCAACTTACGGTATGGGTTCTCTGCGGGGCTGATCGCGACGTCAAGGGTGTCACTGCGAAACCCCACTGAACTTCCTTTCTCCTGTTCCTTTAGTTATGGTTTCACCAAGGAAGTAATGCAGAAATACAAGGTAGGCATATGTTTGTGTCTCCTTTACCACGTCAGATGTGGACTTTGAAGGCTCGATGCCTCGTCTTTTTCTTTCTGACCTGTCCTCCTAGGTGCATGGGAAGAAAATCTTGAAGATGATTCAGAATGTCTTCTGCTGGCTGCCCCTGGCCACCCTAATTGATCAGAAAGTCCTCATTATACATGGGGGCATCTCTGACACCACTGACCTGGACATGCTTGAGAAAATTCAAAGGAACAAAGTAGGTTTTATTACCTGGATATTGCAAGAGACAGCAGTGTTGCTGGTTTGTGGTGAGGAGCTTATTTCTACATGTCTGCTTGGCTGTTGATGAGACAAATCTAAAGGATGGTCTTCCTAGACAAACTGTTTAGTCACAGGCTTGCAGTGGATTGCCTTGGTTTAATAGTGTGTATGCAGGAGGCGTGAAGGAAAGAAGCATTTTTGGCTTCTGGAAGATGTAAGGATTGTAGCCAGGGAAGTAGGGGATAATGGCATGGGTGAATAAGATGTGCTGGTGCTGACTGTACAGAGAGATTATGAGACTTTGGCCCACAGTTCCTTAGCCTCTTTTTCCCCTAGATTTCCAGAAGGATTTTGGTAAGTCGTATAACTTGTCTCTGCCTCGCTTTCTAGTTGAGAAATACTGCTTCCTTTCTCCAAATGTAATGACAAGCACTGCATTAGTCATTAGTCCTTCCTTCATTCTGCTGCCCAGTTCCCATTGAAGATTAAATCCAAGTACTCTACCTTTTGTGAAATGTCTGAGCAGCATAAAGTCAATGAAGAAGAGAGAGATCTGTAGTCAGGATAGATGTTGTGCCCCAGCTGTAAACCAAGAATGGCACATCCGAGAGGATGGCACTAGTAATCTCCCACAATTAATCAGCATTGACGGCAAGCAAAGGGAATTGAGGTTCGGAGGCTTGGGTCACTTGATGGTCTGCCAATGGAAGATGTTAGAGCTGGAGATGTAGGTTTCCAAGCGGTGTGACCAGCTCTCTTTTCTCTCTTTCCTCTTTCAGTTTGTTTCTGTATTAAGAGGGAAGAAAAGAAAGGAGTCGAATAGAAATGTGGAAATACAGGAATTAAAGAGGGAGAGCAAAGTAGAGGCTGACCCAGCAGGGAACGAGGCAGCCCTCAGTTTACCTCTGCAGCCCCGGCCAGCCCAGGCTCCCAGCATGGCCAACAGGCTGGAGTTTTCCAAGTGGGTCCGGCAGACGGTACAGGAGCAAATCGAGTGGTGCCGCCGGCTGGTGGACATCAGCGAGTCGGAGTCGGAGGAGCTCACTTACTCTAGCGTGGTCTCCTTGACAGACTTGGATGAGCCATGCTGGACTCGCCAGGATGAGTGGAAGCAGGTGAGTAGTCTAAGTGGGGCTCTGAGCTTGGTGGGCTGTGGGTGCCTCCTGCAGGTTTGCTCTCTGTTATGAGATCTCAGTACAAAATATGTGGCTTAGTGCACAGACCTCTGCAGAGAGATTTTTGCTGCTTTGTATAGTGGAGTTCAGGAGCAACTCAAGTGTTGAAGTGCCAGCGGGCAGGCTAATGGAGTTTGTGCTATTTTGTACCTACTGCTCTGTAACCCGAGACAGTCTGGTGTTGATTATTCAGCCGTAAGGGGTCAGGAAGGGCTGTACTGTGAGCTCATGATTGATGTCTGCTGCTTGGGGATGTTTTGTTAGATATCTGCACTACATCTAGCCCGTCCTGTGGGATGGTTCCCTAGCAATTGAAGAGCTGTGCGTGAGAGTCACATAGGAGAACGTAAGCTGTGTGCAAGACTGGCGCTAGCTGCCATTCTGCTGATGCCTTTCTCCTACCCTTGCGAATCAGCCTGTTCACTGGGCTTTTGGCTTTCTGTGCTCAAGGCTCTGTCCCAGCATTTGCCCCTAGCACAGCACTCATCCGTTGTTGTACAAGTAAAATCGCTGCTTAGGCATAGAGTGGGGCAACAGGTTTTCTTGATTCACTGCAGGGAAATAATAGACAAGACTGATGGTAGAGCCCAGTGGTCATATCACTTACAGTGTACATAGGTCATCTGAAGTCAGCTCTGTAGGTAATGAATGAGCACGTCATTCGCTGATGAGCGAGTGGTGATCTTGGGTACTAAGAGCAGACTGAATTTGTGGTTTTAGCCGGGCTGCACTGTGAATAGATGGCTAGGCAGGTCAGAGCCTGGGAGCTTGGTTTCCTGTTTGTGTTAGACCAGTCTGTGTAAGCCCCTTCTGTGCACTCTGAAACCATTGTTACTTCATGTTACGTATGACATCTTGGCATTGCACACCTTATCAGCATAAAGCTATATATTGAGGTCAGGGTTAAAGAGATTAAACTTTAATCCAAATAGTGGTTACTGAGTCAGCACTTACTTACATTTCTGGAGGCTGCAGAATGTCCTGGCTAGAGAGCAAAGGAGTTTAATACTAAGCCGGCTCATGGCCTCAGGATCTGCTGGGTGTTCTTGCCCTGGGACCTGGTTTGGGATGGAGGAGGACAGACAAGGCTCTGAAATCTTAAAGGCAGCAAGTGGAAAGTTTGTATCAGGCCTCATTTATGGATACCCCTCTTCCCCCAGGCACTTTGGGTGTGCCTGTAGCTCCAGGCCAACAATATTGTCACCTCTGTGGTGGACCAGGCCGGTGACAGTCCTGTGGAGAGTATGGTGGATCAGCTGGGATGCAGGAAACATCTCTGTTTCCCTGCACTATGGTAATAGCAGCAGGCCAGGGAGGAATTCAGAGAGAGCGCTGTATTTGCTTAGTAAACTTCGATGGGTGTTATCTGCTGGGTATACTTTATGCAGTGAACTTTCCAATTCTTTCAGATTTTAGACATTCTCTGGAGTGACCCTATCCCTCAGGAGGGCTGCAGACTAAATACAGTGCGAGGTGGTGGCTGCTACTTTGGGCCTGACGTGACGGGCAAGATCCTTGAGAAGTACAACTTGCAGTTCCTCATCCGCTCTCATGAGTGCAAGCAAGAAGGCTACGAGTTCTGCCACAACCGGAAGGTTGGTGAGGGGGATGGCATGAAAGGATACTTGGGTTTCCGTCCTGCCAGGGTGGGGTTTCTGTGGTGGCTTGTCTCAGCTTTGCATTTCTTCCAATGGGGCTTTAAGTACATACAAAATTGTTGAACAGCCTTATTGGGAGTTACTGAAGTGTGTTCCCAGCCAAGGTCTCTGGTCAGGACAGTCTGGAGGCACCTACTCTGTTGGGGGCATCTGCATCTGTTGTGCAGGCAAAGCACGTCCTTGTGCGTGGTATCTGAGAAAAGGTCTGAACCCATTTGTGCCATTAACCCCTTAACGCAGCTGTTTCTGAAGATGATGTGCAAAAGGGTGTTACTAAGCTGCTGCAGCAAAGGTTTGCTCTCAGAAGATTCATGGTCACTTCAGTGACTTCAACAGGGGCACTTCTGATCCTGCTCACTGCAGTGGAGAGTGGAAGGTTGTCGGGAGAGGTACAGTGAAATTGCAGAAGCCCAGCACTTGGCCAGATCCACGTGAGACCAGTGCCACCCTCGAGGAATTCACACCTGTAAGGCTCCCAGGACAGCTGCTGCCTCGCTCTTCCTTTTCCACGTAAACATGGTGCTTTCACAGTTTGTTGACTCTAGATGGGATTGGTTGTGTTGTTTTCACTGATACATGTATATATAATAAGAGGATGTACATACTGACTGTAAATGCTTCTCTTTTTGGGGCGTTAGGTGCTGACCATTTTTTCAGCCTCAAACTACTACGAGATTGGCAGCAACAGGGGAGCCTATGTGAAGCTGGGACCCGACCTCGTTCCCCATTTTGTTCAGTACCAAGCGAACAAGACAGCCCATACTCTCACTATGACCCAAAGGCAAGGCTTTCTGGTTGCTCTGTGTTCACCAAGTCAAAATTCTGAAAGGGAAAACTTTGGGAGCTTTGGGAATGTTTGACTTTGGAGCTGAACTTTCACAGCTTGATTTACTAAATCATACTGCTAGAGGAAGACTCAAGCTTTGTGCAGAGGGAGGCTCAAGGGTTGAGGAGGGAGCATTACAAGATGAGAAGGGCACTCTTTTTCACAGACTGCTGATGTTTCAGCTTCTCTTTTCAATGGCAAGTTTTAACTTTCAACCCTTGCTGAGGTTCACTTCAGCTTTGTTACTTCACAAATTGATGCAGGGATTGATTCCAGGCATGCAGCGCCTTGTCATGAGCACTGAGATGCAGCTTTGGCTGTGCAAAGCAGTTGTGCGAGGGTCTGGGCAATGCATGGACAGGACAGAGGACTGGGAAAGTGCAGCTTCTCTTGTGCTTCATGGCAAGTCTTTAATGTGTTTCTCTCTTTTCGGCATTGTCCAGAATCAGCAGAGTGGAGGAGTCAGCCTTTCGAGCCTTGCGGGAAAAACTCTTTGCTCACACTTCAGCCCTCATCAGTGCGTTCAAGGCCTACGATAAGGACAATACAGGTAAATCTGAGCCGAGGGACACTCAGGTTAATTCCCTGGTAGGACAGGATTCAAGCGGCAAAGTTGAGTGTGTGGCTGGTTGGGAGACTCCTCACCGATAGTTGTCAGCAACTGTCATGGGCGGAGGCTGTGCCAGACCTTGCCAGAGCATTGGTCCCGTCTGCTGTTATTCCGCATCTCTGTTGGGAACCTGTTAATGCCTCAGAGTGGTATTATAATGTGGGGGTGTTGGAAAAGCAAGATGTGATTAGCCTGCGTAGCAGTTTAGGCTTGGTGCTAGGAGAACCCTTTGGAACAGAAGTATTGAAGAAACATTGGAAAAGATGACCTGGAACGTGTCTGTCATGTTTCACTTGGGTAGGGCTGGGTGGTCTCTAGAGCCCCTTCAGCCCTGGACTCTAATATCACTGGGAAGAGGAAAGCGAAGGATATCGTCCATGGCAGCAGCCTTAAGGAAAGAGCTGAGGGTTCATAATTCTTTGGCTGCCAGGAGTGCTCTGCTGGTGCAGTGACCAAGACATGTTGCTGAGATATGTCCATTTGTGGGCTGGGGGAGAAAAGGAACACAGCATTTGGCAGAACTGGTTTTTCGTGGGTAGAACTGCTTTCTTCCCTGGCAGCAAAATTGTTCATAAAAGTCCAGTTCAGCTGTTACAGCAGCTGCTAAACTAGGGCCTTTTCCATGTTCCTGGGTCACTGAGGAAGTACTAGTGCAGTTGTGTAGGCCATGATCTGCAGGGTGACCCTGGCTGCAGGCCACAAATTTATAATGAAATATCCAAAGTTGGTGTCTTCCCATTTTTCAGATGTTTGCAGCCCCATGGCAATGATCAAAAGCCTGCTGAGGCTGGGGGGAGCAGCAAGTGCACTTGTGCACTGCAGTAGCTGATGTCTGTACAGCCATGTAGGTTTTTTTCCTGTACCAAAGTGGTCAAGTATGCCATGGACAAATAACACTGTTGCAGTCAGCAGCACAATAGACTGGATATATGTACTGCTCTAGGCTTTTTACTTTGCCTTCATGTGCTTTGGGCTGCTTATCTCTCAGAGGTCTCCAAGGCTCTCCCTTTTCCTTACAGGAAGGATCACGCTGAGCAATTGGGCGACAGCAGTGGAGTCAGTCTTGCACCTGGGATTGCCCTGGCGAATGCTGAGACCACAGCTTGTGCGCAGCACGGCGGATGGCATGCTGGAATACAAGTCCTGGCTCGACGACTTGGCCATGGAGCAGCGGAGCCAAGAGGTAAGGACTCGCCCCCTTCCATCAAAGCATGATGCAAAGCAGCTCACCAGATCCCCAGCACGTGGAACCAAGTATGGTACAAAAGGAGAGTGGATGGCTCCTGTATAATCCAAAATCGTACTAAAGTCGATGGAAAAGCTTGCATGAATTCAAGTAGTCCAGAGGCATTTAGCCCACTGTAGAAATAGATGATGCATGTGAAATCAAAACCTAGAGGTAGTTTTGGATGCAGGCTCTTGAGTAGGAAAACTATATTCCATTGTCTGAGTCACAGTTTCTTAATTACACCCAGGAAACCTAACTCTACAATGGTTAAAAAATGTAGCCCAAGTCACTGTCTTCTCTGTTAGCCTGGAAAATCTCTGTTTGGAAGCGGTAGGTTGCTGATGTGCTATAAAGCAGTTGCACAAGAGTCCAGACATCACAAACCTGTTTCATAAGGCACACACAATACAAAGTGCATTGCTGGCAAACCTGAGAGCAGCAAACATTTTCATTATGGGAAGGTCTGCCATAACTGCTCAGAGAAAGCAGAGAGCTGTCAGAAGGGTAGAAGGAGTGTGACCTTGTTGTCTTGCAGCACATCCAGTCAAGCTTGCTGGAAGTCATTTATAGAAACAGATCCAACCTGGAGACCATATTCAGGATCATAGACAGGGATCATTCAGGTAAGCAGGTGTGCAGGGGGTGGCGGTCACTGCATTGTATTCCATTCTACTTTTGGGCTCCCTTTAGTATGTACAAAGGTATTTTTTATATATTTAATGGTTTTAAGGCTTAGCTCTTTCTCCTCCCTCCAGAGCTTCTGGAATGTTAATGCAAGTTGCCACAACCATGACACATTTTGAAGGACTGTGTGTAGTCCAGGTAGAGAATTAATAATTATTTGTTCTGGAAGAGTTCAGCAGAACAAAAATTGTGACGAGAGTCATGACAGTAACGCAGCATACTTGGGATCTTCAGTGTTACCTGCTTTGAAGCCGTCATCTCTACTAAATTACTGTGGGAAAGAGAAAAAACAAGTCTTTGCCTTCATTTGCTTTCCCAAGTTGTATTACGTCTCTCTAGTCCTTCAAGTTGTATTTTAGCCAGTGTTCTCCATGCTAGGGAATTTAGTTGCAGCACGTGCAGTGTAAATTATGAGTGGTTTCTTTCCTTCCTTTAGGGTACGCAAGCAGCAGGGGTGGGATGAGAAATCAAACCTTAGCAGGGGTCCCTCCTTGCATGCTGAGCGGTGACTGACTAGCAGCAGTGCCTGTGGTGACCTTGTGCTGAGGTAGCTGTGCCTTCCTTCTCCACAGGTCTCATCTCATTTGAGGAGTTCCACCAAACCTGGAAGCTGTTCAGCTCCCATATGAACATTGAACTCACAGATGATGGCATCAATGACTTAGTTCGCAGCATTGATTTCAATAAGGATGGAAACATTGACTTCAACGAGTTCCTAGAAGCCTTTCGCCTTGTCAAACAGTCACAGTAGTGAGAACCTGGTGAGGGTTGCCACATCCAATGCCTTGACTGTCTGTGAAGCCAGGGGGACCGCTCCCTACCACACCACAGAGCGTGCCTGCAGATGCGAAGCGGGAAAAGGGAAGGCAGGTACCCATAGCACTTACTGGTTGAAAACGGTGACCGCCATAGCCAACAGCTGGGAACGTAATGGGTAAAATAGATAAGCTGCACTTCAATCTGGCCATTTTTTTAAAGGAGTGTTTTAAGTAGAAATTACTGCTCAAAGAGAAGATGCAACTTAGTTTATCATCTTGTCAATACACGTAATGAAACGTTACATGTCTATTCAAGTGTAGTAAAATGGAAGTAAAGGTATTTCTCATAGGTAGGGTTTTAACCAGGTAGTAAATGCTAGAGCACAGCTTTCCTTTGAATAAACAGTTTTTTCTAGAGTGCCGGTTCAGGGCTGTTCATATCTCCTCTAGTTTGTCAACTCTTGTTAGTGGCAGTGCTGTTCAGCGATAATACCTACTTCCCCTCCATTGTTCCTTTGCTGTGATCCATTTGTTCTGCAAGTTGGAAGCTACTAAAGCTATGCACTGGAGCAATACTTTGAAAAAACCCTCTAATGTCTCAAACATGCAAAACTGGCTCTAGCAGGGGAGGCTTTTTTAAGAAATCTTTTGAGACCAGTTCTTTTTCAAAGGCCAGGGTAGTAGAGCCAGTAGGCCCCTGCGAGAGTGCTCATGCTGCATGTTCAAGCTATTGTCAAAGCATGGTACAACTACAGCTTAAAAAGGGGGAGTGGGGCATAAAAGTGTTTACAAAGAAAAAAACCAATGTATTATACTCAAACATGCAGCATAGTCACTCTCACAAGGGTGTGATGGTAGAAGACTTCACTTAAACTGCTACCCTGGGCCATGAAAAACAGAATTCTAGCCTTCTTGGATTTCTTAGAACAGTCCCCACTAGCACCTGTATTGCACAGTTAAGATAATTTATTATTTGGAACCATGCTTCCAAAAAAAAAAAATCCTTTTCCCCCTTAAGAAGAGAGCCACATAAGCTTTTTTCAACTGTAATGGAACTGTGCTTCCATTAAACACTTTCTGATGCACAATACAGGCTCTAGTGTGCTGAGGCTGTGTTTCTCTTTTTCTGCCTTTCAAATTTTATGAACGGAAAAAAATTTTTGTGTGGGGTTAATGAACAAAATGAGTCTGACACTACCGTGTTTGAGGTGTTTCTGGTGTACAAACTCCGACCGCAGAGCATAAGGTACTTTTGTTTCAGTTATTTTCAGTGACTTTTGTAATGAGGAAAAAAGGTAATGTGGGGGGTGGGGTGGAAAAGCTGTCTCTCCCGTTCATGTAGTAGCCACCTCCTCTGCAGCACTTGGTACCAGGCAGGATGGAAGGGACAGGACCTTGTGTTTTAGTTGGGAACTAAGGCTGCCAAGCAGCTCTGGGGCATCAGGTCTGATAGCCTGTTACCTGCTGTGTCTGAAGGAGAGGGAAGTACATTAACCTGGAGGTGGTAGCAATTTCACTGCTTAGCTGATGTAGCTGAGAAAGAGCCAACACCATGCACATGTTATTACAAAGTCAGACTGAATTTATTACTCTCCAGCAATTAAAAAAAGGCAGAAGACAATGTCTAGACATTCTGTTGTTATTTAAGGGGCAGCAAAGCTTTGTATAAGTCACATACATAAAGTGATAAAATACCACCTTCAGTTCCTTGCAGTCCAAAGGAAGGACAGAAACTGGAAACATCAACTTCCTGCAGCTTGCCCCAGTAAACGACTGGTACCGCAGAGACCGACACAGTTACAGCGACATACATATCTGTAATGATTTAAATTAGCTGTTTACATAGTGATGTTACTTGATTGTTTTGACAAAAACATGAAAGCGGGCTAAGCTTTCCACGAACCAAGTCACAAGTGGAACAATTCCCTTGGCACTGCATTTCTAGGACAATGCTGTCATAAAAAAAAATAAAAAAGGGAAAAAAGAACAATGTACAATAGTACATATAGTTTTATAGTAAACCAGTATCTGAACAGATTCAGTTTTTCTTCTTTTATTAAAGCATATACAGCTTTATAAAATATAAACCTTCCAAAGGTCAAGTTCAAAAGCTTAGAAGAGGCTTTACTAATTCTAAAGATAACAGCCAAAATACCATTGCTCCTAGAAGATACTTGTTTTATTTTACCTCAACAGTTTTAGCCTTGGAAGGTGAACCACGAACGAGTAATGTGTTCTGTGTAAGCCCAGCAGCACCTGCCACGTCAACTGAAGACTCCTCCTCTGATGGGAATGCTCTCATTCAGCCCATGTTCTATAAGTTTGATGTCTTCCAAGTCGTCCTTTATAATGCTAATTAGGTGACTCAAGCCTTCTTGCTGCTGCTTCAGATGCTGCACAGTTTAAAAACCAGCATAAGCATAGCTCAACTTCACAGATTGTAAGCAATATTTCTCAAAGGTGCCATGGCTGCTGGCAACTGCATAGAGTGGTTTTGTACAACACTTCAATGCACTGTCACGGAGAACAATAAGAAGGACTTCAACCTTTCACAAAAACATGACATTCTAGATACCTCTCCCAAGTTAGCACGTAGCTGGCTTAAATTATGAAGTTCAGAGAGTATCCCAGGATCCTACCCAATAATACTTACTTGCTTGATTTCCCTTAAGAGGTCTGCATCGATGTAATAGCGCTCTTCAGCCCGCACTGCTCCAAAGTGATTTTGCATCCTGATTTGGGACATGAGCTCATTCAGTCTGCCCTGGGAGGAGAAACAGGCTTAAATCAAACACAATTCATTTACATCTGTTACAACTCCAGCATGTAGCACTCCATGAGTCACCAGGGCAGGAAGCCCCTCATTCCTTTTTTTTTTTTTTTTTTGGAAGACAGGGCAAGCAACTCCAATACTTCTGAGGACTCAGAGATACTTAAGTATCTATCAGTCATGCAGTAAAGAGCATGACATGACAACCTAGTAACACTGCTGGACTTCTCTTCTGAAAGCTTTCCACAATAAATGTATAGGCATGGTTTGGAAAACTTACATTCTTTTGTGAGGAGAAAACAGAGTTGTTGGCAAAGTTCTATTAACTACTCACCTTGAACTGCGTAGGAGCGTTAAGTTCACACTGAATTGTATCTAACTGTACACGAAGCTGCTCTTCATCTGCTTGAATGGCATAACCGCTTTTCCTTTGGATCTCCTGCTTTATTAACACCTGCAAAAGAAGCCTGTGAGGTTCATTAGAGAAGACTTTGCCCATTTCTTTCCCCACTAGCCCATCCACATGTCTTTTTGCCCTTCCTCCAGCGTGTCTCTCATCAGATTTGTTCTGTCATTTAGTCTGCTGTTCCACGACCTCAGGACAGTCCCATAGCTTCTGAGTAAGTGAGAGAGAAGTTTCCCAAAGTAATAAGACGTGGTGCACACCTGAAGCTTTCCCCAATAGCTCTGCCTGGTACTTTAATCAAGACCATTCAGATGAAATCAGAATTTCATCTTCAACATCAGCCATGCACAAGATCACACAGGTCATCCTACCCCCTCTCAGTTTGTCTTCTGGCACTAGACTGTGCCTCAGAATGAGTTATTTAGACTATCGATGTTACCTGCAATGTTCTGTGAGACAGCGCCATCAGTTTCCTTTTGTATTGTGCAATTTTTGCCATAGTAGTTGTTTGGTTTTTCTGCAGCTCACTGATATCTTCTGATATTATCTGCAGGGGAGATGGAGTCAGTTGGAAGTCACAAGACTTTCTGGTAACAGAACACATCAGTCCCGATTTGAAACCACGATTTTCAAACCAGTGCTCAGTCCAGCAACTTAGCGACCTCACTAAAGATGCTTCCAGGAAAGTTTTTGCTAGACCTCTACTGTTCTGGTTTCTATTTACTTTCACATGCAGCTGGCATTTTCAGAAGGCATCAGAAAACTGGGTGCCCAAACTAGAGTCTGTTCCATTGCAACTCTATTCAACTGGTTTGAATTAGCCTATAACAACACAGCAAGCTTGAACCTGAAAAAAAAACCAAAAGCCAAAACACACTGCTCAGGTTTTGGCCAAAAGATATAATTAAGGAATATATTAAGAATGAGCATTAAAGTGTCACAGCCCCATGCACGTTGTTCCAGTTTCAGTTTTCAACACACAGGAGGCATTGGGG
>JANZLQ010000007.1:7813276-7824924 GCA_026212715.1 Elanus axillaris
CCCCCCCTCATTTAATAGCACATCCTTTGTCAAAAGCAACCAGTCATGATAAAAATGAGAAAACTTACATCTAATCGTGTTTGATGCTGTTTGGTCATCTGATCTTGGACCTTCAATCTTCTCAACAGTTCCTTGAAACCCACCATGGGCACAGGAATAAGTCTACAAGAATACAAATATTTCTTACAACACATTTTTATATTAGACATGTGGTACAGATTAATAATTATTATTATAATCTAAAAAAGTTACAGATAATCTTGCCTATTATAAATTAAGATAATACGTAAACATATCTTGTTTTGCTAAGTTCTAGAGTCCTCACTATTCCTAACAACCTGTTGCTTTTCCATAAAGAAATCTGCCTATGTTATCTGTAACCACTGGAGGGTACAAGGGTACATCACTTTCAGCTGCAGGAATAAAGACAAAAAAACCATGATAATTGCAAAAAATAAGTCACAACAACTAATCCATGGAATGGATGACACCACAACTTGAAGTAATGCAAGTAAGGCTCTTTATCCTGACAACTCTTAAGCACCTAAAGAGGTACATGGATTAGACAGGCATTTCTAGTAATCCTCACTGCTTCAAATGAGATCAGCACTTGACAAAGTTATTTTCTAGTAAGTTTCTTACAAGTTACCTGAAGGGTACTACACAAGATTATGTATTTCTCCCCTTTCCAAGTCTTTCTGTAATACTCAGACTACTAGACTTACTTGTCAGGATCAGGATTATCAACTTTGGCTTGTTCCCATATAATAGGATCAACACCTTAAAAAAACCAGACAAACATGTTTTTAGTATGGACAGATCCGAACAGATATCATATCTTAGAGCTGTTAAGCAGGGAAAATACTAGGAAATACACAAACCCTATGAACTATGCTAACCTGAATGACTGTTATACAAATTAAGGTTTATTAAACAAGGGTAGTTCTTAAAAGTCTTGGTCCTGAACTGTGGCAGTCAGTTCAGTCCAAAAGGCTGTCAAGCACTTCTACTGGTCTGAAAGCATGGGAAAGGAATAACCCATAGGTGATCAAATTGCCCGATCTCTAATTCAAGGGGGAAAATTCCTGTTGTTTCCACTGTATGCTACACTTGGGTCATCTTGCCTCTTCAAGTTGCTTATTGTATTAAAAAAAAAGAAAAAATATCAGTGATTAAGTGATCAAAGTCCCAAACTAGTGGGCAAAATAATAAATAATCCCAGTGGAATTATCATGGTTCCTAACAAGATTTATCTAAGAATTTTATCTGTTGACAGAAGAGTTGCTTGTTTTGCCATGAACACCTTCATCAGGTTCCTCCATAAAATAAAAGCAGTCTAATTGTACAGGTACATCAACATCATGATGCAAGTTATTACATTCTCCAAACCTCACTGCAAATCAGATCATTATATTAAATGCACATACTTAGGTATGCTGGGGGAGGGGGGGAGCAGGGAGGACAACACGGATAGGGAAGCAATTGACTTTCTGACCAGAGAAAAACATGCCAAAAAGTCAAAAAAAAGTGCTGGTAATTTAACAATTCCAGGCCAGCTTGAAGAGGAGACCAGAACAGACAGCTACCATAAAATTTTTCACTGCACAACACTCCAGGTAATTCCTCATAAAAGCTATTAAAACCTATTGTTTTTATACCAAAACTCATCTCTCAGGGTGCGACTGCTTCTCTGGAGCTCAGTACTAACACCTCTTCTTGCACATCTTACTGCTTGATTAGCCAGCCTACAAACTCAGCTTCCTTCTCAGCCATGGAATAACCAGCTGTGCCCAACCATCATTACACAGCTTCCCCCCCCTTTTTTTTTCCATATACAAGTTGAAATGATTTATGATGGATAAATCATATGTTGTTGTGTGGCACATTACCGGTAAATCATGACTGTCTTGGTAGACTACCCTGCACTTCAGTGGGAAAACCGGCTGTAATTAAAACCACTACATCAGTATGTCTGAGTGCCTTGGAAACTCTTGTAGTTTTAAAAGGTGTTTTCCAGTGGGCCAATACCTGCATTTTTCCCAGAGACCCAAAAAAGCCCCCCAAAAGGCCCAACTGCACCCCTGCGCAGCCCCAGCCCACATACCGGCAGGAGGGTTCTGCAGGAGCTGTTTGACTTGTGCTGGGGAAAGCTCTGTTCTGGCCATGGAGAGACTGACCCCCAGCTGCTGCAGGGATGATTTTATGTTGGCTTGCTCGAAGTGGGCGTAGAGGGTCGTTGCAGGAACTCTCCTCGAAGTACCGTTGGGCGAGCGCTCAACAACATAAATGATCACTTCTGTCCTGAGCAAGACAAAATGCATACTGTCAGAAAAACATCAGCAGTGTATAGAAACTAACACGATAAAGAAGAACCTAAATCAAAGATACCACTTCTTCCAGTTGATTGTTAACTTCCTTTAGCTAACAGAGATACAAAGTACCAGTAAGTGCAGGGTTTAATAGAGCAAGGCAGAAAGAGAAAAGCTGTAAATACCCTACAAAACTACACTCTCCTCCCCCAGTTTTAACCACCATATTATATGGTGATACTAGTACTACATTAAGAATAACCTAAAACCTTTGGCCTTTAAAACACAATGAACAAACTGGAGGAAAGCAAAAAGCAGAAATGTCAGTGTGCTGAAGTACTTCAGGCAGATTAGCCCGAGGCCCCCAAACAAGTCAAAGCAGACAGCACTGATATAACACACACAGACCAAGCCAGCTCAACTAGCCTTGGAACAGCTTTCCCACCAAAACAAACGTGCGATACAGAACACTGCAGACATTGCTACTATACACCCCAATGCCCTTCTGCCTTACACATGACCAAGTGAAGAATACCTCACAGCTCCTACAATACTAAGTATTTCTCACCCTCATGGTTAACATCCCCATCTCCAATTTCTGCAGCTGAGCAATGTCTGCAGAAGCCTATTTACTGGTTCTCAGCTGCGCACTCCAGCAAAAGCAAGTAGTAACACACAGAGGAAAGATACTGGACTTAAGGCCTTAAGAAAAAGCGACATGAAGGAATGAGACATGAAATCAAACTCAGGATGAACAGATCTAAAATCAAGGAGAAAGGCAGACAGAGTAGACTAAGCGCTAACTCTTTATAGCATACAATACTGGATAAAAAGGCAAAACCACGTAAAATTCACATACTGGTCATCTGGCATTGTTTTAACACCTTCTATGTTGACAGTGAGGGTCTGGTTTCCACCCAGAATTTTGTGTAGTGATTCTACGAGCTGCTGCTGCTGGCTTCGAATATCTACTTCTTTTCTGTTAAAGACCAAGACCACAAGGCCATCTTCATCTTTGTTGTTGGGCATTAAACTGTAACCCACAGCCTGCAAATGAACAAGCAACAACTGGGGATATATTACTTAGCAAAAGTGTATCTATGTGGTGTGAAGGGGAGGGGCAAAACCCCTCAATTTTTAGAGCAACTGGTTCAAAATTTAAGTGACAACATATTCAGAGAAACAAAATCAATCCCCTTTTAAAAACATTCTCTCACAAGGCCACCAGTAAAGTAGCTTATGAAACAGTTCAGATTTTTTTTAAAAGTTCTCAAAGTATCCATTCCCCATCAAAAAAAAAAAAAAGAAAGAAAAAAAAAGATATGGATTGGGAGATGCCAACTCAGCAGGATATTCATGCTACTTCAGAGCTGATACCAATCAGGACCATCTAAAAATTTACACTTTTTGTAAGTTGCAAAAGGAACCAGAGAACCAGGCTTGAACACAGAAAAATTACTAGAGTTCCAGAAAAATTTTACGACATTGCAAAACTGTTACTGACATAACCTAATTATAAAATAAGCCAGACATAAATCTTTATGGATTTCTTAGCATTTTCCTATTGTAGACCTGGACAGTTTGCCAGGCAGTACAAATCAAAACATGGACAGAGTTTTTCTACTAGCTAAGTCATCCATCAAGTAAGCTTCTCACAAGAATTTGGGACAGCCAATTTTCCTTTTGTTAGCAAGTGTCATTTTTTTTTTTGTACAATTGCTTATAAAGTTTAATGTTATCTTTATCCTTGCTGTGATAAAGCTGTAGGTAAAGTTTGATGTTTAATTCAACATCATAAGCTAATATAGGAACACTTGCTGCCATCTGTGCTAAGCAACAGTGTGCTTTCCCTGTTTGAAAAAAACCCCAAAAACCCAACCCTGTCGGCTCCAGTGTAAACTCCACATAACTTTTAAGAAAGATCTAAACTGTTAGCAAAAGCAGAGCAGCAGTTTTCATCTCCTCTTGCCTATGAACTGTCACACCAACATATCGCTGGTGACATGATGGACAGCAGGTGCTTTTTAAGGCCCTGACACCCCATGTGGGTAGGTGACTTGCGCCTCTCCCCTTGTGCAAGTTCAACTGAAGAGAGAAATGACCTGGGAACGTGCCCGAGAGCCTGGTCTTTGTCAGCAGAGGGTAATTCCCTGCAATGGTGAGCCTCGCAGAATCAGCATTCTTTGGTTGGGCTGCCCGTCACGGAGCACAACAGTGACAGCTAAGAAATAATTTGGGTTTAAGCACATGCCTTTCACTTCCATAGTTGTGAAAGAGGCCCACGCTGTGGGGAGAGACTTGCCAGTACACAGAAGACTAAATCTCATTGCATGCCAAGCAGTACTAAGACCACACAGGCATGACTCCTCCTGTATTTCTCTTTTAAATAAATAAATCTTTCATTATTTCTTTATGCAATTAAGTATTTTCAAATTATAACAGTTTTTTTACTTTGTTGTGGTCCTTCAGATGATGGCCTGTATCACATACCTTAGAAGCACACTTTTCTTGGTTAAGAGCTGCATGCTTCTCATTTGTTCTAGAGCTGGAATTGTGTACAAGTGGATTCCCTGAATACCTGTGAAAGCCTTTGCATAATGCTTCATTCTTACCAGCTGTCTGATGCTTACAGAGGCAAGAAACCTAACTAGCTTACCATGCTTTGCTCCAATACCCATGCCACCAACTTCTCCACTATTTTTCTTAGGCATCTGCCATTGCTGGCACACATCAAACTTTGCAGTATTTCACTTAAGGTACATGAATGTGTAAGGGTATTAGTAATACTCAAGTCATGGGGACAAAAGTAAACCTAGTACGTGGCACTGTCTAACTTGAAAGGAAAACTTCTCCTTTGGTAAATGAAACTCTAAAATAACTGATTTTTGCATGACACGACTCACACTTTGCAATTTTTCAAAGCCCAAAAAACTCTAAAGCCATTTCAGTCAACAACTTACAAGAAAGTAAGCTTTCAGGTGCATTTTCGACAAAATATTCAAGGTAACACCTAAAAAGGTAATGCAACAGAAGCCAAACATTTGTTATGCAGGTACTCAGTTGCGGCAAAGATTTTATCAAAGTGTCACAATGTGCATAATCAAAACTAGTCTTAATTAGGTATTAACCTACATTCAGGTTAGAAAGTTTGCTCTTCAAAGAGTCAGCTTGGGAAAGGAGGCTATCACCATGCCTGACCCAAATCCACTTTCAAGTCTGAAGCTTATCAAAAAAAGTCAGCAGGCGCAAGATTTGCAGAGGATTAAAAGCCACATATTCTGTGTTGACATGAACAGCAAGATCTGGAGCTGCTAACAGTATAGTACAAGGAATGGAATCAGCTTCAGCACCAGCAAGGATAAAGGTAGAGGAAAGCTGAAGGCTGGTGTATTTAAAATGGTATGCACAGGCCAGGTTCATAGAGGGTTTTTCTAATGTAGGCAAAGCAATGAAGACAGAACCTGAAGTTCTTATTCCAGATGTTAACAGTTTCTTTCAGATGTGAAGATCATTTTAAGTAGTTTCTCTAATACTGTAACCTAAACAAATACACATTAAAAATCATTTCCAGAGATCTGCTCAAACTACACACGCACTAGCCTGAATGCTATTGTATGAAAAGGTTAGTTTCATGATCCACATAGGCATTCATTACATAGTACCTCAACAACACCCAGATTCCCAGTGTCTATACATCTTCAAACCTTTTAATTAGCATACATCAGAACCGTGTACATTACCTGGACAAATATTTCATTAGAATACTCTTAAAAGCAACAAAATCCGATTTAAAACTCAGACACTCAGCAAGCAAAGTAACTGCTTCAGAACTGTTTGTGAGCTGTTGAACAGTTCCATACCTTAAACCTGCAAAAGGGATTTTCCTGCGTGAACTCCACTGGAGCGATGTTATTGTTGAAGTAACCTTTGCCTGTTCCCCAGAACGCCTGAAGCTGATTCCATTTTGCCAAAATAGCATCTCTCTCATCTCCTAAGAGTGTCGGAGCCGAGAGGGCACTGGCTGTATTGATGAGCTGGTTTGACTGGGCAGGTGTCTGAGCAGGCTGACTGAACAAGCCGCTTCCTAATGCTGTGTTGGATGAATTAAAACAAATTAACTCCTTTACCAACCAAGACAGACTCACTTGCTAACATGTACCATCTGTGTATCATTTGTATCACATCTTTTCACATTTTGAGAAGCAAAATAAATGCACAGAATAAATAAATCAGTATCAGATAACTCTTTTAAAAAGTGTCTTTTTACACCCAATCTTCATCATCAACGGAAATTCCTGAATACTGAGTTAGAAGATGTATTATTTTTTCATTAAATGAGATGTCTATATTCACCCATGACATCATCTGGCACCTTTGATTTCTAAATCTGAAGGGTAGATTTGTCATTAAAAATTCAGTGGACTCAGAGCCTGCAGCTGGTCATTATTGAACTCACATTTAAGCTAAACTCAACACTGTTTTTCTCCCCTTTCTAGTAATGCCATGAATGCCAACATCAATTCTGTAACTACTATTTCTACTGCTGCTAAACCAAAGGGGTGAATGTTGTTGGGAACAAAAGGGTGAAGCTCAGAAACTTGCCTGAGCTCTAGTTTAAAGAAAAAGGCAAGGGCTGCAAATGTAGGCATTTCAAAAGCCAAATTTCTGAAAAGTCTCCAACAGCCAAGCGGTAACAGTCTCCTTTTATAATATACTTCTGTCCCACCACTTATGCGCCTGTTGCAGTCTTACGCTTTTGATGCCAAGGAAGGGGTAAGTCGGGAGAAGGTCATACTTACTGGTCTGTTGCTGCTGGGTACCGAAGCCTCCAAAGCCTAGCCCAGTTCCTAACCCACTACCCAAGCCAGTTCCAGTTCCTGTGCCAAAACTAGTACCAAATCCGAAGCTTTTGTTCTGGGTAGCACCAAAGAGTCCTGGGGAAATAAGCAAAGAATTTTTGAGAAAAAGAGGAGAACAGTATCTGTGCAATCCAAAATATTGTTGTGAAGGGCTGATGCCCTACGGTTCATTCTAAAGCAAATACTTTCAGTCTTGTACTCTCTTACCACTGGTCCCTGTATTGGTGGGAGCGGAAAAACTAAATGCTGGTCCTGCAGCGGTGGTAGTTGTCCCAAATCCTCCAAACGCACCTAACAAACAAAGTTTGCAAGTAAGGCAGACAGCACTGTGAGCGGCGGTTGCGCATAACGTGACAATAAACTGCACACTTCAAAGGGTGTTATGAGAAGAGATGTTGACAGATGGATGTCTTATGTTACAAGCATGTAGTTCACATTGATCATGGTTATCAAGTTCATTGTCTGAGGAAATGGGGGAGAAAACATGGACCAGAAAGCCAATACATCTATGGTGTGTCAAGAAAGCAAATAAAAAGAAGCAGCAGTTAACTAACATCCTGTTCCTCTACCAGCAGAAAGTGCTTTCCTTAGTGACAGACACAACTAATAATAGTATTTCTTAGATTCACTCTCAGGAACATTTCTAGTCTATGTTGGTGTTAAGTGTTTAATAAACAATCTGATGTTTTGTGAGCTTTTTAAAGATTCTTAACCTCTTAAAAGCAAAGTCAGAAAAAAAATCAAGTAAAGCCTGAAGCTAGGCTGCACACAATAGCTGTGCTTACATGGGGATGCTGTCACAGAAATTATTTCTTTCTACACACAGGTAAAATCCTACAAGGTGGGGTTTTTTAAGCCTAGTTTCTCTGCCATCCTCCCCATTAAATCTCGTTTTGAGGTTCAACCACTATCACGAGGAAGACAGATGCAAAAGCAATCAGCATTCCACAGATTTTCAGGACAACCAGTTGCTGGCTAGCAGGAGCAGACCTAAGTGAGGGCCCAGGCTCCACCATGCCAGAGAAAGCCCCAAGAAACACATCTTCCCACTTGCCCCCTTAGAAGAGGAGCCTCAATGCAGGGCAGCTGTGCTGAGACAGGTGCTAACGGCCCAGACAGCCTCCCAGTGCATGAGGCTGCACAGGTGCTGGATGCCACCGCACCATCGCTTTGCTAGGGTGGTGCCAATGCACCACTGGCCCAAGGTGCAGCCTGCGGACTTCTGACTATCCCTGGAAAAGTAAGTTCTCTCTCTTTCAAGCTGCTCTTACATGTGTTCAAATGAAGAAAGGCAGTCTGCTACAAGGGATTTGTCAAAAAGACGCTGCCCTTGCTGACTCCCACATTGATAGCAAAAACAAACAAACAAAAAAACCCAAAACCCCCAAAAGTCTCTTTAGATCTACTACACTTACCGTCCTCTTGTATACATACAAAATAAAAAGCTTAAACCCAAGTTGACATGCAATCGCTTTTAGTTTTCATTCAGCAAACATCTGAACGTGAGCAGATATAAGACACTCCCTGTAACGTTCAAGTTTCCGTCCTACCAGCGAGTGAGAAACCCTAGCGGGAGTACCATCAGATGACACAATTTTTTGGTAATTTTGTACTCACAGTAAATTTAGTCATCCTTTCTTGAAAAAGGATCTAAGAGTGCAAATTGCTAAACAAAATTAAGTATCCCAAGTTCTCTTCTGGAGTAGTTCAAATTCAGCTAAAGAAATACAGCCCAATAGCATTCATACCAAATAAAAACAAAACCAGATCCCTCGAGTGCACAAAACAGGTAACAGTATACTAACACGGGGAACAATGATGCTATGGAATGAATATAATTCCTATACGAGCAGCGGCAACGAGACCCCACAGGTTAATTCTACACGAGTAAAAGCATTAGAAATCCATACAGTTAAGCATTTTTATATGAAATGGAAGAGATTTAACTTGAAATTGCATCAGCTGATCGCTCAGAACTGATGGATCTACATGGGGCTATGAACAGTTTTCTTAATCAACCCCAGCACACACATCATGCACCAGACTCTCCCACAAGCGTAGAGAATCTCTTAACGAGAGCCTGGGATGCGTGCTATTTCAGGGTGCAGAATGGCATTTCGGAAACAGAGATCACAGCGAGGGCTGGTCATTTTGTGCTGATCGTATAAAATTTGTTTCTCCACAGAAACTACTGAGGTGTAGTGCATTCATGACAGCCAACAGAAGGCCAATGAGGAGACATAGGGGAAGATGAAAAAACATGACTGCAGTAGTCCAAGAATCTCATGTCAAAAAACGTGGTGTTAGGGACCAGCTCTGCAACTGTTTCTGATTGCCTGGATCTGAACAGGGAATTGATGTTGCCGTTTTGCTAGGTAATCAAGGCTCAATTTTAGACTGGTAGGTTACCACAATTCATTTATATTTCTGAGACTGAGTGTTTGGTACATGGTTATTTTTCCCTCAACAGCTATTTCTGCAGAATTTAATAGGCAAAAAAACCCTACAAGCCTGTGGCTCTCAAACCCATTCCACTTTCAGAGCTTTTATCTCCAGTCTTCACTGGATATGAAGAGTAGTACTAAACACAGATTCTCAGTTAGGAATGCAATTCTTGGACCCCTGCTATTAACATGTATTACAGAACAAGTATTTATGCATTATCTACCTGCACTTGCCAGACTGTTACCAAAATTGAATGGTGGAGTTGAGGTAGTGGAAACACCGAAATTCCCAATATTAAAATTCACTGCAGGATTAGCAGTTAATCCGAAACCCCCAAAATTAAACCCACTGGCAGTGGAGTTTGTAGTTTCAAGCCCACCAAATCCTGACAAGCGGGAAGCAGAAAAAGAGCAAGGTAACATTAGTTCCAAGTAAAAGGTAGGTTCAGCAAAGAAAAGCTGAAATATTTTTCCATCACCACAGACAAGACAGGCATAGTTAGAAACAAGAGCAAGACATTAACTGGCATTTAACATTATTTATTGAACACAAGGACAGTTAAAAGCTTGCCATTTAACCCACTCTCCCCACATCACTGCTGTGACCATCTTATTTTCAACTATACTGCATATAAAGAAGCTAACATTTTTCCCATCTTAGTTCAAAGCTATACATAAAAATATCCATGTGATTCAACATTCCTGCTAAGAGTAATTTTTAACTGTCTTGATACAGCTGCATCTGTACTAATGTAACTGACAGTAGCATAATTATTTCACATGCTATCAGGAAGCCAAGAATAAACTATGTTCATGCTAATACCATACCCGCATATGAGCAGCGATGGTAGAATAAACACAAAATACAACTCCAGCAGCTGAGGCACTATGCGTGTCTCAAATACTCCAGAGTGGACTTACTCAAGTTTTACTTGCAAATCTGTCTAGTCCAGCGCTTGCTGGTAACTCACCAGGTGCATCAGGTTTTCCAGCACTAAGAAAATGCTAATACAGCAGCTCCCCAATTCCCTCCCCAGGAGTAGCCGAGAACAGGCTCATACTAGATGGACAGACAGGCAATGGGAGGTCCTGGGGTGTGATTCCAGAATTCCCTCTAATGCTGCTCTGCGAGCACAATAAACCTTGTAACAGCCAGCAAGCAGTACAAGGTTGTCTTTTACTTAAGATGGGGCCAGAAAGTCTTGTGTCTAAACCAGGCAGAGTCAGAGTGAAAGACCACACAGTATAGTCCAGGCGAACTGCAGTGAAGGTGAAACCTGTCCAAAGGACTTAATGTCTACTCTAAAAGCAAATATAGTATTTTACTAAGGGAGAGTAAGGAAGGCTCTGGCTTACATTTCACCAAGACTGACAGTCCATTGACAGCAGCAAAACAACAAGAGGGAAAAAGTCTTCTTCCTTCCTTTACAAGTAAAGCACTGTCTTTTACACTGCTCTAAAATTAAATTCCAAGAGCATCTCATCCAAACAGGAACATTACTTCAATCAGAAGCAATGATCCGAGTGACCCGGCGGCATTAACCAGGCACCACCGTGCATCACCACATCACAAGCGCCCTCAGAGCGACTCACTCGGCAGGATCGAGCCCTGGACACCTCCCGACACGGACCCACCACCACCGCGCAGGAGCCGTTCACGTGAAAGAAAGACAAAAACCCAACAAAACCCGGCCGGTACGGTGAGGACAACGCTTGACCGAAGGCGGGCGGGAGAAAACAACGGGGAAGCTCGCATCTCACCGGTTCCGCCGAGAAAAGGCGAGAGGAGACGGCCACGGCCACACCCGTCCTTGCCAAAGCCCCGCCGAGGACAGCTCCGCACGGCCGTGCCCATCGCGCTCCGGACTCAGCGGAGACCGGCGGGGACCGGGCTCCGCGCGGGCACTGAGGAGACCGCAGGTCTCATTGGTGGGGGGGCACGCGCGCCCCGCCGCCGCTGAGGCGACCGCGGGTCTCATTGGTGGGGGGGCACGCGCGCCCCGCCGCCGCTGAGGCGACCGCGGGTCTCATTGGTG
>JANZLQ010000007.1:7825103-7849494 GCA_026212715.1 Elanus axillaris
CCCCCCCGGCTCCTGCCGCCGCCCGGGTCCCTCCACGCTCACCGGTCGGGTTGGCGGCACCGGCGCCCGCCGTCGCCCCGAAGTTGAAAGCCATGAGCTGCTCTGTTGGCGGGGCCGCGGGAAGCGCGTGCAGCCCCGGGCGGGTCCGACCAGAAACAAACCGCCGCCGTTTCCGGCCGCTGCAGCTAAGCGCTTCCGGGTAACGCGGCCGCGAGGTTACCGCCGCGGGCCGTACCACTGCGCGCTGCTGGGGCGGGGGGGGACGGGCCACCCGGGATCCACAGCCGGCCGGGGGAACAGTTCAAAAAAGGGCTAAGAAACCCGAACCGATTTTCCTCTCGCCTCAGGAGAAGACAAAAACCAGGGTGTATGGACTCAAGGAGGAGAACAGCACGGCCGTAGCGTGCTGACGGCAGAGCCCACGCACCCCGGGGTCGCTCCACACCTGCAGTGTCCCGGGCTGAGGAAGACCCCGTTCTTACTGGGGATCTGCCTCACAACGGAGGCCGCGGGTTTTCCCTTGTCCCCTTCCTGACACCATTAATTTAGGGCCAGGCTGTCCCCGCTGCAGGAAAGAAAATCCACTCGACTTTCCCTATGTGACAGGTTCTTCCCCGCAGCCGGCCAGGGAAGCACAAAAGCACTGAGGCGGGTCTAACACAAACAACGTATCCAGAACATGGCAGGACGAGCAGTATCTGGGTAAAAGCAGAGCAAAGAAAGTTCCCAAAATGTTTTCACAGAGTGTCACTTTCAGCCTGGCCTCCCAGAAAGCAACATTTTGGGGAGGAGGGGTGGGGGGAGCATGGAGAAGAGGAGACAGTTTGAGCCCACGATGTCAAATGGAGTAGTTAGTTGCTCCTTTGAGACGACTGGCTGTAGGAAGTCGTGATGAAGTTTCTCGTTCCCTGGGCATACGGTTGCAGTTCTCAAGGCAACAGGCAGACAAATGTCCTGCCGGCATCCTCCTCCTGGGCGGAGGTTTAGGATACCAGCTCTGGCCTTCTGCTGAGGCAAATGCATGACTGCAAGGACCCGGGCCTGTGCCAGGTGCTGTTAGCTAACACAGTTAACAAATAATTGCAGCTTCCGTGAAACCTCCTGGTTGGAAGCAGCTCCAGATGAAGAAAATTACTGAACGAATCACCAGCTAGGAAAAAAAACCCAAACCAAAACAATGCAAAAACCAATGCCTCTATTTAGAAGACAACAATACATTTTTAAAATATGTTTCACTATCTAGATCTAATGGAAATACTTCTCAGTGACAATATTCTTTTAATTGGGGAAAAAATACTTCTGTGGTTTTTAAAATGAGTTTCTGCTTGACAAGTAAAAAAAGCGTGATGACTTCTCAGGGCCCTATACAGACCTTAACATGGAGGTGTGCTTTTATCCTAACAGCAAATGTAACTGCAAAGTCTGTGTTCGCATTAGACCACACAGCTGGTAACTGTGACACAAATACCAGGGGAAAAAGAACACCATTTTTGTACCCTCTCCCATCAAGAACAATGTTGTGTGGTGTTTTCTATTTTAAGTTGAAGGAAAACCCCAAAACCTTAAGGATAAATGCATCGCTAACATGCAGCGGGATCCTGTGCAGAGTTAGAACAGTTAAGAGGTCTGTATGGAAAAGCATTTCACTCAGTGTTTTGGATTAGTTGTACAAATCAGTTTTGTGAAAGGACCAATGACATTAATAATAAACAGTCAGTGCATACTGGTAATAAGTAGTGCGCAACACTTTACAGAAAAGACAATCCTAGGCCTACACCAAAATAGTCCGTTGTTCCTGGTCGATACAGGAGCCTGCTCTGTTTCTAGAAGGGTACTTCGCAGCCCACACTCCTAAGGCCATTTGCAAGTTTTACCCGTGTCGTTTCTGTAATGAATCAGGCCATTTTATTTTCGCTGATATAGTGGTTATGATCGTCTATGGCTGTCAGTGCAGGTACAAACAGAGTGCAGGGTTGAGAAAAGCAGGATCTCAAGCAGTTTTAAAATGTAGTTTTAAAGTTGTAACTTAGCTGGTAAGAAAAGTCTCCTCCCTTGATGACAGTGCAGATTCTCTTCCATCTCTATACCACAAAAAGTTATACTTTGACGCGATCGTTTCTCCACAGTGGACAACACTGGGTAGTGGTAGTTGGTATTAGGTCAGCTCTAAGAGTTTATTCTCCAAGCTCACATGTTAAAGAAAATCTACTAAGATGTCCTGATGAGTGGGGACCTTTCATCTTCAGTACTCTGAAAGAAAAAAATTGCAACACAGCAGAGTTCAGCGTGGCACATTAAAGCGCTTCCACGGTGGGGAAACTGGATTGCCGAGACTCCAAACAGGAAAGGAAAAAGCTCTTGGCTCCTACTTCTAAGTACAGTTTCCTGCAACAGAACCAGCACTGCACCAAAAAAGCGCCAGAGGGTGGACGGTGGCTTGGGCAGGGACCTCGGGCTCACTGTAGCACCTTACAGATGATGGCAGGCCGTAACTACCCTGGCAGGAGGGAGAATCAGGAGAGCTACAACTAGCTGAATTACTTTTGTTTTTAAGAAAAGCAACAAAAGCAATGTAGAGAAAACATGGAATTTAGGTGTCCCTTTGTCGTTTTAATCCCTGTGCAGTGTTCAGGAACACTGAAGAGAGCTATACATGTAGGGTGGGGCAGGAAAGCCTGGGACAGGGGCCGCAGGCAACAGGATGGTTTTGACTCTCTAGCTGAGCCTGCCAATAACACAGGCAGGCTCAAGAGCTCAAAGGAAAAAGCACCAGTCTCTCTTGTAAAGGAGCCTGAAGTACCGTCCTGAGAGCATCTGCTTATGAAACGCTTCCTGGGTACCCAGAGAGAAAATCGAGAATGAAGCCAAGAGAGCCAAAGATCAGCTGCTCAAAGCCACTGCTTGAGGAAAGGAGGCTGCAGACCTCACCGCCAAAGGGCCGCCACTGCTGCCACTACCGTGACACCTCTAGTCCCACCGGAGGCGTGATAGTAGCGGGACCCACTGACCCAGATGGATCCCACTGACTAAGACAAAGCGTACACATGGTGTGGCTGGGTGCTCTGGAGGTAGGCATGAGGGCGCTTTCTCACACTGTTAGGAAGTATTTAGGAAACATCATACAAGCAAGACCACACTAAGACCACAGCAACTACAAGGAGGAAACAGCCTACTAGAGTACCCAGTCTATTTCTCTAACCAAAGGATCCACAGTTTGTCTCACCTGAAACCCGACTGCCTTGCCTATCAGGGTGAAATTTTGGAATCGGCTTTCAACATGGCTAGCAATGTTAAGGCCAGCATGTCATTTTGTAACAGAACTTTTCATAAATAGATGTAGAAACTATTACAGTCTGGATGAAACTTCTGCATGCTGTTGTCTGTAAAATTCGTCTGGTTTTGGTCATAAATATTGTGAAAAATCATCAAGTGGCACAACACGATTATTTCTACTGAGAACACTGTCACATCGTCACTGACTGAATCTGTCTATCACATATGGTGGACTTTTGCATCTTATCCTTCAGGGTCCTCTAGACAGGCTGATTTTTTTTTTTTACTACTCTTGGCAAAGGAAGTAGGCACAGAAGATACAACCTGCCTTACCGTGTTTCTTATATTAGCTCCATTCTTTTGCTTTGGTGCACTTATTCTGAGTCTATTAAAACTTCCCCTCCCTAGAAAGGTCATTTTAAAGAAAAAACAACATATAAAAACGTTTGTGTGCAGAAAGACACAGAACAGGTAAAATCAATGAAAAGAAAACCAAATACAGGCAGACGTACAGTAAGCAAGGTCAAATTCAAATGCTGCTTACCTCTTCACTTATTCCCCTGGACCTGCATACGAGCACAATAAAAACAATCCCAAAAACAATTCCTAGAGCCATGATTACAAAGGGGATTCCCGTTACAACACTGGCTTCCAGCAGGACGTGCTTGAGTTTGCTGGCAGATACTTCATCAATCAGAACACTCTGGAGCAGGGAGAAATGAAGAGGAAAAAAAAGATTTATTTCTGTTCTTCTTTGTGTTAGACCACTTTACTTTTGCGAAGGGTAGGGAAACAACACTCCCACAACTCTCTGCTTCATTGCTTCTCAATATACTTTTCCTCTAAGGATTCTTAGCTCTCCTTGTGTGGCCAGAGGGATCATCTAGTCTGCATTTCAAAAGAAAGTAGTCATTCTTAACTCTCAGTTTAGGAATGGAATAATATAGGCCTGGAATAATGGTGTATGTCATTTAAACTAGTCCCCTAGAGTCTTCGCTGAATCCAATTAATTCCATGATCCAACTACAGCACAGGAATATTGACAAAAGATAGCTCAAAAAAAGATGTGATCCTGTGAACTCCCACCTCCTCATCTGAGCAGCATTTTCCTTCATGGCCAATACCTCTGAAATTAAAAGGACTGTCTGACTGAGTATTTTGCAGGGCTCAGCTTCATACTATGGTCAACAAGCAGCAGGAGGATGTTAGTTAAGAAACAGCAACAGCTTCCTACCTATCACTGTATAAAACAAAACCGGCATTTTCTTTTCTGGTTAGCTCAAGGACAGTACTTTTGCAAGCATAAACATGCCACAATGCTGCAAAGAAATAACAAAAATATTTACCTCGTTTATATACATCACTGGGAAAATTAGTGTTCGGATGTTGCCTGTTTCACTGTGTAAAAAAAAAATCAGTAAAAAATTATGGTTTTGCAACTTTTAAACTTGAGGGTTCTGAAGACAGCTTATAATAGAACAATGAATACGGAAATGGTCCCTAAAAAACCTCTGGGCTGTCCCTTTTTATTGTTGATTTTCACCTCCCTACTGGAGTAGAACAATCTCAATCTCCATGATGAATAATAAATTCTGGTTTGGGAGCAACGGCGTATTTTGGGAGGGATCTGTAAGAGGCTCATTAATAACCGACTGAATGACAGATTTGTGCCAGTCAGCAGGAATGCTAAGCTAAGCTGATGTTGAAGGTTACTCACATTTGTAAAACACAGAAACTATTGTCCAAGCAATATGCGCACAGCAGCAAGCCCCCCCACCCCTGACATTTGGTGCACATGAAACAACAGCTTACTCCTAACTTCTGTTAATTTAACAGCTCCTGGGCACTAGAAACAAGGCGGTGCTATTCTGAAGAAACATCACCGACTCTCCCAAGACGATCAGGCAGATAAAATACTTCTTTTTTAGTTATAATACATAGCAAAGCTGTGCCAATAAACGTCAGCTCAAAAGCTGAGTGGCAAGAATAGCTATCACACAGCACTGGTGACAAATAAATCAACATGTCAGAAAGACACAATATGAAGGGAATGGTATTTCTGCACAACTGAGCTGCAGTTTGGAGACATGCCCCTCAAACTGGAACACCCAGAAAACCAGGCAGAATCCACTTGCAACAAAGAAGAAATGGGGCGTTTTACTCACACGTTACTTGGGATGGGACACCGTTCCCATTTGCAGGGTTGTACTGACTGCCAACGTTGCAGTACTAAGATTTCTCTTTATCGTATCAATGCAGTCACAGGCAAGGTACTTCCCTCCAGCTGACCAAACGAGCCTTCCCTCCTGAGTTTTAGATAGGACTTGCCTATTGTTGTGAGACACACCACTAGGTCTATTTTTTGGGCTTGTCAGGGAAAGGCATGGGCAGCCCTTTTGGGGGTCATGCCATCGCACTTGGTTTTCATGTGACCACTGCTGAGAAATGATGGTAACTCCAATATTTTTGTCTCCTAAAAGCTGCGAAGAGTAGGATGGCATGTCCTCACCACAGTGAGTAGCCACTCTCCAAATTCTAGCTGCACTGCACTGTGGCAGACCCTTGCTTGGAGCAAACAAACCAGTGTGATATGACTGATGCCACCACAAGCATCACATGGAACCTGTCCATAACATCTTGCTTTTCTTGAATACTGTCTTTACTCTGCAGATGGAACTGCAAAATCTACCTGACCTATGAGAAGAGAGGATACCGCCACTCGTAATTGAGATTTGACTGGATTCCTCTCTCCCTCTTACTTGTTCTCTCCAACCAATATTGCACGTGAACACTGCAGACAACTTCATTTTGAGTATCCAATCAGATCTGAGATATCCACCCTGCAGCAGAGAACACTTACAAAAATTCAGGTAATTTTCTGACGTGAACATTGATCTGCATCCGCTTGGCTGCTTGCAGGACAAGCCCTGTCAGCTGAGGAATAAAAGAAATCAGTGTCAAAAAAAAAAAAAAAAAAAGAGTAAACATGAAATAATAGGAACCGGGAGCATACAACGTAGTATTTACAGTGGTATGGACTTGACAAGGCAAGACAAGACCCACTTAGGGTTATTATTTATTTCCCTTCACCAAGACGCTCTTATAACTCATACCTACATTCCAGTCTGCCTCTTAATTAAGGTGATGTGAAGAGGCTGCAAGAGAGATAAGGGTGCCATCGTGCTGTGCAAACTTACAATTATGCTACAGAGAGATCCCCTTTATTCCAGATCCAGCTGTAGTTTTGAAAAGGCTACCACCTACAGCTCTTTATTCTGGTTTCTGAGTACTGTTGCAGAGACTGCAATCTCAGCCACAAGACAAACCTTTCTTTCTAAAGGGTGAAAAACGACACTGACACAGTCAATTGCAGTGTAAGGCCAGAGAGACAATGAGCGTGAAACACTTCTCACAGTAATGTCACCACTACAGTAAGAGTTGCAATTGGATGCACAGGAATATTTTCCTCATTCAAGCAGCAAAATTTAGTCTGGAGAGTGAGTGCGAGGGGGGAGGCGCAGAGCTCATTTTATGGTAGTACAAAAAAGGCCAGGTAAGTAGGAGCACAGTAACAGGAAGAACCAGGCACCAAACCACATACCAAGCAGCACCTACACTAGACCTGAAGAGAGGAACTATGCGATTCCCTCCTGCTTTAGCTACACATACCAGCTTGATGAGTCAGAGTACTCTGTTTCTGTAAACTAGGCAGGTCACAGTTTTGCTCTTTCCCTCGACTTACATTCCCTGTGTGGATGTAGAGATCAGTGTTGTACTGGTTTTAGCTAGGAAAGAATTAATTTTCTTCATAGTAGCTGTTATCAGGCTATGTTTTGGAATTGTGATGAAAACAATGTTGATAACACAGGGATGTTTTAGTTATCGCTGAACAGTGCTTACACAGCCTTAAGGCCTTTTCTGTTTCTCACACTGCCCTGCCAGTGAGTAGGCTCGGGGTGGGCAAGAAGCTGGGAGGGGACACAGACAGGACAGCTGACCCAAACCAGGGAAAGGGATATCCCATACCTTATGACATCATGCTCAGCAATGAAAAACTGGGGGGCAAGTTTGCCAGGGCTGCTGTTTGCTTGAGGACTGGCTGGTGGTGACCAACTGGCATTTTTTTGCATCACTTGTTTTTCTTGGTTTTGTTTCTTTCTTTTTTTTTTTTAACTTATTGAAGCATCTTTATCTCAACCTGAGTTTTCTCACTTTTACCCTTCCGATAATCTCCCCCACCCTGCTTGCCGGGGAGTGAGTGAGTGGTGTGGTGCTCAGCTGCCTACCAGGGTTAAACCGCAAGTATAAAACCACGGACTGTCAGTTGCAAGCTCCCTTTATTTCTGACATTTCATGGTGAGAATACTAACAACTCTGTAAAATTCCATGGAAGACATAATCACCACACTTCTGCATCTCCCTGCTGATGGCCCCATGCTAACTAAATTGAGTCCAACATCCACTGGTGTCTTGATTTACCCTCTTGGTCCACATATCTAGCTTCTTCAGCTTGGGGAAAACACAGCCAAGATAACATTCAAATGGTTGGGATGACAGTGAACAGGAAAAGTAGCCTCATCTGCTTCCAAGAAATATTTTAACCCTTTCATCTCAACATTACCAGCCTGATGGCATCTCTAATTGCACAGGTACAATCGGAAAATAATTTTAATTCTTGCTATCCAGCAAAGTTTTCTCTGTACAAGCAAACACAAATAGATCAGTTCCACATAAACTAGTACAGCTTCCCTGAGGTCAATGAGACTATGTCGATACACACCATCCAAGGTGACCTAAACCCATGAGCTTGGATTCACCTGTGTAACTCTTTAAAAAAAGCTGCACTTACAGGATTGATGTCCAGAAACGTCTCATGATACTCCTTTTTTGGATGCATGCCCTCTACGTCCTCTATAAACTTTTGATCTGCTTGGTAAAAATGTGGAGCTGATAGAAATATTGGAGCACCTGGAATGCGAAAACATAGAAAGTCACCACCTGAAAAAGGCAGAGCAGGATGCGAGGAAGTCTTTGAGGACCTCAAAACTCTTCCCACTGTGCTATTTACAGTGAAGGGAAAAGCCCATGCTGGAGCTACCAAATCAACACTGACTCCCTGTCTTCAGAAGCAGTCAAATTTTCTCTTATGCAGCACCAGCACAGCTTCATGTCTCAAGCTTGCATGCTGGTCTTTTGCACTGTTTTCATTCGACTACTCAGATGTGACAGCTACCTGGAACAGAGCAGAGGATAAATGCCCAAACTGTTCACTCTGGATCCTGGTACTTCCTTCTGATTCCTTGATTGAAACCACTGCTGGAGCAGACAGCATCTCACAGGAACATCCCCACAGATCACTACTGCAGTTTTACAACCAACCAATCACTTGTTGGTGAGCGATTTCACTGAGCACAGTCATACCCCTACAGGCCTCACCAAACTGTCCTCATATATTCCAGATAGAAAGGAGAAATACGTTCACCACTGATGTCCTTCCAGTCAGCTTCCACCACCTGGTAACATACCTTGCTTGCAGACGCTGACGTTGAGGACACCAGTACCGGGGCAGTTTCCTGGTGGCACACAGAATCCAGCATTGTCTGGGTTAACCGTCGTGTTGGCAAACACCATAGCAGAGGGCACAAAGCGGTAGGTTGGGATGCCTGCAACAGTGCCTGAGCTGTCATATACCAGGTAAAGAGATCTGCAAGGAAGAAAAGCCAGATCCAGATTTGTTAGTCTCGAGCACACACCCACACCTGCTGCAGATGTCTCTTTGCTGATGCCTGTGTATCAACTTAAGTTTATAGTAAGCTAGAGGTTTGGTTTAATCCCATTCCAATGATCTTCTGTATTAAATTTAATAGGCTTTTGATCAGCAAATATGCATCTTGTCAGTCTGCTGCTGCACAAAATAGATGATCCTGCGCCAGCTGTGCTGCTTCAGGGACGCTGATGCCTGCCTTCAGCATTTCAGGGTCTCACTCTGTTGCTACTGCACGTTGTATGAGACAGTGCTGGTACATGCTACCCAGAAGGACAAGGAAAGGAACGCAAGTCATGGAAAGCAGAACAATTTGGGAAGTCCTGAATTTAGTGTAACACACACCTGTATTGATTTAAATAGAGAATTTCAGATTGTTTTTGTTCTTCACAGACAGGGAAACGGGCAAGGGAGGAGACAAGGTGGAACCTAAGGAAGGAAACACCAAGATTTCCTGCATCTTGTTGCATTTCAAACAGCATTATGTCAAGTCATCAATCTCTGAAGAGGGCAATCTGGGTTCTTTAAAAAAGCAGGGCACAGAGGAAGAGTTTGGAGGAAGGAAGCTTCAGGCAAGGTTCATATAAATCCTTCCATTCCCCTCATTAGTAGCTGTGCAAGGCAGTCCAGTCTGTCTTTCCAGTCATCTTCCAAATTATCACTTTATCTTTATTTTGAAGTAGCATGTTCTTAACTTGATACATAATGGGGTTTTTTTGGTGGAACTCACTCATCCTCCATACCATGAATAAATGCAGAATGCTCATACTGTTAAATAAAAACTTGTAAGGAAAAACACCAGCCTAATAACATGAAACCTCAAGAAGAATGGACGTAAATGCTCTGCTTTAAAGCCTAAGCGACATTTTCTTCTCCTTACCTGCAGAAATCAGAAGAAAAGATGTAAATGTTCTCATCTTTGCTAATCAGTGGGTGAAAGGATGTCCCATCTGTTCCATTGATCATGTTACACATCTCTGTTGTCCACCAGCTCAGTGACCTGAAGAAAACGAAGCAAAGAGAGCAAGGGTTAAAAGATCTTTGAGCAGTGGTGAGGCGATACCAGCTTATGGTCTAAGCAAACGAGAATCAGATCTGTACAGTGCTAAGTCCTCTTGCCTCAGCCCCACTAACAAAAAAGAGTACTAAAATGGGTTTAAATTGCATCTATAGTTCCTTTAAACTGGTGCCAGGCAAGCAAGAATAAGTCTGCAAGAGATCCTCCCCTAGATGTAATTGCTGGCAGATGTTTTGTTTAATGGGAGAGAGATGCTTTAGGTAGTTCATCTTTGGCTTCTTGGTAACACAGGCTGCCCGCTGAAGCAGTGTTAGATACCCAGGCACAAGGCCTCGGCTCCAGGTACAGAGCAGCAAGGAAGGGTGGTGTCTGGGAACACTGGCTGTAGAGATGTGGGAATAGCATCCCCACATATGTCTGGGATGGGTGTCCTAGAGGAGGGATTGGACTGCCAAGGACCAGTCAGGGGTTCAGAGGTGAGTATTCACAGCAGTCCGCTCTGTAAGGGCCAGGGCCTGTCTTCCTTTCGTAGTTATATGACACATCCCAAAATACTGGGGGGTTGGTCTGAAGCTACAGCTGCTAAGAGCCACCGCCACTATCAGAAGAAAAGGACCCTTTTTTTGGTAAACACTGCTTCTGTTCATTCAAAATGTGAAAAGGGGCAGATTTTGACAGATGCCACACCACACTGTAAAACTTACTCTTTTCCTTTCCATTCCACAATCCTTGAGAAATTAAGGTAGTTCGTTTCCCCACTTAGGAAAACATATTCTCCATCATCAGTTCCATTCATCTGCAAACAGATACATGTTTTTAATCACTCCACTCATTCTGTAACAGCTGGCTGGTAACTACAATGGGGTGGCAGGAGTTTAAGCTGTCATCACTTCAAACCCACCCTAGGAGTGATGGACTCCACCTGAGGTAAATGCAATTCATTAAACTCTACATTGAATATAAATGAGGTGGAAGTGACGGGGCTAGATTCTTACACCTCCCAAGTGAAGGAAATATAACACTACATTAACCTTTTTTTTCCTTTGAAATTTGCCACTGAAAAAACCAGCCCTTAACAAAAAAATAAACCCACGGAAAATAACCTAAGCACTGCAGCTGATCTCCAGGAAACAGGGAGTCCCCACAGTGCAAAACAATGCAACCAGAAACACTGTGGAAGCCAGTAATGGCTCCAGCACAGAAATAACATGCAATTTCAGTCAATTACTAAGGAAACTGGTCAGGAAATTTTTCTAATAGTTTGCACAACTGGACCCACAAAGGCCCTGTTATTCAAGCGAGCACAGACAAGAGCGGCATGGTTTACAGCCACCTTTGGGAAGTTTATCCCTACCTGATAAAGGGAAGTGAGATAAAACACTCACAGCTGTACTACCAGTCAGTGCCTAGATACAGCCAAACTGAAGAGGGAACATCCTTTTGCTATCCCTGCAGCCTACCTCGTGGCCTCAGTCCGGGCACATCCTTCTCAACTGGCTGGCAATGTCAGTCCAAACTCTGTAGCAATGACATCATTCCCCATCTAAAGCATCAGAAAGTCTTGCATACTAGTTACCTTATTAAAGAAACCAAATACTGGATCGATCTCAGGGTGCAAAAGATGAATGGTTGACAGGAGCTTGTCTTTGTAGCCCCACAGTAATTCATGAACGGTGTGAACTGTAAACAGGGATTCTTGGTACAGAAGCAGCAGCACCTCTGTGGCAAACTGAAGAGGGGTTGACCTGGTCCACTCCATCGCAGTCTGCCAGGGGATTGGAATAAGAGAGCAGTGGTCAGAATTACTGTAAGACAAATAATACCAGCTGCATACAAACACAGACACATTTCAGTGCTGCACATTGTTTCAACTGTTATTTTCAGTTTCATTATTTCCACTCACAGCAAGTAATGCGCTGGCTAACAGGTTCTTCAGCTTTTCTCCCACAGGGACCTGCCCTCACAGATTCCCATTCAGCCTGGTGCTGGCCTGCAACCAGCTCAGTTCCATGCCATTAACCACCATAGTCTTTAAGAATGGATTTTAAGTGAAATGTGCAAAATGGCTTTATAAACAGCCTGAATTTCACAAGTATATTATAGCTGGAGACATGCTTTGAATTTCACCCTTAGGAAGTTATGGTTTACACTTTTAAAAGCCGTTTTTAAAAGATAGCCATTTCTCCAAAATGCAAACAACACCAAAATATATTTACTTTCTAGCTGGCAAGTGATTTTACAACATGTCTTTAAAAAAGGAAAAACAAAAGAAGGGAATACTCCTTAGGTGAACCAACCTGTAGTTCTTCTAGTACTGCCTGTTACAGTACATCACAGTCAAAAATCTGAACGAGAGATAATTCTTATCACCACTCAAATGCCTGGGAGGAATTGTAAATCCAGTGACTGTATTGTTTGCAACTTTCAGTAAGCTCAGTCCTATCTATTACTATATACAGTACGTTTACGTATTCATTCATAAAATCAGATGAGACATTTTTGGAAATGCTGTGGAAAAGGTAGAAATGAATGTACCCTGTAATTGAAGTCAATTAAACTGCTACGGGGAGTAAAGGCTTAGTTACACAACCAACAAGTATTTTAGTACAGTCTAATTTCCTTTGGAAGGTATGACAGCTTTAGATTTGCTTGTTCTCATACTATCCCTCTATGAAACCAAAAGTAACTGTCTGCCTCTGATCACCAAAATGAGACTTTCTTTGCAGAGTACTTTCACCTAACACAGTCTGGGGGTGCATGTTTTAACTTTTTATTTTATTCTGAGAGCACCTTTTCATTCAGCTTTATCGGAAACTCCTCTGCCATAAGTTTTGGTTTGTTTTTTTTTTTTTCCAGTTTGAGATTCAGACTTGGAGGCAATTTTGACAAAAAAAACCTGCAAACATTCCAAACTTTTTCATTCAAAATCAGAGCTCTTCCTATGCATTTTACCTCGCTAATTCCCTATTTCACTTACTCATGGAAACCCAACAAGCCTGCTTTCTGCTCATCTCTGAAGCGTGTGTCTGCTCTCAGCACAAGGGTGAGGCACTAATACTACAGAGGCGTACGGCGAGGGAGTAACATAATAAAAAAACCCCACAACAGTCCAAATCAAAACTGAATGGAGTATCTGCCCCAGACATAAACTGCCTCTCTCGTTCTTCAATCACATTTATCTACCACAAAGGGAGAGACAGTATGAAGCAACAAGCTGCTAGTTATAAAGGATGATTTCCAAGCAGAAATTAAAGAGAACTCACCACTGCAGGAATATTAACTGTTCTAATCAGGTCCACTTCAGGGTCTCCAACTGACTTCTGAGGTTCAAATACATATGTCTTTGGATTGAGAGCAGATACTTTGGTACCGTTGTCCAAAAACTGAACGTGCACTCTTGGCCTGTATTCTCTGAAAAACAAGAGAGTTTGTTCTCTAAGCAAGTTAAACAAGTACCCATAACCTTAATTGCAATTAACTTCTGGCTATTCTACTAGGGGGCATTTTCAGTTTGTTGGGAGCAGATTCATTTTTGCTACTGCTGCTGTCAGGAACTGAACTGCCCTTTGTGTCAGTGTAAGCTGAATTAGATCTCACAGGGTGCTTCCAAAAATGCCACTGCATGTGTTAACTGTGCTTTATAATTTTGCCTTGTTTTTAAAAACCTCCAAGGAAAGCGAACAATTTCAGACAGTACAGAAGGATTTAGAGGCACTATATATGGGACTGCTCTTGAAGTACAATTTTAAAATGAAACTTTTGCCTCTTTGCTGCAGGCAAAATTCACTCCCAGGCAGAAGAACATGTAGGCTTCATGTAAGTCGCATTAACCTGACCTAAGAACCTACCAGAATCTTTCTGCTGGCTTCAAAGTACTTTGCACCAGGTATTCTGGGCTTACATGTGACACAACCGCAGAACAAGCCTCATTTTAGCTCTTTTCCTTTAATTCTCAGGCAGGAATCCTGGACACGACAGAAATTCAACTGAATTTTTGCTGTGAACTACTCATGGCCTGGGAGGTTGCTTCTGTTACTGTCTAAGCACTCAGACAAGTAGCATAAAACTCAGGACTGCTGACAAACAAGTGCGCTTGGCAAGAAACATCAAATGCTACCTGGCGGCCTGATGAGTATGTCAGATCTTAATATTCTGAAACACATGTTGTAACCATAATTCAGTCCGTTGCCACTACCATTTTACAAACAAGAAACATACAGTTCTGCAAAACTGGCTGGCTCAGGCTCAAAATGAGCTTATACACGTGTCTTCAGCAAACCTGAAAAGGGAAATGGCAGGTTGCCTGCTCATGGTATGATCCTTTTGGCATACAAATGAAGTGAAATGCACTGTATTTCATAAGTCTACATTCACTCGAGTTTGTTGACTTTTACGTTGCTTTGCTTCCTGTGTAAATTTTAAGTCCCAAGATGTAAAGGTGAATTATTCTGCAAGACCCTGTGATATGATTCTCATTCATTTCAGATCCTAGATCCTATCCTGGCTGCACTAGATCCACCAGTGCAGCTTCATGACAGGCTGTACTACTCTGGCTCCCTCCGTCTTTCAAATTTAAAGCAAACTGGAAAGGCCCATGAAACTATTCTTGTCAGAAACCAAACATTTCCCATCTCCCTTACACAAACTGCTTATCTACCACTCTTCAGCATCCCCTACCACCTAGGAACATTTTGGTCTGGCAACACTTCCAGCCTGATTTGGCAAAAGTCTCTTGTACAGCAATCTACTTTTTACCCTAGGACTTGAACTGAGGGGATGGAAACGGACAGTTGTGAAGTGCCTTCCCTAAAATAGGCCAGAGTTAACCTGAGAAGCCTCTCCAACTCTAAAAGGGTTGGAGAAGAAAACAATACTCCTTGATTAGGGATATGAGTAGGAGGATCTCAGATGTTAAAGACAAAAAGCTGTAAATGTGTGCAAGACCAGACAATATTCAAGTGTTCTTTGGGACTCAGCAGGCTTGAGCAGTAAGTCCCTTGCACTTTACAATTAATTATTTTATATGCTGCAAATTCAACTTCCAGGATTTAAAAACACAAGCACTACTACATTTTTGTTACAGACTCTATGTCTGCATTAACTGGGTTTACAATGTGTGCTGGTCAAAACTACGAATTGCAGGAAGAATATGAAGGAAGAGATTCTATTTAGCCATCACATGTCCTCTCTGTTCCTCATTAGATTTTTTTTTCACTGCTTGTCTGGGGCCAATTCACTTCCAGCCTTTCTCCCCAGTACCCTGTTTTATAAAAACATTGAGCCATGCACTTCATTTCATGGCATTTTAGGTGTTCTGCCACATGCTAAACCTAAATGGGTCTTTAACGCTTTGCTACATGGGGCCTGAGAGGCAAACTTGGTATTTATTCCCCGGCTCGAGCACGCAGTATGTCTGCAACATCCTTCCCTTCTCCCTCTCCTCCCACATGCCTCCTCTCTTCCCCCACCCACCGCTGACAGTCTGGTACAGTCGGCAACGATAGCTAGGCAAGGATTACAGAATCTGCTGGAAAAGAGCACTCGGCTTGCTAATTTTCCTCTTCCTTCTATCAGACAGAGCACAGCACAATCGAATCCTGTTCAGACATGTCAAAATCAGGCTGACCAAACAAGCTGGAGGCAACTGAAACACACAGCGCTGGAGTGCGCAGCCTCCCTCCCTCGCACCGTAATCAACAATCCAGGGAGAGCCTCCATCGCCCGACCTGCTCACAGCCAGCCCATGGTGCGTTGCAGGGGAAGGCTCTCCCAGAGAGCCACAAACCGGCAGCTCAGGCTGGGCCTCCCCTCAGGCACAGCCCAACCCAGCCAGCTGCACCACCAGCCCTGTCTATCCCACTGAACTCTTCCATGGATAAGATGCAGCTTCACAAACCAGGCTGTGTGTGACACCCAGAAGACACTCGGAGTTAAGGAAAGGGAAAAAAAGAAGCTAGCAAAGGGAACTGAGTACCAGGGTGCAGAACAGCATGGGCCTATGTGGTTTCATGTATCTCTATGACACCCAGAGCTGGCCCTATTTATCTTCCTGACGGAGAGAATGCACTGCTGACTAATTATCAGCATCACACTATAGAGAGCTGAAGAAAAGCTTGGGAACTCGAAAGCTTGTGTTCTCCAGCTCTCCTGGTTTATCTAATACAAGGTATTCTGCCAAGTACCACATGTAGTTTGCCAAGGCTAAACAGATGCAGTACTGAAATACAGAGGAGATGGGAAAAGATGGATGGCAGAGGATGAAGGAAAGCTGAGGTGTGGGAGGAAAGAAACAGAAAGGCAAGACATACTGCAGAGACCAAGGCTACCACAAAGGCTCTCCCTTTTATTCTGTAGTATTTTTTTCAAGTACTAACAACCGGATTCTGATAATTTTGCAGCTTAGGTAAAGCCAACAACACCTTCTGGCACTGAGCCAGTGCCTGGTCTGAATAAGCGTCTGTGACCAGAATTGAGACCGGCGATGAGAAATCAATGTTTTTGCCATGGTTCCCATACCTCCAGGACTTTAACGACCATAATGCCTCCTGCCACAGGACTGCTCCTGGTTTACACTGCTGCATGCCGCAGAGCACAATGAAGCTCTAAAGGAAAACTCATTTGTAAGGTGACTTTAAAATCTCTCCAAGTACAGCAGACTCAGACTGTTCAGTGTGTAGCCATACCATACAGACGGAGTGTTCAGGAGGCTGGATAAGCTCCAACACTGCACGTGGCCTTAGTAAGTCCAGCTGTCTGTAAAAATAGTAGGCACGTCTGAACCTAAGTAGTTTTTATAGTGAGTGTTGGCTGAAGAAGATCCCTGTAGTACCACTGTCTAACTCGTTTTCTGGCCACATTTTTACCGCTGTAAATTGTGCAACTTCAACTAGGAACTAATTTCTGAGTGAACACATGAATCATGCTCCTCTCCCCAGACTCTCAAACATCAGCCAATTGTTTTTCCTCTCATAAGACAGCAGACCAGGATGCAAACAACTTCCTCTGTGTTCAGCAGCTGAGGAACAGCAGCACACAAGCAAAATCTTGCCCAAAATCTGACAGAAGTCACTGGCTTAATCCAAAACTGATTGCAGGTTCTCCGAGTGTCAGTCTAGTTGTACTGTCTGGGTGGTGTATGACCATGCTCCCTTAAATAAACTTTTACTTACACATTAACAGCTACGTTTTCTCCTAGAATGGAAACCCAAGCATTCTGGATCCCACTTTTTGGCTTCCACACATACAGCAGGTTTAGTGAGAAGTGAAAATAGTGAAATGGTCCTACCGGTAGGTGTACGGCCCTATTTCCTCTACGAGAGGAGTATCGCCTTGGAGCACTTCTAAAGGATTTGTCACATTAAAAAAGTAGAACTGCATGTAGACTGGTGGAGGAGGATCCTCCCAGGCTTCAAAAGTTTCCGTGCCATTTTTCAGTACTGTTCCCTGAAACAAGAGAAAGACAGATTAGCTGTTAATGATAGATGCTGTATGATGTTTATAGGAAAGAGAGGAATTCTATGCCCCCAGAAGCACAGGCAATAGAATTCGAGACCCCAGTTCTACAAATGCTTACAGATACGTTTTACTTTTAAGCATCTCACTAACTATCAACAAGATCAATGGCTTGCAGGCTAGGGGCATACATTTGTAGGGTTTGTTGCTCCACTTCTTCCCACAAACACTTCTGCAATCCTTTGGCATTTCCTGTGTCAGCAAAACCTAACCTGGTGTAAGACACCATGAAACATACCAACATTACAGATAAAAGTGGAACTCAACAGTGGGAGGCCACAAGATCCTAAGAGAGACCTCTTAGGAAGAACAAGGCCAGAAAAGAAGCTTAGATTCCTTGTGTTTGTGATTTCTTTGCCTAAGAACGTCAGATTCCAATACAGATGTGATATTCTGTCTCCAAAGAAATTAGACTTTGTTTTTCAGTCCCCTGTGAGGAAAACCTGCAAGTGACAGAAATTGCTTTCATGTAGGCATACTAGGATTTGTGCCTTTCTGAGGTATCTGAATAGGGCCAAGATTCTTTGCCCTGTCTCTTTAATTACTCTCCTACAGCAATGAGAGCACATGCATCTCCAGGCTCATGGAATGCCAGTCTATTTTGTAACCAATAAAATGTGGACCTACAAAAGAAAACCTATAAAACATTATTTTATGACGGAAGCACTTAAGTAATGGATCAGTAATTCCTTTACCTACCAGCATATACGTGTTATAAGGAAAGTCACAACCGTACCTGTACAGAGCTCCATTAGAAACACATAAATTAGGTTGCAACCCCCCATTTTATTACCATACCATTTTAGAGAAAAATTCACGCCAACTATAAAAGCATCGCCACCACCACCACCAAAATCAAGACTTTTCATATAGTTATAACACTGGTACTGCTACCATGGTAGTAAAGAGAAATTTGGCTTGCAGAGTGGAATTTTCAGGAATAAGCACAAAGAAAACTGTATCTTTGAAAACTGTATCACCTGTAGGCGGAAGAAAGGGAGGAGGGGAATAATTTGCAATTAAATAGGTCTCATCAACACTTGCTCTTTTTATTCTTCTCAGAAAACAAGTCAAATATTGTAAGTGCAGGCTCAAAAGCAGGGCAGACTGGACAGCTGCCATTTCTTGGTTACTGTTTATGGGGTCTTAACTTTATCGGCTGCAGTTGCCTCAGGACTCATTCTTGGCCTTCCCACTTAGGGAGCTGTTTTCTCTCCATGTAGATTTTAATTTTGAATGATTAGTTACAGAGAAGACTGTTGCAAATAAAAACTTACTGGCAGGAGCTTGGAATGGCAGCAGTATTGATGAATAGCAATGAAAGCCAACCCAGCTGGTAGCACTTCGCAGTTGCAGTCTGCTTCCTCTGAGAATTTCAAACCATGTATTCTGTGCACACCACAAAACCCAATATAGTTTAGACATGCTTCAGGAGCTTTGAGCATTTCTCTGGAACCACCAGCACCTCATATGTACCATTTCCTACACAGCCCAATGCTTTTGATCCTGTTTTCTTGCAATCTCTGCCAGGGAGGCTCATTCCTGTATTCAGACAGAACCCTCCTGAAGCTGGTTTGTAGGATCAGGAACAGAAAATCTCCCCACATCAGGCATACCGTTTCCATGATGCCACCATAATGGGCTGGGAGTGAGACAGCAATGTATTTAAGACACCTACGGGTGACCACGATAGCTTTTCTCCATATGCAAATAACCACATTACAAAGTCAATTATTTCACAGGTGGTGGTGTAGCGAACTACTGATGTCTGCTCCCTTCCTAAACTGTATAAAGCTCTCAACTCTCACGTGCAAGAAACACAACAAGTATAAGCTTGACAAGGATGAACCGAGTAACTATTGCCTGTCTTGACCTTAACCATCCATATCTAGGAATTTGAACCGTTCCCTAGCAACTACTAAGCATATTCAGGACACCTATCCATTGCTCAAATGTCTCTTATATGAGGTAACTAAAATGAGAGATTATTACTCGGTCTAAATGTGCAGTGTTTAAAAGAACAAGTGCACCCTGGTCATATTCATTCCAGTTTTAGGCTCCAGCCTGTCCTTTATGACAGAGGGATCACACTTACAATGTGCAGGGAGGCCACGTCCGCTGTCCCCCTCTCCTGAGCTAGACTGAAAACAAGAAGCTCCCAAACTCAATGTAGGATCGCTAAATGTAACGTGAGTTTCTACCATGCTCTCTCTACATACACATATGCATCAGATTACACACAGAGTGTTAATAAGAAGGAAATGCAGGAGCTTTTCTCTGGCAGGTTGGTTTAAATACAGGCTCCTGAGATTTTGAAACTGTAAGTGAACCCCCGGGAAATGGTCCACAGAGCAAAAGGGTAGTGAAACAAAGTCATCTGGTGATTTATTTCCTGGATCTGCATGACGCCGTTTGGAACTCCCACAGAAATTATGTGTCTATTTATAGCTCTGCACAGTGACAGCCCCAGCTGTAAACTCAAATTCACAAACTTCTGAGCTGGATTCAGATAGACTCCCGTGAAACACTCAAATAATAAAATATGGTAAGCTCTTCTCTTCCATTTTTCACCTACATGGGATATGTGGGTCTATCACATGGTATTCTAAAACCTAGACCCGAGACAAAAATATGAGCACGTATTTTTGAGCAAAACATATGTCCATGTCCCTCAGCTGATGGTATTCGAGTTTAGCTCTGCTGACTTTCCGCCACACCAGAGTAGGATCTGATGTAACACGACTGGGATTGCTGGTTTTTTTGTCAGAGCTTGTGTTCACTACTAGGTTGGGCACGCTGCAAGACGTTAGATCACAGGACTGCTCTTTAATCTAAAATATGTAAAATATACAGCTCCACTATAGTTATTGCTGCTGTACAGTGTAAGGCCAGAGAATCAGAGCTTTCCTCTTCCTACATTTATATGTAAGAACAAGAGGCAAAACTTAAAGTATTCAGATACCTCCAGGCAGACACTAGTCTTGCAGGCAGTAGCCTAGAGAGGCCTCAGACTCAGAGATCCCGTCTGAGAGAGATACAAGGGTGTACCTGCTGCAAGATCACAACGTAAAACCAGTGGACAATACCATCTTCTGTCTTCACTCAGAAGCATAGCAGGGGTTCTCCTCTCCAAGTGGAGTCCATACGCATTGCAAGTGTGCCAAAGCATCTTTCCTACTCATTTTATTTATCATGCCAGTCCTGAATTTGCAGATGTCTCGTTTGCTGATGTTCCCTTGTCTTGACCATGCTTCACACAAAGGAAATAAAAAGCAGGCTTTCCCCTCCCAAATGTAACTGTTACTGGTAGTGACGGTGGGGGTGGGAAACGGTACTGAATACTCTTGGAACCTACAGAGAAAATGAAATTTCATTTTTTTTCCCTGGAACTGCAAAATGTTCTCATTCCAAGACGTATTTTTATGTGTTCATCTATGAGAGAATTCAATTGCAACTTCTTAAGACAACTGATAGGTTAAGCTTTCAGACCAACATGAACAGACTTCTTTAACCCTGCATCTTGGGAATGGTCTGCTCAAAAGGAGCATCTCAACTGATCCTTTATCTAAGCCTCCACTAAACTGTGCTGAGAGCTCTAGTATTTCACATTAAACAACAGCAAAAAAAGATCAATACATAAACTAAATCAAGGGACAAAATATCTTTCCTGTCCTTTTGGGTCCTAAACACTCCAGACAATCTAGCTCTAGAGATGGCTGACAATAAAAGTCCAGAGAAATTTCAAGGGGTTAGAAGACTATGTGTTTTCTAAAATTATCAGGGTAAGGCATGTGGCATAATGAAAACACTTGAGAATTGATTGCCCAAGTTTGGAATTAGGTGCACAGATCAAAGGTGGTTATATTCATAAACTGCACGCTTATGGCAATAAAATACGTAACCGTATAACCAACATATTGCATAAGGCAAACACTGCTAGCAGCTAGGAAGGCCCTTCTCCTCTGGGCAGCTAATTTATTCTTGTTCATTACAGGGGGGTTTGTCCTTATTTGATGGAGTTTCAGGTGCTAGCCCCTGACAATGAACAGATATTGGACAAGTCAGACATCTGATCTGGCATGGCACTCTAACTCACAAAGAGCCAGTAAGACTGCCAAATAAGACAGAGAATTAGTTGACAAGATTTGAATGCCTTCTGGGAAAGGTGCTCCCGCTGTCCTTGTCACTACACACCTGCCTGCTGATTTTCAAGGGGATGTGAAGTCCGACACGGGGCTGGATTCCTCACTCTGCCCCCACCGCCACTGTATCCGAGACTTCCCTTTCCCTGCCTTTGGCTGGAAAGGATGCAGCACACGAATTGCCAGCTGAAAAGCCAACCCATTCTCAGTGGTTCACAGGTCCTGGGTTTGGACACGCAGGTTCTTCAGCTGCTCCAATATGCAGTCTTCCATTTCAGCTGTAGTTGAGACTGCAAAGACAGCTCTTCACTCAGTCAGCTCTGTTTCAGGACTGCTGGAAAGCTCTCAAAGGAACATGAACTACCTGTCATAAAGGCAACCTCTTGCCCTTTCTGCAACTCCTCCGATGACAAGCAGGTTGAGGAGGCTAAGAAGGGCCAGAGCACAGATGACATTTCATGTCCAATGCCCCTGACTGCAGAGCAATCAGAAAGCTGAAAAAGCTCCAGTCTTGCCACATCTCAAAGGCAAACTGGGATTCGTCTATTTGTACACGATTTTCTAAGCTGCGCACATGGTTACACAAGAGACAGCAACTTTCCAGACTACACACAAATGAGAAAAAGCTCATGTGGGGTAAAGCACATGTGGAAAGCAGCCAAATCAGCAGAGTGATTGGGAGCACACCGCTTTGGGGCTGAAAGCCGTACTTCTGCAGTTTGTGTGTGTGGCTCCTGGAGAAGGCCAAGAGGGAGTCAGTGGCTTAGTGCAGGGAGCAGGATGCTTGATTCTGTGCAATCCAGATGTACGCTAGCACGAGCTGAAGAGCGGTAAGCAGGAAAAGACTGAGCCCTGGAAACTTTATCCTGCATTACTGAAAGCCCTGCTGAGTGAATACCAACTTACTCTTACATAATCAACCATTAAGGGTAAGGAGCATGTAGCTAAGAGATAATACGCATAAGGAGGATCACGCCTAATTCCTGACAGTCCTACACTCTCCCGCCAAACCTTTTTTTTAACCCCACTGCTCTTTTGGTAAGAGCATGAAATAGACTTGAAATGAGAACTTCTGCTGTGATGTAGAGGCTGACAGACTCCTTTCCGAAGAGACTTAAGATCTGGGAGATGGAACTGCACATGCCTATGCAAAGCTGTACCGATTTGGCTTGTTTTGCATACAACTTTGCATACATTAACAATCACATCACTTTACACCTGGCTTTCAGACTGCCTAGAAAAGGTATGGGCTGACCATCAGATGACTTCAGGATAAAGCATCCATTACCCATGCGACGCTCCAGCACGGCAGAGGCACACACCCGAGAACAAACGCTGTAGGAGTAGCTGCATGAGCAGTTCCTGAAGAGCAGCTGACACTGGCAGGCTGCACGACAGCTTACCCTATGGTAGCCTTTTTCTTTTGGCTATCCCCTGAGGTTTACAGGCACACTTCAAAACGCCACAACTTGCTTTAAGCTGACTGGCAACCTAAAATTGCACCCACTAAACCAAACTGATTTAAGACAATACAGCTTCCGTGTTAGGAGATGCTCCCTGTCAATACCCCGAAGAAAAGAACAGTACATTGGTTCGGATATCACAGGGGATCAGCAGACTTTGGTCACCAGTTAGACAATAGCACTGGTCAAATCCCTTCATTTGTTAGCACTCTTGGTTTCTGCCAGAATAACAGAGAGGATGATAATCCTCAGACTAGGTAGATAAATAATTGTTCACTTATATGCTTCACAGGTATTTTAAGGGAGTTACTAACACTAACACAGCCGACCCTTCTCGCTGGACCACCAGATAAATGCAAACAGCCAGTACGAGAGGAACAAAGCTCTGCATTCGTAACAATGCCAGGATGGGTGTCTCCAAAGTGTGCTACACGCAGCCTTTAACAACCGGGTGAAATGCCTCGCTGTCATCACCCAGCCTGGGAAACTACCACATATTTCAGCCCACAGCACCTCTCTGGCTGTGCTCCAGAGGCAGCAGTAAATAGAGCAGCACAACAAGCTACTGTATGAAAGCTGTAAGAGATCTGTGATAGGGATAGCAAAGCAGGAAGGTGCTTTAGGTGTCCCCTGCTCCCCCCATGGGCTGCTGCTGCTCCGGAGAGGGCTCCTCCCTACAGCTGCTGCCCCACAGCCAGTAAAGCTGCCTCAGGCGAACTGATTTTTACTTGTTATTTACTCGGTTTTTACCCAGCCCAGGCCCAGTGCGGCCGGAGCTCCATCCTGAGCCCCAGCCTAGCCGGGGGGTGCAGGGCAGGGGGGGGTTCGCTGCCCAGGGATGCTCCTGCTCTCGCCCAACCGCAGCTGGCGCAAGGGGGGAGCCAGACAGTAACACCCGCCAGCCTCCTCCCTCCCTCTCCTCCCAGGGTTATTCTGAGAGGGAATAAAGCGGTCAGGAGGGATGGGGGAGGGAATCGGGCCGTGCTCTCACCTCCTTCACCTGCAGGTCCACCACCGTCTGGAAGACGTGCGCTACCAGCAAGGAGATGCTGGCGATGAGCAGCGTCATGGCCAGGACCCCCACGGTGACGAGACACAGCGACTTCATGGCTGCTGCCGCCGAGGAGGGACACAGGCTCCGGGCCGGGCGCAGGGGGCGGGCGGCCGCCTCGCCCCGCCTGCCGACGGGCCGGGAGGAGCCGCCGGAGCCGCCCGCCCC
>JANZLQ010000007.1:7849594-7868641 GCA_026212715.1 Elanus axillaris
GCCGGTCCCGGCGGTGGGGAGCCGGAGCGGGAGCGAGGGGAGGCACCGCTCCTCTCCCGGGGGGGAGCGGGGGGGTTGGGAGCCGGGGCTGGCAGGCCCTCGCTCAGCCCATCAGGTTGGCCGCCGTACCTGGCTGAGCGGGAGAGAGAAGAATGAATGCGAAAAGAATTCGGTTTTTGTTGTTGTTGTGGCTTGCAAGACGAGCTCCCGCTGGCGCAGCCGAAGTCTCGCCGTCTGCTGCGGGTGGACCTGGTAAAGCGCTCGGTGCAGCAGGCGTCCTTCCAGGGTTTTCTGGAAAACAAGCGGAAAAACAGCTGTTCTTCAGCCAGGTGGTTAGGGAAAAAAAATCTCGTAGGGAACACGAACTGCCTCTAGACGGAATTAAGCTTCACAGGGGTCAGGGTCTACCATACTTCAATACAGTTCAGCTTCCACTAACACAGTTAAGCCGCTCCGAAGAAATAAATCGATGTACCCCTTTCTCCTTCTCCAGACAGTGGGCACTACTGCTCCAGCCTCCCAGCCACGATCGCCTCCTGGTGCAGCGCTAGCAGGAGGGAAAGACGCCTGCAAGAGGGGTTTTCCCAGCAAATTCCCTTCCCTCGCAGCCTTCACATTGCACAAAAGGATGGAAAGCCTCTGCGATACAGGGCTCCTGTCCCATAACCCTACGGGAGCTGCCAGCAGCAACTGGCCTTCGGGAAGTCGGGAGTCAGTTCCCTCTCCTCTCGCCCTGCCAAAGCGTGAGGCTGGCACCTTGCCACCATCAGCCTGATCCAGATAATGCTCTCCCTAAAAGACAGCAAGTGGACCACCAGGTGGATTCCCTGCTAAGACAGGCTGAAGCATTTTCCTTTGTAAATACTACTTCCTCTAATTGTAATGGCAGTAACAGCGTTGTGTTACTGTGGGCATTTTCCTCTCGCTTACGAAAGGGTATGAAGTCACATTTCACGGCTGTTTGGAAAACTAGAATTTTTGTGGTTCCACCCATGTAGTAAAAAAAAAAAAAAAAGAGATTGTCCTGGCAGCTTGTTTTTATTTAGATTCCCACCCCAAGGTGGTGTTCTTAGCTCTGTTTCATCAGCATCTCTCCAAAAAGCAAGCAACAGAGTAAATAATTAGAATCCATTTTTGAAGGCTAATTGAACTACAGCAATAGAATTCTCCTCCTGGAAAAAAACCTTCCACGGGAATTCTCTCTCTGAAACCATAAACCTTCCCTTTCACCATAAAATATTGGCCTTTGGTGGGGACCAGCTGTAGTGACCATTTTTACAAGCAGATGCCTCCTCCTGCAGCACATTACATGTATTTTCCACGGCTGCTGAAGCAATGGAATGGAGACCTCTTTCTCATCCCACCTAAAGTAGTTCAACTGCCCTGTGACTTCTGCGTTCAGTGAGGATATTCTGATGCATGCGCTCCAATGTAAATCAGAAGCTGACCAGGTCCGTTGTCTCTAAATCAAAGATAAATACAGAAGAACAAGAATAGATAGTAATTCTCTAGTTATGCAAAGCCATTTTATCATAACTACTTTTCACAGCCATGAAGCATCTTTATTAATGATATTAAAGAACATGCTGTTTTGTCTGAGCACTGAAACCCTGGAAGATCAAAAGAAAGGTAGGAATATTTAAGGAATTCCAGCAATCTGAGATAATCTTAAATGGGAGATGATACAATTTTTTTTCCAAAGGCTAAATTTGCTTTCCTACTGCAACAGATACAGGATTCTGGCAGCCCATGGGACCACTGAAATTCGTTTAGCTGAACCCTGGCATGAATATTTATAGATCAAGCAATCATTTCTGCAGAATTTTGGGTTTCCTCCTTTCGGTATTTTGGTTTGTATTTTTCATAAAAATCTACTCATGTGATGCACAGAACCACATCGCTTCTCCATACAGATTTGCTAGATTCTCAGTGTGAATTATCTTCTTTTTTGACAAACGATTTAACCTTTGGAAATCAAGAAACTGCTTACTAGCACTGATATATTTAAAACATTCCTGTGAAAAGTGACTCCACCTCTGAAGTGCAGCATGGGAATGCAGTGGGTGCACTGCTGGCTCAAGGCACAATACTGTGCCATAATTACAAATCCCTGAAACAAGCAGAGGCGTATCTTCCCATTGCAAAATCACGACGATATGACAAGGGAAAAGGCAGATAAGGCCCACAATCAGGAAAACATGGAAATGTGCTGACCCAAAGAAGTCTTCATGTCCTCATTCTTTTTCCCTTCTTACTCCCTTCCATTAACCTTCCCTCTCCCCACTCCTTTCCCATTTTTACTATTTAATTTGCCATTCCCAAGAATCTCTGCCACTTAAAATGACAGTATTTACACAAGTTCATGACAGTTACTCTGCTCATGTACTACACCATTGTCTTACCTCTATTGTAAACTCTTGGCGCAGTTTTTTTTTCTTTTTCTGTTGTACAGAACCCATCAAAACTGGGATCCCAGCCGTGGTGGGCGCCTTGCACTAATACCATAAATGCGGTGAAAACAATAGGCAGATCTTACTCTGTAAAACATAATAGGTGCCAGCTCCCATGCTGGGGTCTCACTGACAATCGCTTAGCGAAAAAAACAAAAAGCAACTTGATACTTGGGACAGACTGTCCCTTCCCTGTTGAGTGCCATTCCTCACGCTCGATGGCAGACACAACAGGCTTGCATGCACGATGTCGGGATCTGTAGGAGGGAAGCACATCAAAATGGATGCCTGTTGCCAGCAGGATCCCTTTGGAAATGTAAAGTTGCAAGGGGTATGGAGGGCAGGTAAATCAGAGAACATTGAGTTTTTAGGGGCTGGAGAAACCCAACTGTAGGAGAACACACCAAGCAAGCAGTCATGGAGTCTGCCACAGAAAGCCGCTGTCTCTTGTCCTGCCCCCATCACCCACATATACTGCTGGGCTACCCTACATTTTGCAGTGTCTCATGATGAAATGGGCAAGCTTCATGCTCCCAGGGGAAGAGTTCAGGGCCTCTCCTGAGATTTCCGTGTGGTAAAATGATTCGAGAACCCTTTTTTAAAAAACTAAACCAGTCCTAAATAGTCCTGTCCCATGCACTAGGAAAATCTTTAAGAAATATAAAAAGTCATTGCTTACTGAGGTTGTCAACGTGGCTTCTTTGGTTTGTGTAACAACAGTTACTTAGCTCCTTGGGGTCTACATAAGGAAGGAAAAGGCTTGTCAAGGAAGGAATTAGCAAATCGTACAGCACAGTATCAGCCAAATCAGCACAGATCCCAGAAATCCTTAATCCTGCACCTACGGTTTAGCAACTATCAGATCTTTCTTTAGTGAATGTTTTGTGTTGGCCACAACTGACGGGTAGAAACAGCAGATAGGAGGGGTAGGGTATTTTTCATTGTCTCTTTGTGTGCATCCATGTCACTTCATGGATCTGTGGTCTTCGCTACCGAAGATAGGAATCGTGCTTGTCCTTACTTCAGACTTTGGTGCTACGATCATCTGTCACTGTTGACAGACCTGTTCACACCAGGTCTAACTGGATCCAAATCTTGCACTGCTTCCTTTAGGAGCTGAGACCTGAAGGCATACAGAGACATGAAACAGCCTTTCCAGAACCAAGCGTAGTTTCATCTTAACAGTGAGAATGCAATTGTAACTAGAAAAGAGGTTTACTTAATAAATACTCTACCAGTTTCTGGCTTACCTAAAATTTTGGTAGACTTGTCTGCTCATCTTCTGCTGCATGATGTTTGAGTCTGGCTTCATCTATGTGTCTGTGGTGCTCTGTTTACTCCCGTCTCCATCACCACGTTTCTGAATCCCACCCCTATTTTCCTCTGGAATATACAGCAGAAGAAATTGAGACGTAAATATTACAGGGCATGACATCTTCTATTCGTCAAGAATGGTGCTTTTATGAAGGTAAGGCATCCCTCTCTTTTGCATACTGTCAGGAATTAACCCGTGGCTGCCATTTAACTCAGCCCAGCTCATCAACAGAACATAAAACATATGACAGGTAACTTGCAGGTCCTTAACATTTCAAGTTTCCGGACAGCTCCCCACAAAGAGCCTCTGCTGGCTAGATGTTTCACAGCATGGGCCAAGGAGGACAGCAGAAGAAGCTTCACATGCAGTACACTTCCAGTCTTAGAGGAGCAGCTCTTGGGAAACACCCAAGTGCATCAGTAACATACAAGGAAAATGTTTTCGCAGACTCTTCTGCTTTCATGCGCAGTTAATACACATACTTGTCATCAATGAATTTACACATACTATGTATGTTTCTAGTAGTGTATGCGTAATTGATAAAATAGTAATCTAATTATAAGATACTGATTTCAGTTGATAGAAAATTCTGAAAGGTTGGTAAGTGGGTAGCGATCGAATTTCACTGTACTCAAGCTTTAATTTATTCTTCCCACACAGAACAAATTAACTGCTGGCAGGAAAGTAGTTTGCTACAGGGCAGAGCTACCCTGCAATTACTAGGTTCAACAGCAACCTCGGAAAGGTCTGTGAACAAAGCTGCTGCTTGTGTAACAGCAGCCTTTGCTCTTGGTTTAGCTGCATAGGGATGCACACAAAATAAGTGCATTGGACAGGTGAGGCTGGGATATGCATTCAGAACACTGTTTGACTTATAGGGTTGGGACACTGACTTTCTAGGAGATGCGAGATTTGTCTACAGCACTTGTTTTTGCTTCTGAGGAGATTAATTAATTTTAACTGTCATGAGAACTGCAGCAAAAATGTTCTTCCTTCTGAAATTTGGTCCTGCTTGACTCTCATGTTTTTGACACTCTCCAGCTAATTAACCATAATCCTCATGAATTGTATGCTACTTATACACACACATACCTCTACATGCATGTCGTAATTGTGATACAGATCACATATATAGTACATTTTAAAATTACACATGCACAACCATATTCCTCATCATCTGAGCTATAGCAAAATTAGCAAGTGCAGCGACTCACACCCATCAGCTGCTTCTGGTTTGGTTTGCTTCTTCCCTGACTCATCAGCTGCTTCTGCATATAGAGCCTCATGACTCGGAGGTGGCAAACTGTGCCACCTTCGTAGGAGGACAGAGCATTGCTTCAGGCCACCTTTTCCTTACTGTTCTTTTAATCCAGATTTCTCTCCTCACTCAACTCCACTCTCTTCCAAATTTCACCCTGAACCTAATCAGCCCCCATTCTCTTCTCCCCACCACGTCGACCACTGACCCACACTATGTCCTCTTCACTCAGTTGCACATCTCATTTTCACCACTACCACAGAGCAACCCTAGAGCCCTCACTGCTGAACTGCGGCACTCTCAAGCTGAACGTGGCCAAGGAAACATGCTAGGCGATGAGGGCTAGATGAAATACGTTGTGGGGTGGGAGATTGCCACCAGTGGCTGTGTAAGACAGGCTATGACTTGCACTAAGCTGTGAAATGGAGATCTTGCTAGGAAAGGAAGGAGAGGAAGCTGTAGGGTATGTACTGGGTTGTATGAGAGACTCTGGCAAGTGGCACTGTCTGGATAACCTAAACAGCGTAACAAGTTTGCTGAGGACCTGGCCTGTAGTGCCAAGCCCATCTAATCAGCATATCTCCTACTGTCAAAGTTTTACTACCTTAAATCAAGTTATAGCTGCTAGACTGCATATTCCTCCAATGCAGATTGCAACAGTCAAGAACACTGTCTTTTCAAGTGCTTCATCTCCACCTGGTTTCTTCTCCAAGAACACCTCAAGTCATGGGAGGAGCCATTACGGGTTAGACAGCTAGAGTGCAGGGAGACTGACAGAACTTCTCCAAGCCCTCAGTCTTCTTACAGTCCTGAAGCAGCTCCAGGACCAACTAGGTTTGCTTGTTCTGTTGCTGATGAGCACTGCAAACAGCCTTGGGCACCTGGGAACACCCTCTGCGTGCCAAGAGACAAGCACGAGTGCAGGAGCACCCAGGGAGAAACCAAGAGCACAGCTGAGATGGGCCCGTGCTGTTCACAGCAGGAGAGCAAAGGAGAACCTGGCTGTGCTGACACAGGAAGAGGCTAGCCATAATTCAGCTCAGCTTTCTTACCTGCAACAGCAGTGAAGGCAGTGTGTCAGCTGGCAGGACTCCTGGCAGACCCGGCGAGCATGGGGACAGGCAAGAGGAGCGTGTGGGGCACGTGTCCCAAGGACAGGGCAGAGAAAACAGATGAGTTACGTGACCGAGAGCCTCTCTTGGCCCTGCAGGCAGTTCTGGATGCAGCCTCCTAGCGACACGGAGCCTACAAGCTCTGCCCTTCTGCAGCGGGCAGCCAGGGCCTCGTGGAGTAGAGCTGTCAGGATGAGTGCAGCTCTGTAGTGAGTGGGAGCAGGAGACCCAGGGAGGTCTGGTGAGGACCTTGCGCTCCTTTGTTCATCTGCCTCTCTTTCTGGCATGTTCACTCTTCCCTCCTGAAGATCCAGCTGGAGTATTTCACGAAGGAGATGGGCCACCACCTAAGCCACCACCCTCAGTTATTTCACTCTCATTTGAAAGACAGCAGCTTTCCAGAGGTAAAGACAATAGAGTCGCTGTTATTCTTCCTTGAAGTGAGCATCCATCCAGCACCTGAAATGCAAAACCAGTCCAGGATTGTGTTCACCCTTGCCTTATAAATGCCCTGCCCCTCGTTATTACTTACAAACGGGAAGCCAACAAAGCCTGAATCATCATAAAAATAAATCTCTGATCTTATTATAGGGAAAGTTATAATGAGGTGGAAGTTTCTGAGACACCTTGCTAACATGGTCAGATTACTCACACAGGTCAGTTACTGAACCAGTCCCACACTTTCCCATCAATATAAGATACTGGAAAGCAGTGGCTTTACCCTCCAGTCTTGAAAACATCTCATGATAACCCCGAACATGCCAGAAATAGTAAAGAATCTCTCATTCAAAAAGAATAAATGGTGATCATATATTTTTCCCTATATTATGACAAATATGCCTCCTAAGAAAGTGGTGCTATAGTCTACAGCTGTCAGCAGGACTTCAGGCCCGAAATCCCACAGCAGTGGATAAAAACTCTGGCTCCTGACCCAGGCCCTCTGATTTGACAGAAGCTTTGCAGACATAAAGTACCAAAGTGCAAAGCAAATCACAAGTCAATTTATTCTGTAGTGCTGCCAAGTGCATCTGTTTACTTGCTGGCATGAAGGGGGGGGGAGAGAGTGTGAGAGACCTCTTATGTTTATTTGCCTCATTTTGGATTCAGCCTGACTGAGTACAGTTTCAGCAATCCATACCTAACTTGAAGTGAACTGTACTACAGAGGGCACATTTAAAATTAGCAAACCAATGGCACACATTTCCCTGACCTGTGAGTCATATTCCACATGAATGCCACTCCAACATTACAAAGGTGAAGGATGCTCCACTGGAATATGATAGGACAGACTCTGGGGAAGCGTATTTGAAATGTGTTGCTGCTACATCTACGCTCAGCTCTCCACATTATTCTTCTTTCCAAGTCAAAGACAAACTTGCTGTATACTTCTGAGGGACCAGGTGACTCAGTACTTTTGAAAATCCCACTGCAATGCTCCAGGATTCTCATTTTTTTCCCTTTTGTTAGCCTATGCTCAACTTCTTAATGATCTGATAGAATTCAAGAGCAGATTCTGGAGCTTAAAATGCATGCTGCTGCATTAAAACCTAGACGCACACTACCTCTACATACTATTTTACTGAGGAAAAGTGGAGGTCTTGCATAGTAAGCAAAGGATTTTTACAGCCTCTGCTAACTGCAGTTGGCTCTGCCTGTGTATGTGAGCAAGACCACAGACTTACAATCAGTGTCTGCTTTGTTTTGAGCTTGTCTTATGTCACAGGCTGATATCTTCCCTTGTTCCTGAAATAAAAATAGGTATCGAGGGCTGCAATGAGATGATTTGGCTAGCCTGCATTACATTATTATTATTTACTCAGGTGATCAACTAACTCTAATTAAAATTCTGAAATGTACGTATCTTTCTGCAGGTGGTATCACTGGAGCAAGAGCAGCACAGCTGAGCTCTCTGGAGTCTTACCGTGCACAAATCCTGCAGTCTCAATCCTTAAGTGCACCAAATTTACTGGCACAGATTAGGAAAGAGACCAAAATGGCTCACATTGGCAGTCTCTTCCTGATTCCCAATGCCTATGGCACTTAAATGCACACTTGGTACACCCAGAAATAAGGCCAGAATGAGTCATTCTTATTCCCTAGCCCTGCTCCCAGCTCGTCAATGGCTGCCGTTAGTAAACAAATGCTTTATATGTCAGCCTTGATACAAATAGCTCGTGTCTACCAGCTCATACAATGAGGCTGTGTGTGTGATAGCCCTCGGCTCCTGTCCCGGGGCAGGGCAACACTAGCTAAAGGCATGATAGCCACTAGCTTCCCTGGAAATGTGCCAGACTGTGAAGGTCTTAAGTGATCAATGTAGGAGAAGGACAGAGCAAACCATGTTCAAAGAGCCCAGGGAGTGCACATGCACAGATCTGGAAGGAAGCGCTCCCTTCAGTGGTTGTAATCCATCTCCCAGCCCCACTTGAGGAGGTGCAGAGCCATGCTGCAGAAGGTCAGTGGCTCAGAATCACTGCCCCTCAGTCCGCCTGCTGAATGCAAAGCTTTGGCACCACGATGTGAAGAGCACCCGTGCTGCTTAGCAGGATTTTTTTCTAGTACAGTAAACAAAGTTCACCAACTGTTTGGAAGGGCAGGTCGCCAGCCTCCCTCTAAGGGTACAACTGTTCACAGCTGCTGAAGGCGATGCTGTGTTCAATTACTTGCACCATTTTTTCAACACAAAAGTGGTGCTGAGAAAAAAAATATTGTGGGGGAAGGGGAGGGTGAATGCTGGCCAAGAACCTACTGCACTGCCTGTCCACTTCCACCTTCCTCAGGAAGGCTGACAACCCAGCAACCTTTTGCTATTTCTAGGTCCATGCATCTTCCAGAATCTAGCTCATCTGTCCCCATTCCTTGTCAGACCCTGGGTACCAGCCCCAGTGCAACGCTGCACTTCGTTGTGCCTGGCAGCCTAAACTTTAAGTATTTAATATCTTGTGGCCAAAAGCAGTGCTGGTCCCTAGGATGGGAACCTTTAAGCTAGACATTCAGCGCAGTCTGCAATACCTTGTGTAGGTTAGCTGTATCCCTTGACATCGCAGTCAGAGCAAAGCAGGGAATACTTTGGGAAAACAAAAAAAAAAAATCACACCCTTGGTTGGTTCTAGCACGTGACTTGGGTCTCAGGATGGAGTCACTGTATCAAGTGTTGCTGGCTTGTTAAGCACAAATTTCTGGCTCATGTCTTGCCTTTTCTTCTGACATAGTCATGTTAGAGGAAAAGGGTGGGAAAAGACTTTATGCTTTCTCCTGTCATCAGACCAAAGCAGCACATGACTGAGTGACCAATGACATCCTCCTCCAAATATTTTACTTAGGAAAGAGGAACTTGCGGGAACAGGTTCAGAATTGATGTCAGCAAAACTGTATTTCAAGGCTCATGAAAGATTCCTGTTGCTGCCTTATTTATATCCCCAAACCCTTCATTTCACAGTAAATAAACATCAGAGCTAGGCTCAGAGAATACACATGGGATGCTCCAGCTGGAAAAAGACATTTTCCTGTAAAGCTTGCTGGCATGGGTAACATGCTGTAAGAGAGAGTGTAAGACGATACCACAACAGATCTTTGCTGAGTGTCCTCTCAGAAGCTGTTCTTTCCCAGGAGCTAAAACCACATTTCTGGTATTTTCAGAATCAACTGTTTTCTGTCTCCAGCTTAGAAGATGATACCTGTCAGCTACAAACACAGATGTCTTTTTTTTTTTCTTAATCACAAAACTCAAGCTTGTATTTGTTTTCTCGGTGCTCTTCAGACTTTGGACTTTGATAAATTTCTGTGCTGCATTTTTCTATGGCCCTGACAACGTAAAGAATCTACAAGGAAGTCAAAGCATAACGTCTCTAGGATGTTAGACAACCATGAGAGTCTATCAGCATGAATTTGGTGGAACATTTTATTTATGATTCAATTTCTAAGAGCTACTGGGTACCACAACTTCAGTAAACCCTGAGACAAGACGGAGACACCTAACATTTCCCAGAATTTAGCCAAATATATTATACTATGTTTTAGGCTTTGGGGTCTCTGCTGCTCTCCATCCCTGGCAAAATAATGTAACAGAATAATATCACCTTACTGTTTCAGTCTATTCCTGTACAGTATACTGACCCTGCCACTCTGCTGCATGGAGAGCTTCCACTGAAGAACAGAGGCATTTTGCGGGGGGGTATCTCATTATGTCTCTAAAGAGTGCAGAGATTAAAACACTGTGCACAGGGAAACATACTTAGTTGAGCAAGATCTATAGATCTGCAACTTTGATCCCTTTCTACTGGGCTCCAGGAGGAGATTTTCACCAGTTCAGTGTTTCTTTTTCTCTGCCTTGCAGTGTCTTGTATTTTCTCCCTCCTCCTTCAAATCCTTAGAAGTGATTTGATTCTAACTTGGGAGGAGGTAAAAAGCACCAGGCACCAATCATGAAATGGCACATGAAATGCAACTGTACCAGCCAGGGAAAAGGAGAATGGAGAACAACAAAACAGAAAGCATGACTTGCAAAGAGAGTGACTAATGAACTAAAAACGCTGGCAAATAATGGCTCATGGGAAACAAATCTATGAGGGAAAGGGATTTAGGGAAAGCTGTAATTCCGTGATATTACTGGCAGAGTAGACAAGTTCAGAGAAAGCACAGGAAATGCAGGAAGAGACTGGCCTGGGCAAGCAGTAAGCTCTACCTCAAACCCGAGAAGGAATTCCAAGTCAGATTACTACCGGTAAATAGGAGAGAATGGGACTAGACCTGTTAGATGTTCTGAGTCAGCTAAGCAAGGATGAAATGCATTATAATATGGAAAAACAGTAGAACAAACTCAGAATCACAAGCTGTTTCCTTGAAAATTCATGGAAAACTGGTGTACTTCCAAAGAATCTATTCAATTTGCAGATGACACCCAGTTAGAAAACACTACAAAGATGCTGACAGGCTTCAAATGGATTCAAAATGATCCTGACGTGTTGGACAAAACCTGGAAAATAAGGGAGTCCAAAACCAGTGCTGAATGACTTCTCCTAATCAGAACTCAGCTGCGTAAATACCAAATGAGGAACAACTGGCTAGGCAGGAGTTCAGCAAGGGAAGGATAACGGGATTTTGGTAGATAGTAAATGTCAGCAACATCCTGGTTGTGCAAAAAAAGGAAGCACCCTATCTTGAGAACAAAGATGATCATGAGTGTGGAATGATTGCTGGAGGTGACTTATCAATATGACACACACCCCCGCCCCACAAGGGAAGGTGAACCTCCAGGGTGGAATACAGTGGACATGTAAAGAATCAGTTCCATGGTAGTTCCCTAAGCAACATAAACCTGCAACTTTAGATGTTAGCAACACCAGGGTAGCCTGGTGTGCTGCCTCTGAAAAGTGACACAGAGGGTGGAGCGGAGCGGAGGCACCACGGCCAGGCTCTGTGATCGCAGGGATAGGGAACTGGAACGATAGGAACAAGAACGGTTGGTCCCTGCATTGAATCCACTGAAGCAAGGAGGTAAAATAATGTGGGTTCTGTCAAGCTAATGCCCTACTTTTGATTTATATCACACATGCCTAGTAGTGGGGTACTGACATGTAACATCAAGTCCTTTGGGCGAACATTACTCATTATAATATCATTATAATATGAAAATACACCTCCATCCCAAAAGCTACCACCTCCAAGGTGCAACTCCTCCCCCCAGAGCATGTGCTCTGAATTTTTTCTAGCATATACCTTTAAAAGCAAAGCGAGAGAACTTTATACCAATCAAAGTAAAGGTATTTATGACTAAACTCACTCAAGCTCCACCTAAAAAGGAAAATAGTATAAAAAGATGCCAGAAAAGGAAGACTGTTAGGGATGATACCATGACAGACAACTCGGGAGGACATCGCTGACTTCTGGGACCAGTTGACGGGCTGAGCCTCTCTTCCCTCCCATAGGGACGCCTATTGGGTGAGATTCGAACACTCGGCTCTACCGAGTGCTTCCCCGGGAGACTTAAGAAACCTCTTTATATAGAGTTGCTTTCTTTTTTTGATCTCACGCACTGTGTTCAATATTTGCACATGCTTTGCAGACAGTGTATTTATCACCGGCAATTCAAAAGAACCTGTACTGTTGCTTTAATAAACTGCACTGCTCATTAATCTAGTCATGATAGTTCGTTAATGCAACCAAAATCCCCGAGTCTGGTAATTCTTGTGCACTGAACATGGCTAAGCCAAGAGCGCACTATGCTATAAGTGCATCCGTCATCGTCATGACAGTTACGTGACCAGACTTATAGTGCTGAATTGGACATTACACAGAAACTAAACCTAGCCGCCCCCAGCCTCTCTGACATCTGAGGATAAGCTGGAACGCAAGGGGGTTTATTTTCTGCCAAATTCCTTTACCCTTGAACACAACACGAGATAACCCTCTGTACTTCTCAGCCTGGGTACGACCACCTCTGGGTGGTCTGTGTCCCCCACTTGGTTACTGTTCTTTAAGAAGGATGTAAAATTAAAAAGAAAATGGGGACAGCCACAAGAATGATCGCACACCTATGACCAACATGCCAGGACGGAGCAAACTGAGTTTCTAATACACATCAGAGAAAACTGAGGTCATGCGTAAGAAGCTCCAATTAAGTACAAGGGTGATAAAAAGAAACTGGAAATATTTTGCTTCCCATGTTGCTTTGGGACAGGGTGAGCGAGCAGAGGGGGAGTGGACAGATTTAGGTTAAAAACTAGCAATGCTTTTCTAACAGAAAGGACAGTTAAATAATGAAATACATCATCCTGAAGGCTCTGGTTTATCCCTCTTTTAAGATCAGCTTACATAAGCATCAGCAGGTTGACCTTGTCTTGAGGCAGAAGGGTGAAACAGACCAGCACTTCTTGATTCTTAAGATAAAAAGTTTTTTTGAAGAAAATATACGGACCTTCTTGTATTTTGCAATTATTTTGGTGGCTATGAAGAACAAAGCCCTTAAGATATAGCTCAGCTTTACTGTCTTACAGTACTTTGATTTTACTGTTAGAATTATAAACATTCAAATTTGTAACTGGCCGTAGTTGGGAACCTGTGCCTGCTGACAGGCAGAAACATATTTGCCATCCATGTACGTGTTGGAGGGGAGGAGGTTAAAAGTTAATACCTTTATGGATGACCTCCAGGCCATGAGCAGCCTGCAGACACCAGCCCTAAACTGGACTCCTGAGGAACCTTTCAGCCTATTGCCTTTGACTCTTGGACACAAGGAAAGGCTCTGATGGTGCCTGGCTTTCCTTCGCCATGACTGTAGGCCATCCAGACACACATGCTGATTCATTATGAGAAACAGCTTTTCCTCCCTCTTCACTGGCTGCCTTCCAGGTTATAACAGCTGATAATGTAAAACAGGTCTGGATCTGGGGTATCCTCATTACTAAGCTTTCCGAAGGCCAGTTCTGAGGACGGCACTCCCACCAGTTCTCATCTGCCTGCTTCTCTGCTCTCCCTACATTCTTCAGTGTCTTACTCTAGAAAGCAGCTTCTTGGTCAGCAGTCTAGGAGAGAGGGTATGGAAAACACAGCTCTTGAAGAGCTAACAGCAACTGAGAGAAACCACCTCTTCCCTGCCTGGAAACGAAGAGCTTTTACTGTCAGACATATTCCTCATGTGCCACCTGCTGGCTACTGGGAAATGTTGCACAGAGAAGAGCGTCCAGTGTTCACAGCCGAGATACTCGCAATTAATATGGGAAAAGGACGGTACAGAAACACAGTCAGGGTTACAGTTTCTTCCCGGAGTGTGATGCAGACCCAAAGTATATAAATACTTTGCCCTTCCCATTTTTCTGCCTCACTGGGTGGGGACTCAATGCAGAAAGTGTCAAGCAACTGCCAAGAAAACCTCCACAGCAGCAGTCTTGAATGTTAGATTTTAACCTGGCTTCTAGGGAAAGCTACTGTAGACTAAGCTTCGTGAGCTATGGTTAAGATATCTATGAAATGATGTGGTTCCTTTTCCCATCTCCTTTTAGCTCTGCCATTGGGCACGTCTCGCTGGGGATAGGCAGCAGAGATGAACAGAATACCTTACTTCTGAACTCGCTTCCACAGTTCCATCTGTGCTTCTCCCTTCTCACAATATCCCTACTTGCCCTCCTCCACTCTACTGTGCCTCCTCTTTAACTACAGAGGTATATTCCCAAGTGAATCTGACCATTTACAGTTAAACTGTCTACTCCTTTGGCTGTAGAGAAAAAACAACTCACTAGCAAATGGCTGGGTTAGGAAACAAGAATAGCAGACAGGACGTGTCCAGCATGCTCCACGCTGAAAGAGTCAATGGTGCTGAACATGATTATACCTTACAGCTATGGCAGGGGGTAACTATCAAAGCAGACTTATGCAGCACTAGTACTTGGTATCTGCTCTATCAATAGGAAATACGATTAAGAGACTTACTACACATTATTCTCTATTTTTTTAGCAATCATGCCAGCCCAAAGTTGTTAAGAGTAGATATGGTGCCTGGTACCTTGGCCCTAAAACATGGAAAAGGCAAAATGTGGGCTAACCTTTAATGGATCTGAAAGAAACAGGCAATGGTGTTCACAATTTTACGACACACACATTAAGAAGGTACCATATGTACTGTGTACCACTGACAGTGAGCCCAGTGGAGTTTATGACTTACAGGGCATGTAGGTTATGGGAATGTGACTGTGCCGCACTTGCAGCAAGAATAAGAGGCATAATATCTCTTACTATTAGCCTGACTGGTGACAATGACTGCTTGGTTTTTCCTTCTGTGACAGTGAGAATCCACACTGTAAGGCCTGGCAATGAGCAAACTCGATAGCTCTTATTATCAGAAAGCTGCTACCTGCTTCCAACCTCATGGGTGACCTGTTCTCCTTTCCCTCCTCAACAGAGCTCCATAAAAGCCCCACTGGGTTTTTCACACATGCTGTCCCTGTGCTCAGGAAGAGCTCTCTGCAAACCTCCATAAAGCTTCCCCTGCCAAACTAATTATCGAGTTGTCTGTGGAACTTCCAGATGCCCCGATAGTACAGCCACAGGGAATAACAGGGCTTCTTTATTTGTGTTTCTTTTTTTGTTTTGTTGGTGTTTCCATTTTGTTCTATCGTAAAACTGGAAGAAATACTGTACACGCACAAGGCTTGTTTAAGAGCAGTACTCTCCAACGTCCTCAATACGGCAACTGTAGATACCACGGGATCAGACACTGGCCAGGCTCAAAAGCGCTCCTGAAATAGCCAGCATAGCGGGATCGAGGCACCACGGGTCTGATCCAGCCGGGCATTTCTCACTCGCTCTTAAGCTACAGCTGAGATTCCCTGTCGCCACACTAGATGGCAGAGCTTACAGAATAAAATTCAGAAAGTTCATTTGAGACAGTACAGGTGGGCCAGGACTTCCTAACAGCTATGGCTGTAGAGTTGTTTATAGAACTGGAATAGTAAATATCCGATCTACTGTCTTGGTTTTGAAATGAGAAAAGGTGGCACGTTTGAGGCTCCTGATCTTAGGGCAGTCAGCTGGCTGGTAATTCTGCAAAGTCACATGTAGCTTTTCAAGATACGGCCCAGCAACTGCTATCACATTTACCGAACAAACAGTGGTGCAACGAAGCCTCAGTGTTCACAGAACACTCACTTCCAAGCTAATGCCACATCAGAAATGATCGCATGAGCAAACTAAAATCCTGAATTAATTGGAAACAGAATTGTGTTGCTGAGACTTTGAGAAACTGTCTCTTTGCCCCTTTATTGTACTGTCGCTCTGTTTGGTTCCAATGAAAGTTTAAAAAAAATACAAGCTACAGTTTGGAGCATTTCTGTTAATCTGCTTTGGAAATTCTCTTAGGAGGCAGAGGTCTCCATGTTCTACAGGATACAAGCATTTCAAGAATTCCTGGAGAGGAAGGGCTACCAAAAACCGGGGGTAAGTTACCGTCTGCAACAATCTGTGCATTTGCTTCAGAACAGGAACCTCAGTCCTCAGCATCCTGTGAGCTCTTGGGCTATGACTCTTCTGTCCAGCATCTCTGCTTCTAACACTCGATCAGTGATCACTGACTCAGGAATTTCAGCCTTAGTATTTGCCAAGAGCCTTGTTTTAAAAAAAAAAAGGAAATAGGAAATAAATTATAGACATCCTAAGAGAAGTTCCAAAACACAAATTCACTGCTACCTGGACAGGGTGTCATTGTTACAGCCACGACTGAACCACCTAAAACTAGCTATATCCAGCATAACGTCCACCCATCTTCTCTCCCCGCTGTTGGTACAAGTATTTGTGTGGATGAAAAGAAACATTTTTTTAATTTTCTGTGTTAACTTTCAGCTTCATCAGTTACCTGATCTGACCCACTTCAACGGTCACATGAAAGCAAAGGCCTGCACAAAAATGGCATTGAGGACAGGGGAGCCGAAAGGTCAGATAAGTCTTTTCTGCAACAGTGTGGACTTACGCTGGACTCAAGTGCAATCCTACCAGGAGTTTTGCAAATTATGAAGACTTTTCAGGTCCTGCCATCCGCTGCTGCCACTGCAAACAATTAATCATTGATAAAGCTGACGCCCTTGCTCACAAAAACCTCCCTCACCTCTGAATTGTGGCTGTTCCCCAGCAGATTACAAGGATGGCCCTGGTCTAGGAGACCACAAAACTCCAAGTGCATTTGCATCAGTGGATGCTGATGCCACCTGGAATCGACTGGGCAAAAATAGCACGTGCCTCTGGGAACTATGTAGGACTTGCGTGGGAAACTGGGATCTGGGTTACAGAACTGTCCTTCCCTGCCTGGCTGTGTGGCAAGCTTGTCTCTGGTGGCGTCTATGTGCCTATGTCCTTTGTGTCTCCCTCTTTTTATTATCATTCAAATGCATTAATAGTAACAGCAATTACTCTCTGAGCAGTCAAAGCAATCTGTGTGCTTTGCTTTAGTTTCTTCTGCAGATGCTGAGTGAAAGAGTCTGGCAACAGAAGAGACTTGTATGAGCATAGAAGACGAACAGAACCAGAGGAGACCTTTGCTCTTTTCTTGCTCATTAAAGCAGCACCCTGCCTTTCATCATGTGCATTGTGGTGCCTTCAAAATAAGGTGTCCCTTAAGGATTTCTGTAATAGTCATTTCTAAGCTGTGCTAGTTTGGTGTCCCTTCCTAAGCTGTTTTATCAAACATATTTAAGAAAAGAAATACTGGGGTTAGCAGCTCCAAATACTACCTCTTCATCTGTGCTGAGGGCTGGCAGAAGGATGCTCTTTTAGTGCAATGCTACAATAAATAATGATTTTTGCCTGCTTTGCTTCAGGGAGATGAATTCTTTTAAATTGCAGTACATACAGACTACCTAAAGAACAGCAGTATGTAGGTACCCTAACTGATAATCCCAGCTGAGCAAGGTGGCCTACAAGTACAGAGCATAGGACTGTCTCTGTTTTGAAGGCTAGAAAAAAGGAATATAAGTAAACTGCAAATATATCTACTACGCAAAGAGTACTGTCAAGTGTCTGTTTTAAGTAGCAAGGCTAAGCTGCACCTTGAAGTTTCAACAGTGGTAAAAGAGAGTGCACCCAAAACCACATTCGCTGTGAAAATGCCCAGGCAGGTCCTAGCTTCTCAGCTCTTTTCTTTCACTGTAGTATTGAGTGGAAGATCTGAGCAGTGCCTCTGAGTTTAGCTCATGCCTGAACGCATCCCACACATCAAAGTACCAAAATAGATATTTTTACTTAAGCACCAGGTCAGCACTTTGTTGGGGAAGGGCCTCAGAGAAACTGTCTTAGCAACTGCAGTAAGTAAAGAAAGGAAAAATATTTAGATCATGAATTTTGTGTATTCACACGGGCCACCATATACCGTATCAGCCAGGCAACTTCACCGCAAAGGCTGCACGCTTGTGCTTCGATAAATTCGAATGACATTTACTGTCCTGTTAAGTTGAGATGGTACTGCTCTAAATGACACTGAAAGATTAAGACGTTCACACACTGGAAATAGACTTATTGGGACATCCACTTAGCCATTCTCTTTACTAATGAGACAGCAGATAAAATCTCATCAGCAGGCTTTAGAAATCAAGTAATGACAACAACCTTTGTTCAAGATAAAGAGAATGGATTTTAAAAAGGCAGCAGTCAAAACTGAATGGAACCACCTCCCCTAACTCTTTCTCTGGTGTTAATCTTTGGTGTCAATAGCCTACACTGATAAACATTTTTACAGTTTCTCACTCCAGAATTACCAATTCAAAATACAAAATCGTAAGCTGCACTTACTAAATTTCTTGGGTTCCTAGGAACATTTATCTGCATAACCTTTTAATTTTGAAATAAAATCTGACATCATCACTTCAAGAAGAAAATTGGGTAGTAAAATGAAGGTAACTTAAACCATACATCAAATATCCTCTGCGCTAATGGACTCTGAAGTCCTGGTAGTCCAAAAAAGCTTCCTGAGCGTAATACGGAAGACAGGAGAGCAGGCCAACGTTAAGAAATCCAATTGTAGTCATTAGAGTATGATGCAGAAGTTACAAAATTAGTAGCGAATTCATCTCACTTCTCAGGGATACAAGAGAAAACCTGGATTTTCACCAGTACAAGCATTCAAAGTCCAAGCAATCACCCTCAGCACACCCCTGCTAGAGCATATACATCCAAGGCCACCAGTACTGCCTGAATTAAACTTCATAAACTTCTGCAGTTACTGTAGCTCCGACGCTTGCTTTCATACCCAACAGGAAAGAAACTCAGGCCTTCAGTCCCCAACTTCGGTTTTGTTGTCGTGTCATCTCCCTTCAGCTTGGCATTATCTCTCGTTTAAAACACCTGCAGCATGGCTACCTTGTGCAGAGAGCCTAGCCACGGAGCCAAAATGAGGAAAGGGCAAAAAAAGGGGGGAGCGATGGCAGAAAAGGG
>JANZLQ010000007.1:7869053-7879804 GCA_026212715.1 Elanus axillaris
GGGGCGGCGGCGAGGGGCCCCCGCGGGCCCGGGGCGAGGCGGCGGCGGCGGCCACAGGTACCGGGCGGCGGGGCGGGGGTTGTCTGGGTCTGCCCCAGCCCGCCAGCGAGGAGGTAGGCGGGTTTGCCGCTTGCTGAGCTTAACCCGCGGCTGTTCTAATGAAATGTCATTTTTAGAGGATCCGCTGGCGAGCGGTGAGCAGGCGCTGCTGGAGGCCAAGGCTGCTGCCGTGTCCAGCCCTCGGAAGCCAGGAGAGGATCTGGCAGCTGTACCGAGGGAAGAGCTTAATCATCTTCCGAGTGGTGGAGTTTCAGGCGGACCTCCGCAGGCGGAGCAGCTGCTCCCGGAGCAGGAGGCCGGGGAGAACCCCGCTGATGTGCGAGGCAGCCAGGCAGGCGGCTCGAGGCCCGAGACGGGACAGGCAAGCGACGGATGGTGCGTGATGAACTTGGCAGGAGCCTCTGATGATCTTGGCAAGGCCAGAACTGAGCAGCAGCCCGGTCAGCCCGCTGAGAGCAAGGAGGTGGACCACGAAGAGTGGGAAGTTGTTTCCGAGCACCTGGCCTGGGAGGAGGCTGGCGGGAATGGCAGTGTGGAAGACGCCGATGGCAAGGAATGGGAACAAGGGGACTGCCCCGATGGGGACTCGAAAGCGAAGAGAGTTGCAGCTGTGCCCCCCATGTTTCAAAATATCCACGTGACTTTCCGTGTGCACTACATCACGCACTCTGATGCTCAGCTGATTGGCGTTACTGGTGACCACGAGTGTCTTGGCCAGTGGCACAGCTACGTTCCCCTCAAGTACGACAAGGATGGCTTCTGGTCTGAATCTGTTAGTCTGCCGGTAGACACCAAAATGGAGTGGAAATTTATCGTGGTGGAGAACGGGAAGGTCCGACGTTGGGAAGAATGCAGTAATAGGACACTAGTGACTGAACACGAAGATAAAATTGTTCATCACTGGTGGGGATACCATTAATGGGATTTTGGATGCTGCTTCTCTAACAGCAAACCTGCTTAGATTAATCACAGGGCCCCTAAACTTTACCCCTTCTTCAAGTAGGAGACCTTCTCAAGTGCAGAGCTCTGCAAGTCTCGTATCAAACCAGGTTAAACTGCGTAAGGAGCAGATCTTTGCCATCCCCTTTAGGAAATCCATTTGGCAACCTGAGAAATCAACTTCAAATGCGTTCTGAAGATGTGCAAGGTGGGCTATGAAGGCGTGAGCAGCATTTCGAGCAGCTGCCTGGCCAGGTAAATCCGGACCCTGGACTTGAGTTTGCATTGCTTTGAGTGGGGCTAAGGATGCATCTTTGTACCACCTGCTTAGGGCTTTTGAAGCATACTAGGAAGTGTGGTTACCTACACTGTGATAGGAACTTAGGTGTTTTAACTTATGTAATGTATTAAGTAAACAATAAACATTTTCAGACTGCCAGTTTGTTAAAACTTGACCAGTGAACTGACTCATTTTAATAACTTTGAGCCATAGAAGTGAGTTCCTTGACCTGAAGTCTTAGTGCTAAAGAATTCCTGCCCAGTGGCTGGCACTCTTCGGAATAACAAAGGTTTAACCCCAAAGTACTCCGTTCTCTAGTCCCTACTCTCCAGGAAGCACCTCAGCTCAAACGCAGGCTTGGCAGATAGGTCCCTTTTTAGTCAGATCATCCTGCTGAGAGGAGAGCAAAGGTCAGAAAGGACTGTCTGGGCTTAATGAATTACTTTGTCAGGGTGGGAGCAGGCTTTAAAAAAAACCAAAACAAACCTGGACTACTGTGATGGCAAGGGAATAGGATTCTCTCTGAAATAGAGTTAGGTGGCATATTCTGTCTACCTAGGAACAACACCACGGTATAGTTAGTGACTACATAGTTTAAACTTGTGGGGTTTTTTTTTTCCAAGACTAGGCTTTTCAAAGCAAATTTACTTTAAGTTGTGGCCCTCTAGTAAGCCAGATAAAGTAGAATTCTTCCAGCTTCAACCAGTTGGTATTTTTTACATGACAGAAGCAGAAAGCTGCTCTGCTTGCCTGCTGTTTGTATTTTTGGTTACAAATACATGATGCCACTTCAGCAAGCTCTTCTTTCCGTAATGAGGACCCTAGCTCTAGCTTGCAAATATCCCTTCCCTAAAGTAAGCTTGGTCTGAAGAGCATTGCTTTGTAGGAGTTCTGGAAGTGCATTAATTAGCACTTAGGTTTGTAATATTTGCTTCAAAAGCACATTGCTGACCTAATTGCCTCTGCAAATTCTTTCCTGCTTTGCATGGTGGAGCAGGCTGAGTATGTGAAATGGGATGGATTTTGGTGATAGACTGGAAGATGAGCTTCAGAGGCTTACCTCCTGCATCTCATGGTTAATGGATGTGCAGTTGGTGGGGCAATAGTAGAGCTGCTGTGAAGGACAAGTGTCTGAAATGTTGCTACTGGGACTTCAGGACCAGCTGTTTCATGAAACAGATCCACTGAGAGTGGGCTGGGCTGCCTGCTCATGCAGGCATAGCCACAAAAGAGCTAAAGAAGATCTTAGGGGGTGTTGAGGGGAGGGTGAAGAGGGAGAGAGACTATAAGGCAAATGAACAACTGCATTGGCAAGTTGGAGTCATCCCTCCCCAGCAGCTGCTATGTGGCAGAGCAACTTTTTCTGTGGGTCAGTTACTTCTGCAGACACTAGCTTTGGTCTCGGGTTGACTCAAGCAACCTGAAGATTCAGATGAATAAACTTAATTCTTTCAACAGACTTTTTATAGAAGAGAACAAGGTAGGAAATGTGGGTGGGAGCTAAACTCAAGACTAACTGTAAGCTTTTTGTTAACTGCTTGTCCATGGTGAAAAGTACCCTTGTAACTACTTCTGCATGAGAAGTACTGTGGGTCTGGAAGGAATGCGATATCATTTCTGCCAACCAACTCAAAAGGGAGAGGATGGAGCTGACAGTTTAGCAGGTGGTTGATGCTGCTTCAGTGGTCTTAAACCCATGTGCATGTGTGCACAATAGTCCTCAGCTCAACAGGAAATTACTATGGGACTTCAGTCACTTACTACATGAACTTAGAAGGAAAACAGGACATAGTTAGTATGCCTGGGGTTGAAAAAAAATACTAACATGAGGCTCACTTCATTTTAGGGACTACTGCTTCACTGTAACAAATATTTCTACTGTTGAATTACGACTATGCTTACTGTGTACAAACAGAAAGCTCTTAATTTCTGTCCACCTGCAGCACCAGTGAGTACACAAAACATTTGTGTGGATTTCAGTCAGTACCTTACATCTTTAACCGAGTATTGTGGTGGAACTAGTGCCTTGCTACCTTAATTGCATTTTTTTTCACTTAGCTTTTCTAACAAAGTTAAGTGAACAATATCCCGAATGTACAGAAGTACGGCTGAAATAAAAACTGAGCTTCAGAACTCACTTAAGTCAAAGAAAAACATGTTATTTCAAGTTGTTTACAATTATTTTTTCACATTAATGCAAGCTCTTCATATAGCGAGATACTGTCAAATTAAAAAGCACTTGTCCAACAGTCACTGCCATTTGAGTGTATTTATACATACATTGGAGGCTTGTCTGAGAAGATTAACTGTGGTATTAGATTAAGATATTCACTAGAAAGCCACTTAACCTACACTAGAATAGATTCTCTAATGCAATGATGAACATGTTTCAAACAGACTAACCCTGAGAAGTCTCTCAAATTAAGAAATTTTTTTTTTAATTAAACACCCTGCACTTTGATCCCACAGACAATGCATATAGTCCTCATCACTGCACCATCCTGCTGAATGATCAAGCAAGGTTTCTACAAAGACATGCACTGTGCTTTTGCTATAACCTCTAAATTATTGCGCCATTCACATCACTGCTTGCCCAGCAGGGCCTACGCTATGTAAATTAAATGTTATTTGTACGGTGAAAGAAGGAACTCTGTAATATTGGAGGAGCCAATTACTACTTTCTCTAAGTTTACAGAGGTGACTCCTAATTATTGAACAATCTATTCACTCGAGCATGAAGGCAGACTTAAAGGTTGCCTTACTGCATAAAAATCATTATGCTAGAATGGGCTGATACCTGACTAGTACAATGTCTTGGCTGTGAGACTAGTGAAGCTACATGTGAGAAACAAGTTCTTGTTGACATTCCTATGTGGATGTAACAGCCTACCAGCCAGTGGCCCAGGATATCTAAAAGCAAATAATAAACCGTCTCACTCACAGTTTGGCAAAGCCAGGAAGAGCGCAACCAAAGATCCGACTTTTTAAGTTCACTGGCTCATACTGTTGACAACAGACCTCTGACAAATTTGACAATTTGATTGCTTACAGCTGAAATGCAATCTACTCTTATTTGTGAAGTAGTCTGGTGTACAAATGCTAAATGCTGCACCTGGATGGCAAGCTGAGCAGACAGCCTGAGGCTGGAATGGGTACTGGGCATAAACCAGTTTAAAGTCACATACGGAACTTGCATTGCAACTTGTTTGCTTCCTATTCACTTTCTGGGTGCCTTTGTAAAAACCATGCCCACCCCACATGCACTCTGGGAGTTAACTTACTGTTTGGAGCCTCTCCACATGATCAATTAAAAAATATTAGACTGGTATTAGGTTTTCTCTTTAGGGGGTTGGCTGCCATCTGTGGTGTCCTGCTGTGGTCCAGATTTGCCTAACAGGCCTCCTGTCATCCACCTGCATGACACGGAACAACAAAGTGCTATTCGTGCTGCAAAGTCCAGGATGTATAGAGTTGCTCTGGGGCCCCCAAGTCTATGAACCTTTTGCTTCCCCAGCCCAATTCTTTGCCTTCCGCTGGTGGCAGGGAGGAAGCCCAGACCTATTCCCAACTCGGCTGGATTCCAGCACAAGGATGTTAAGCTGCCTTTTCGCTTGGCAGATCTCCCTTCTCTCTGGCTACTTGTACCTCTCCACCTGCTCCCTTCTGTTCACAGGGCTGCAGTCTTTTGAAACTCTTCCTAGCTTGGCTCTTTGAAAGCAACTGAGAGTGCACTTTTCATTAACCTTTTCCAACCTGCTGGGCTACGGAGTGAATACATGCTCTCATTATCTACATCTCACCCTTTTCTTACAATAACTTTGGTAGATCTGTCAAATACGTATAACAAGTCCAGACTGTGATACACAAGCCATCCAAAATGATCCTTTCATTTTCAATGCGGCCAATTGCTAGGAAAGGGGAGATGTCTTTATTAACATTTTGACTAAGCCTGCAACACTGTTGCAAAAAATGACAGAATCGGTGGAAAAAAATATTAGGAAATACAAAAAGCTACCTACATTAAATCAAAATACTGTTGACAATAACTGAGGACAGCTTAGGAACAATTCGCTAATCTCTTCTCACGCAAGAAGACCTTAAACTAAAAAAAACCTCAGATGTGATCTACTCTGAATATAGTTCTATAGCTTCAAAGTCATCAAAACCAAGCTTGTATCTGCATGGCTTATGGTCATAAAGCTACTTTTGCTGAGCTGTTGCTGCAACTCATTTGGTTTGGACAAAATCACTGGGTAAGCCCCTTGAATTCAAGCACAGCCTTCCATGCTGCTATAAATCCAAGGCAATAGTGGCTTTTCAGAAAGCAGATAATGAGGAAAAACACTAATGTCAGTGAAGCTGCCCCACTGGCACCTCCTGCTGACCCTGGCGATGGTCTACTTTTCAGTGCTTGGGCACCAATTTATAGCAGATGGACATCTTGCCCCTCATTTTGTCCGTACTGTTTATAGCAAAGACTCCCCCTCCTATCAGCCAGCACCTTCCATAACCAGCTTCCCAGACAGCCTTGCTAGGCTCTGAAGGGGCAGCACTATTAATCTGTTCTTCACAAACAGTCCCTAGATAAAAATCAAATGGCAAATTCTGGAAAAGTACTCAATTTGGTATGAGTACGAACTTCTTCCTCCCTTGTCTTTTTCTCCCCAACAACTACCTTGTTTGTTTAGATATTGTCAAACACTAATGAGGCTTTAAACATCAAGTCTGATACTTCAGTGGTCCTGTTCATCTCACTACTTTCGTATAGTTTTTAGCATTGGATAGTCTTTTAACTCTAAGTGCACTAAGTCATTTGCCAACTGCTGCAAAATCCTCAAATGTCAGAAGACACAGGAGGTTTTAAAATAAATTCAGGGGTGCTCAACATGCCTTCCTCTTTAGTACTAAATCTTACACCAGGAATGGTCTTTGAAAATATTATTCTTAGGCACTTGTATTATGGGAAGGTTGTCTGTATTGGTGACTGAACTGAAGAACACTTTGGAGACCAAGTGAATGTAATATGCCCAGCTATTTTTGCAAACTCCTTAAACACCAGGCTCCACCACCCATATTAAGTCATAGTAGACTTATAAGGAAAAAAGTCAGTATAGATCCAAGGTGCATTTTTTTCTGCCTAAACTTCACCTCTTCTAGTTTTTATAGAGGGACACAGGTTGAAGAAGGACAAGAAGTCCCAAACTAGGCCCATACACATCCCTCAGCTTTAAGTCTAAATACGAGTGTTATGCTTACAAACCTAAGCCCAATGCAGACTGTGGACTCTCCCCTTGTACTATGAATCAAGCCAAATATCCCAACAAGCAGTGAAAATGACATAAAAAAATACTACTTGATGAGTCCATTCTGCTTAAAGGAATCGTGGTATAGGATGCAATCTGTGCAGTCGTGTAGTTGTAGGTATGTGGTTCAACACTTTATCTCAACATTAACAGGAGCCATGGGCAGGTTTCCTGCTTTTATTGGAAATACTTGGCAGTGCTGGGACACCCAGATGAATCTGAATCTACTGAAGTAGTAACATGAAGTATGGAGGGACGGGAAACCAATTTATTTTAGAATGAAAAAAAGAAAGCTCAACAAACCATTTCAAAACTAACTTTGTACAAAACAGAACCTGAAATGGTGTGCAAGGTCCAGAACACGTGGAAGAAATGCTGGAACTTGAAGAAGCCGGCAGTACCCTGTGGCCAGCGTCCCTCACAGCACAAAGCTATTGAAAATGTGTGTCAGTGAAAAGAGAGAGTCTGTATTTAGATATATTTCTACCCCTCTGTACTTCCCACTCATTTAAAAGTAAAAACTGTAAAAAGTGTCATGGTTCCAAGCAAGAACTACAAAACTTAAGAACTTTTATTATTAATCTTTAAAAATATAACGTATCTTAAACACCACGTACATACGTGAAAGTAATCACTAATGTACACGTCATCTTCACTTCGATAGCTTTTCCTCCTTTTCCTTTGTTTTTTCTGTCTTCATTTCCTGAGTTCTGATCACTGACGACATGGCTGAAAATAGGAGCAAGAACGGATTATCTGAATACCACCTTATGTTGACATGACTGAGGTCTCAAGTGCGGACATCTAAAGCTTTGTAATATCCTCCTGTGTGTTACACTGTATGTATCAAGGCCTTATAAATGCAACTTTAGTTTGCAATTCTTTACACACAGGACCTTAACAGAAAAGATAAAGCTAGTTATAAACAGGCACCACCTCATCTGTTTTGTGAAGCCGAAGCACCAAATGCTGGATTAGGGGTGAAATGCTACTGACTTAAGAATCTCTTTTATGGGATGGTGTGAAACTAGTACCTTCAGTCCAACACTCATGGAAACAGGTTTACTTAGTTTGTACGTAAAAGGCTTCCCCCCCTCCCTTTCATACACTAAGTCTTGTTAACACTGCAGATATGAATACGTATTTTTATGTGGATGTAGAAAACAGGCAAACTGAAGATGTTAACGGATGGCAAAGAATAAAAATGAGTACACTTACCTTACACTTTATATAAATAATTTGATTAGTTTTACCTAAATCAGGTTACTTGTATGTCCCTGACATGTGTGCACTGTATAATAATTTCCCAAACCTACACAGCGAGACTTGTAAGACAGGGAAAGGGGGAAGCAGATAAGGCTATGCTTCTGAGGCCACTGCTAGGAAACTATGTTTTTGGAATCCACTGCTGTCAGAATGTATTTGAGTTTCCATGAAAGAGTCATCAGCTTGTTAAAAATTTCATTTAATTGGACACGACAGCACACGAGGGCACCCCTCGCCAGCTGCCATGTTTGAAATGTTAAGGATCTTGAAGCTTATTAGAGTTAAGGGGCTGAGCAACAGTGCATTGTGGAGTTAATCTAATTACTCTCCTAGGAGCAGGATAACACAGAAGTGGGTACTGCTAGTCAAACAGTCACATCTAAACTGACCTAATGCAAAAACACAGGTAGTGTTTTGGCAGGTAACAAGAACAGTTTCTGGAGACTGTGGGTATTTTAAATAAAATAGGAATATTTTTTGTAAAGTCTGGCACCTTTGTTTTTTATCTGTGATCATTCCACCAGGTTTTGCAGGTTTTCCTTCTTGTTCTGTAGCCTCTTAGATGTATTCTGATTAGTTTCCATGGGCTGAGAAGCTAGTGAGAAAACTATTCATTAGTATGTTATCACAAATTTTTTTTTAAAAAAGGTCATTATAAGTTCTTTAAACATTCCATCTAAAGTAAAGTTCTTAGGAAGTAAAATTTAAAACAATAAAACTTCCAGTAGCAAAGAAAATGAGTAAGAAGACAAGGTTATTGACAGAGATCTATACTTAGCGGTACTCTTTAAGCAAAAATACAACCACATTTCTATTTTGCCTATAAATTTCCCTATTTGGGGAATAAAGAAAAAGTGCTTTATGTTACTAGAATAGTATTTATGCCCACAACTTCTAAGTCCCTCTTTGTCAGTAAAACCACAAGGATTATACAAAGGAAAGCAATAGCGTCAGTTGCATTTTACAGATGCAAAACTAAGGTACAGAAAGATCTAACTTGCTCAAGCCAGGAATAAAACCAGAAATTCCAAGTCTTTTAAGATCCAGGCTGGTGCAGAATTCAATTGTCACTGTGCCTGTCTGACTGAACACTAACACCCACAGACTGACATGGTCACAGCAGTACTTTATCAGCAACTATGGTCTCCCACCCTGGAGCCTCTTCTGACCAGAATTTGGACTGTTTCATTTTTGTTACAGTCAGCAATTCTCAAAAAGAGGCAACAACAACAACAACAAAAAAAGAGCCAGAGATGGAGGTAACTGGCTGACCAGATTAACAAACCAAGCAAAAAACCCAAAACACAACAAAAAAAAAGAGTGATGCCACTTATCTTTCTCTTTGAACTGAGCAACAACTAGCAACTGAAGGTTACAGTTATGACCTGCTAGATTTCCTGTGGCCTACATGGAAACAGTTTGGGGTTTATGTCCAATTGCAGACATACCCACACACCACCAAGCCTGCGTGTTTCCTAAAACAGCTGCAATCCAGAACCGAGGCTCGCAATTGCAGGGACGGTTGTGTTGCTCTACAGGTACAGAAATTTGTATGTAGTCACTCACATAGCCACTTCAGCACTTTGATGGGGAAATGCCACACACATTTACGCTCTGTTTATGAACAGGCAGTTCTTAGTTGTTAAACATGCATAAAAATACAGGTTAGCTAACAAATATGCACCCAGACAGCTGGAGGAAGCAAAGGTCAATGAACAACAATGTTAATGTTCTAGTCAGGATGACTGCTCAGCCCAGCTGTGTTAGGTACCACTCTGCATAAAGAGAAGATCCTGATGTTTCTAAAATGCAGAAGATAAAGTGACTGAGGAGAAGTCTGCATTAACAAAGTAACAACACAATACAGACATGCTAAAGTTAGGTTGAAACTACAACAAAATCCCACCTGAGAAGCACCTTCTGAGCTCCTTTAAGCTATGGTTAGATTTCTGCCTGTACCAGAACTAGCTTAGAGCTAGGTGTGCAGCATGTCTATTGCACTCCTACCTGCAGTGCTTATGTGCCCTCTAAGAGAAGTGATGTTTTCAGACCTTGCAAAATAGAGAAATGTAATGTTTAAAAATGGTTTTCGGTAAGTATTATTTGAAAATTTAGTTCCTTCCCCGTTTTTCCTATTGCATCTACTCATTTTGGGGCCTTTCTGCCACTTAAATGTAATAAAGCAGTCCTGACAGCCTGGCTCGCTGGCACATAATTAATAAACTACCTTGAAAATGTTCATCATCCTCACACATATTTTGTGATGCAGGAAAGCTTATCTGTATCACTTAAGAGCTACACAGACACAGCCTTACATCAAGTATTTTCAGTAAACCCCAGAACTTTTCGAAATGTGTTACAGGAACCACAACAACTATTAAAAATGTTAGTATTAGGCAACTGTGTTGCCTGTTACTGCAAATATTGATGTTAAGCATCCCTACAGTCTATTTACTTGAATAAAGCAATTTACACCAGCTTTTAAATTTAGTGCTCTATGGAATTTATCTTCTCTTCTCTTTGTACAATACATTAATTAGCTGCTGCATTTTACTCACAATTCCTTTTTCACAGAAAAAAACCTTCTACTTGAACAGAACTGTGACAGGGGAAAGGCATTCTGATGTAAGCAAGAACAGGTCACTTTTAGGTAAGTGGGCCAGAACCATTAATGCAGTGCTTTGCAATAACCATTAGTATATTACGTTTCAATAAATGTGCATACTGTAACTGCACTTGCTGGAACCACAAATGGAAGATCAATCCCGTGTCAGCCCTGTACATTTGAGAATTGCTGGCATTTACGTTCAGCAACATGAATGGATTCCATGCTGTATTGGGTTTCTGTGGCAAGGTTTTGGTAGTGGGGGGGTTACAGGGGTGGCTTCTGTGAGAAGCTGCTG
>JANZLQ010000007.1:7879904-7908283 GCA_026212715.1 Elanus axillaris
CTCTCCCCTGTCTAGCGAAGAGGGGGGGGAGTGATAGAACTACTTGGTGGGCACCTGGCGTCCAGCCATGGTCAACCTATCACACATGCGTGACTTATTACAAGGGTACATAAAAAATAAATGCTGTATGAAGTACGGGTACCACAGTCACAGACTGTAAAAGACTGTATCAGGGAATGATGGTGGGACTCCACTGGTTTCTAGAGAATTGCTGAACGATTGAATTTAACCTACAGTTTGTAACTCACTCATTGTACTGGCTGGGAAGAGACCCAGCCAGGCCCTTTGGATCAGTAAATCAGACCAGGCTTACTTATCTGGAGGACTGTGGCTGCACCCTCTGGAAAGCCAACCTTCCTTGTGGACAGTCTACACTCTGGTGAAGCGCTGGGGCCAGCTGCAAGGTCATCAGGTGGAGCAGTTAGCAGCAAGTGTACTGGAGACCTTTCTCTGTATCTCTCCTCCCTAGAGACCTTCTTGGGGGAAGATGTATAGTGAGGAGCTGCTGAGAAAATGGATGCATCTCCTAGGAGATATCCAAGCAAAGAGCAGTGAGCACATACCTGAAAAGAAACTCCCATAGCAGCTTTGACATTAGATCTTGTAACAGTTACAGGGTTGGGTTCCCTTCATTGCACTCTTCCATCCTTTCCACTCCTCATAAGTAGCCAAGGTAGCAGGAGACTATAGACTCTTTGCAAAACATGCTTGTTTCTGTTAAAGTGATTGTCATGTGAAAAATGGCCAGTAAGCCTGCCTACCAGAAAGTAGGACCTGCTTTTTTTCTGCTGACTACTCGCTTCTTGTTTACTTCCAAAACAGCCTGATGGGAGGATCATAGCTGCTAACAACCCAAGACTCTCTGTATGTTACTGATGACTTGGATCTCATTACTTAGGTGTAAGAAGCAGAAAAAACAATGTTGCTTGCACAGGTCTGCCATGTCCCTCCTTTCCAATAACTGATTGATATGCCTTGAATTCCTGGCAGAAAGACAGTCATAAGGAAAAGAGACAAGATATGCATAGAAATATGCAATCAATGGATTATGTAACATGTTTTTGTATGTATGGCACACTCTATGTGTGTTTAAAAAAAAACAACAAAGGTTGCATGCAACTACTGAGGGCAAGATTTACTACAATTCTCTTTTTCTTCCCATAGTCTGTTTTCTTACTCCTAACACCCCTCCTGGGACGTCTTGAAAATAGTTCAGGAGTTTCTAACAAACTCCCCTTCTTCAACTACTTCTCAAGTCTTCTATGTAAAAAACGCTACTTGCAGATATTTTGGAAGCTAGGAAAAATTCCTGGATGTTGCAATAGATTTGCTAGAAGGCTGACAGTAACTACCCAGGAAATTTTCTTTAATACTCAGAAATACAGAAAGAGGACCCATAGTAATTACTCCTCGGGACAAACAGAGGAGTTCTAGCCTATCGCTGAAGTGCAGTGACTAAAATACTAACAGAGAACAATTAAATATATTGGTGTCTGCAGGCAGTTTTTACAGAAAATTAACAGAATGGATAATCTATGGGCAAGAAAACAGAAAGCAGCTAAGACTAGTATCTTCAAACCCTGATGCTCAAAGCCGTACCCTTATATTTCTGTTTAGGTTACTAAATTTATGTCACCACATTTTAAAAAGTACTGACCACCCAGTACTTGGAAGGAAATCAATGGAATTTGCAATGACCCGATTCCTCTCAAAAGCACATCCATATTTAGATACCTGAATACAGAATTCAAGAGCCTAAATTTAGGCACCAAAAATATGACAATATTATCCATGCTAATTACACAAGACTATCACTATTCATGAATAACTATCACAGAAGATACCCATTTTAGGTGTGCTGCTATCATCCTCCATGGAGCTGGTTTGCAAGAATATACAGATTTTGCAGTAAGTGCAATAGAGACTTGTAATAGCACCTGCTAAGAGGTATTTGAGTAAATGACCTAAGAAAATATACTGTATTTGGACTGTATTTTTTGTAATGTTCCAGTTTGACATCAATATGGCATATTCATCCTCAAATGCAGCCAATGAAAACTTACCAAGGGATGTTACATCTTGGGCCTGACGATCTGCAGTGTGTAAGCATGAAAGATCCCTGCAAGCAAAACGATGGCAAAACTTGCAGTCTGGAAGTATTATGCTAAGTTTTGGTAATGCTAGCTAGCCTCTACAGTGAGAATGTGAAGCTCTCATAAGTGATCTCCAGATCTTACACATGTAAATTATAAACAAACAATGTAAATAAGTTCCAGAGCTCGCTCTTAGAGGGATGAAAGTAACATCACAGCTTTGGTTTGTAATTCCCAGGAAGCTTTCAGCATTATGAATAAAACAATACTAAGAAGCTCAGGACTGATGCTGTATTAAAAGCCTTAGAAACTGAATCTCAAATGAGTACTTCAATAAAGCAGGCTACTCAGCTAAGTGAAAGCGCTTCTCACCGTCCAAAAGTATCCTTTTCCACAATGCCTTCAGTAGCAGAGTCTCTAGCTGCCGTCTCCCTGCATGGAAAAACGTATCACTGTCAAAATCACAGCAAAAGCCGTGCCAGTAGGATTGGGATGTTTCGTATTTTTAGAAGCTAAGCTTGTTTTTCAAGCACAGTGCAATGGCAGCCACACGCTAATAGTGAAGAAAAGGCATTGTAAAATTGTTACACGAGTTCACTAAAAGAAGTCTCTTAGACCTGGAGTGAATTTAGACTACTGAAGTAACAGGTATCTTTGGGAAATAAAGGACTAGATTCATTATGAATACTGGGTATTTATAAGGATGGAAAAAAAGACATTAAACTTCTGCTTGAGACAACTAATGCCACTGCAATCTTCCTTCTGGTTACTCACACAACAGTGCTTCTATTTAACTTCTTCAGACCATCTTCCAGTTATGAGGTGCTTTTTAGCCCATACTTCACCTAATATCATCCGATGACTGCCATAACATAAGTTCTTGCCTTTTCCAGGTATGGACCTATGTCTTTTCTCAGGGTCTGTAAATTCTTAAAGTACAGTGGTATTTGATGAGAGAATGGAAACGGATCATTGATTAATTTAAAAAACCAGCTACGCTCATTTTAAGTATGAGCATGGAAAGACACTTGGAAGTGTTCCAGAGAAGTAAAATCTTGCTGAATTTTATGCTGACCTTTTGTAGAAATGCTCCATTACCACCAGCAGGTCTGCTATTCTATCTGAAGCTACACCCCCCCACCCCTGGCTAAGCATGCTTGAAGCATAAGTTATCATACAAAACCTTCTTGCTCTATGTCAGGCTTTCTGTGACAACTTCAGCTTTGGAACAGACAGAAAAAAAAATCAAGTAAGATTTTATAGCAAATGGCACCTGCCATTTAGTATTTCATATTTTTATATGGTAACTTTGGATATAGCACAACTTTTAGCTAAGGTACTGGGAAAAAAAGAAAAATAAATAATAATAATTGAGCTTCATCTCGGTTTTCATAGAAGGCAATCAACAAAATCTACCTAGCAGCACCTTGTTCCAGCTTTCCATATACCACTTGTATATCTTTTGGTAAAGGTCCTCTATTTAATTAATAAAGTATCCATTTAAAAGGAAAGTCATTAACTTCTATAGACTTCAGCAATGTCCTGTGGATGTCATTACCACATTTTTCTTTACAGAAAATGCCAAGGTGATGAATGGCTTTTGGTAATCTTTCTCACTTGTTTAACACCACTTCTGTGGTACATAGAAACACAAGCTTTGGAGATTAAGGACACAAACCTGATTAATGAATCTTAAACATCACTACTTCACTGAGCTATCTCAGAATTCTGATCTACAAGGAACTTCTAGTCTTTACTAGAACATAAACAATTATTTTCTTCCCAATTTTTAAATATGTGTTGTACAACAACTCTTTTTTATTTCTCAAAATACTGTCCATATCATCCTATTGTATTCACTTGATCAACATCTAAATCTGCGTTGTCCGTGACCTTTTCAGAAAGGGTATTTCTCACCTCTTGCAAGGATCTGATCGTAGGCTGAAGACAGCAGCACATCCTCTACTTGCACCATCTCTGTGTAGAAGGATGTAGAAAGACAACATCAGAACTAGCACTACCAACAGCACTGAGATAGTCACGTACTTTGGCAGACAGCTTTGTGTGTTGAGGAATGATTAGGTGTAGGATTCCCCCATCCTCATTTCACCTCTGCCAAAGAACACTGTTACAAGGAAGAAAATTTCTCATAAAATCCACATGGTCTGAACCATAAAAGCTTGCACCCATATGTAGAAAAGAACAATTTCTCCCACTGCCGCCGTAACCAGAGAACATAGGCAATAATCGTATAGTACAGGCTGGCAAAGGACACTTGATTATCATGCCTCCAAAGGACTCTATGACAGGCAAAGTCAGGGTAGGAAGAGGCAATACAGTTACTGCTTAAAAAAAAAATAATCAGACAGACCGACCAACTTCTGTGCATGAACCCTTTTTCCGTTTGTGAAATAGAAGCTTCTATATTTAAGCTGTCAAAAAATTTGCATGTTGATAACAGGCACATCTGTTTTTCAATAAAAAGACCTGGGAAAAGCAGAAAAATCCAGAATACATAGGATATTGGGACTGATTTTTTTTTTCCACCACTACGTATTATGGGAGAAGCGTAACAGTTTAAATAAATGTGATCCTAATCAAAGTTCATGAATTATATTTTCCTTTATGAAGTATCCTTATGTTCCGGATTAGAAACATCAGGATTTGTGCTGTATTGATTTTTCAGCTTCATGTACCACTACCATTATAATTTGTTTGGTAAAAAAAAAAATTGCCTGCTTCAACAAAGAGAAGGAATATTCATATAAGGCAGAAAAAGAAGAAAGGAGTTCTAAATTAAAATAAAAGCAGAAACACCAAGAAGCAAGCAGTAAAGGCAAATGGTGTAGTCGCCTTCTATTTCCCTACTACCTAAAGAATCTGAGGAACCTGGAAAACAACAGAAGCTTTGGAAGCTTTCAGATTATCTTAAGCTTACTCATAAACCTAACTTTCTTGCAAAAAGGCATCCTATACTGCTCCTGAAACACACAACTAGCCAGATCCTAGCTTCAGAACGCAACAGAAATACACAGCACACAACAGAAATAACTGTATTACTCTTACACCGTATTCCTCACGGTTGCTAAAGACGATTTTCTCCCACCATTGCTGTCATCCTTGCAAAGATCCACAGAGGGAATGTCATTGTCTGACCTTGTTAATTCCTGAAGAATCCTCTTTAGATCCTGCAGTGGTTCTTCCTTCAAAATGCCTGGCTTGGAAAGCCTCTGAAATAAAATCATTCAGTTACAAAGTATTTATAAAGGCACTCCCTTCTTCAGTTCTTACCTATACTCATCCAAAGTCACAAGCTTTTCCTCCCTCTACTCTTGTCTTACCAGTTAGAAACAGAGAAGATTTTTTTGTGATTTTAGTTAAGGAGTGTTGGAGGCTAGATGATGATAAATTGAAGACTGTCAAAATAGTCTCTGAATATGACTGCACTCTCATCTGGAAAGTTATCTGACAGAAATGTGTAAAGCAACTAAATGTGACTGAGGGAGAACATGGCAAACATCCGCGTTTTTAATAAATGTTGTAAAAAGGTTATGACTATTGTTTCAAGGTCAAAAACATTAAAGTAAGTCTTTAATTATGAAAGCTTCCCCCCACCTAATACAACCATAACCTTTTTCAATACTCAGAAGCATTAATCTTTGCTTATGTGACAACTGTTTTCTCCTTTTTAACCTGTGATCCCAGGTATTACTGTACAGTACACAAACACAGCTCTGAAGACAGAAATATGAGTTTATCGGGGTGTTTTCTAGGCGCTCATTTCTGTAACAGCTGAGTTGTCTGCAAATATAAACCACTTCATTGTCACAGCCATACTCTGAGATGAAGTGCAATATTATTCTCATTTTACTGATCAGGACTTGAGGCAAAAGCCTGGTTCAAAGAAACCTTTCTTTCTGTGAAGAACTGGATTTTTCAGACTACTCAGCACTTCACAGGTTCAAAGCACTGCTCCCGCTGACTTACGCAAGAAACATTTTGCTAACATGTTTTAATTGAAAAAAAAAATTCATTTCCAATGGGAACACACTAGTTTCAGGAGAGCTTATATGGAGGAGAACAAATTCCTCAGCTTCATGTTGGGTCAATGTGATACTGAGTCAGACCAAATCCTTCTTTCCCACATTTTGGCTAAGAAGCCAAAGGTAGGGTCTCTGTCCCAAGTGTTGGAGCTGCTTCATTTTGTACATTAACTAGTCATGCAGGAACCAAGAAGATTCAAGTAGACCTTGAATCAAGTTCTCCTACAAGCTGTATGTCCTCACTGTGGTACTACATTAAAAAAAAGAATCAGTCCTTTTTCCTTCTTTATCCTCAGAAGTATAAACCGATTAATTCAAAGAAAAGAGAATGGGAGTGCCTGATGCTGCAGGGATTTCAGAGAATTAACTATCCTTTGTTCCTTGATGTAAACGTTTGTCATCACATCAGAAAGTAAACCAGAAAATACTACTGAAAAATATCTGCGTTAACTTCTAGTCTTCTACAGATTTTGAGGTAAAAATTAATGAAAAGACCTCTACAAATTCTGCGAGATACATCAGGTCCCTTTTGGAGAATTATACAAAATCTATAAAGAAAATACCAAAAAGTTGTGGGGCTTTTTCGCATGAGATTTGAGTTGAAGTATTCTGTAACAAAAAATTAGAACAACACTAGCATTTAATTTAAATCTAAACGTAGATGTACAAAAACAAAAGGAAGAACAATGATGTGTCTTTTAGGATAAAATGGTCAAAATTAGTGAAAGCCAGCTTGGAGGAAGATGTAAGTATTAAAAGCTACTACAGGTCAATCAGATGATGAAATGTATCAGGAAATATGTACAAGACTATTTTCACTGCCAAATATAAGTGATTTATTTACAGCAAGTAAAGTACTAGCCAAAAAAAAAGTGAAAACCAAACTGCTTACAGGTCAGTACCTTCAATTTTAATAGTTTATAAAAGTTACTGGCAATAGAGGTAAGATAAACTCCTATTATAATCTATAGAATTTTTGTGCTGTCCAGTTGTTTTTTACATGTATTTCGCAAATGGAAAAAAAAGATCTTCTGAAAGGCCGTAACGTACAAGAAGCTACAAAAAATCATTTTACCTTTAGTGTTACGAATTTACTCTTGGACACTCCTACGAGATGCTCTCCCATTCAGAAATCCCATGTTATTTTTACCCTTTGGAACATCTCTGTTTCCCGTGCAGTTTCCCCTTTTGAGGCAGGTACTCACATGAGGGGCACAGCTGGCCAAGTTCAGGGAAGGTAGAATGACAGCAGAGTGCAGGTGGGAAAGAGGCACTATGTGCCGCAGCTTGCCTGAAGCAGAAGCTGATGAGTAGCATGGGCCCTGCAGCTCCTGCAGAAAAACATGAGCCAAGCAGAACAAGCGAGTATAGCTAAGCAGAATAAATGGGTATAGACAGCATGCCCTCTGTAACAGGGCATCTCTTTTAGTGAAATCTTTTATAATATGTAGCACTCAATTCTCAAAACACTTCCTAGTATTTATTAGCTGTGCTCAGACATAAACCTTTTAGTGACTGAACTGGGTGACAAGAGTGGCAGTTTCATTTATTTGCAGAATTTTAACATATGCTCTGGAACCATTTAAGTGGAAGACATCTCAGGGCCACCACAAAATTAGTATCCCACAGTTCTTGTACCTTTTTCCCCCCACTTGGGTGAGAATTTCTTTCACTGGAGTATGAGAATCCCCACCTTTGCCACTGTTCATATGAAGTACTTTTGTATCGCTTATGTAGATTTGTATTTTGAATATAGTATTTAATTTCTCACTCAAAACTAGCAACTGGAGCAGGTGACTAAAATCAACAATAATTTCTTATGCCAAAACTACCGTTCCAAGTGTACTGTTCGTTTATAGCAGTAGTTTCACTACAGCCTTAACAGTCTATGGTTATAAATAAGGCAAAGGTAAAGATAGAGATTAGACTAAATCTATTGGGCAATAAAAATTCTGGACTCTATTATAGAGATACTGGCTTTACATTACTGCATGATTTTCCCTCAACTCTATCTTTCACTAATGCTGTATAGCTCAACAGATGTCAATTATGTGTCTTCCTTTTTCTGTGCCAGATGCCTCGTGACTGTATTTCCTTTCCCCCTGCTAACAACTCTCGTTGCTTTTTAAAAATGATTTTTCTTTTGTGTGCTAATTAGCATAATCAAATTAAACTCAGAGCCCTTGTTTGCAGTCTGTATGTAGCTTTAAGGTTGCTAGTTTTATTTCAGGCCTGAAGAAGGATGTGGGTGCCCAAAAGCTTGTTAGTGCTTTCTATCTCTAACAGCTACACTAGTAAAAGGCAGCCCTACAGACCTTGTTCTCTCAATTAATTTTTCATAATAATGCCATGAACATTTCTAGCTTTTATTTGCCTAGGGCCACAAGAAAATGCTTCAGTGTCACTGAAACTAAAGCTTAGCAGCTGAAGCTTATGGTCCTATATTCCTGTAGCTGTTTAATTTTTTTCATTGCCCTTACTGTAAACAGCACTTCAAAGTAACTGAAATTATGGTCATGATTTGTGCAGCAATGACGTATTCTATGTAAAAAAAGGTTTCAGAACAAACTTTTTAGAGTACTTTGCAATAAATAGGGTTAAACCTAAAGTCAGAACACAAAGTAAATGCATCTAACTTTGTACCATGCTTCTCAGTAACATACTTACTTTTACATCTAGAGTATGCTGCAGTCTGAAGCGCATAGCTTCTTGCTCCTGACACTGGATTATGCACTGACATTCTGCAAATTGCATGGATGCCTGTAAGAGAGGATAGAAGAGGCACACATTAATTTTGCTGACTTTCTGGGGATTACACTCTTTCCTGTTTTCTTTCCGATAAACAAGGTACACATACAGATGCTGTATCTACCTATTGCTATTAGTATAAAAATACAGCAATATGACCACATGCCTTTCTTGATAGGCGTACAAAAGCAACTGACTGGTTATATGATCCTAGTAGCCACAATATGCACATCGTAGTATCACAGAAGGGAGCTAATCCTGTCAGGGACAGTCCTAGACCTACTGAACACATCTGGGATTAGAAAATTCAACTGTGCTAAAGAAGCAAAGCTATACTCAAGGTTTTAAAATGGATGGCCGACAACTTTGTTGACCTGTCTTTGTTGTTACATACTCTTTCTTCTTTAAAAAGTTTACTCTGAAAAGGTGGGAGAAGATCTACGCCAAACCACAAAAAGAGAGAGATTGATCTTCATGAACCAGACTGCTTTCTTCACTCTAGCAGAGTTCCCTCTTTGGTTTTAAAATAAAAATAGCTACATTATTAGAAACTGGCTCTCTTTCCGTGCTTCTTTATGACGGTCACTGAGGCATGGGCGGGCTCCCTGAGGCACTATGCATGTATCATTACAAGCAGCAGCTTTCTGAACATTTAACTTTCAATTATTAATGACAAGCAAGAGGGCCAATTACACTTTATGATGTTTATACAATGGATGCTCTGCAGTGGTATATACTAGCATCCCATCAAGATGACGCAGTACAACTTGTAATAATTTCTAAGAATTGTTACTCAGTGTACCTTATATGCTAGTTTTCAGTGAGCACTTGCCCTGTCTCAGCTCCTTTGTCAGCTGGCTGGTACTGTGCACAATGACAGATACTACAAAGTGAAGTTTCTAGTGTCAAGCATTTCAAGTAAGAAATGCCACTCTTGGGAGGAGGTATCACAGCTACTTTTTTTTTTTTTAAAGTAATAAAGCTATTTGAGAGTGACACCTTATATGGAAATTTACATCTGAAAAGCTAGAATTCTGAGCAACTGAAAAGGACTCTTCCTTCTGAAAGAGCAGCAGCTTACCTGTAGGGCACCTGGGATTTATGTGCTAGTCAGACCCAAATGCAGAACCTAGCCTTAAGAGTCAGGTATGTCAGCAACAGAAACCTCAACTAAAAAACGTAAATGAAACAACACGATGTCCTTAAAAATTTCCCTCACTCTGAGAAACCCACAGCTGACTGATTAAGAACCCAGAAAAGGCTGAGCATAAACAACTGTGTTAAGTCAGCATGTGCCAACGCTCAGTTCCAGTGGAGCCCCTGTTATATGGAATAGCAGTCTCTCCCACCAGAGAAAGGAGCTGTGCCAAGAGCCAGTGGAAGGTCTGGAAGGTCAATCTACTGCCTGGAAGGTCAATCTGCTTTAAATTTCCTGTATTTCATACTTCCCTGAGCTAGTAAGGAGTAAATCAAGAATTCTCTTAATGAAAATAGAGGCCTTTCACAATTAAAAAAACAGAAGACAGTTTTAACTATAGCTATCTCTTCAGGTATCTTACAGTACATGTGAATAGGACATATTAAATACAACCTAGGTAAGAGGTCAGACATTTTCTCTTCCCAACTGTCTGTTGAGGAAAGCACCAGTAGTCTCACTGAACTGAAAGCTACCTTAAATTACCTTATCAAGGGCTGTCTCCATCTGAGATATTTTTTCTTTCAGATGTTTGCCTTGTGATCTCAGGATCTCCAGTTCCCCGACAATCTTGGTATTTTCTGCTGTAATATAGCTCAATTCTTGACTTAGTTTACTATTTTCTTCTCTGAGGTAATGCTTCTCCTGATTTTAAGATGAGGACAACAAAGTACAAGTAAAAAAATTTATAACTACTTACATTACACATACTTGTTTTCTGCAAATTTTTTTTCTTTTTGAAAGATCTGAATTAACCCTTTCAGAAGCTTAGCTATTGCATCTTGCAGAAAGGTGAGGTTTTGCAACATTTGCAACATGAATATAGGTCTTATAAAGAGATGTACAATTGGACTGGTCCTCATGAAATAGTATCCCAGATTTTAGATCCATTTTGAAACTACCATTTTCAGCTTCAGGATCCAAAGCCAGTAAAGAAGGACAGGTTATAGTGAACAGATATAAATGATCATTCAGTAAACTCCAGCTATTGGTAATGGAATGATTTCTCACAGAAAATGCTAGAAAGACCTCAATATGCTAGACAGACCCTGACAGAGAGAGTTTACAACCAGAACTGCAAAGAACCGCCTCAGAAAAGAAAGAAGGGAAGCACTGTGGGCCAAATTCAGAAGGATACAGAATGCATTAGTTGACATTTTTTAAAATAATTGATATGTAAGAGCCTGATTCTCATTGAAACCAGTACTGTTCTTTCACAGAGAACAAATATGAATTAAAACCTGTCTACACAGAATGCTAATTTCTGTGGTGGAGATATTCCCCGATATATGCTAGCGGGACGACAGGCAAGGTGCCCGTTACATCAAATAACATCCTCTTTGGTCCTTTTGCGGGCCAATTGTGCTTTTGGCCGTGCATTTCTCCAAAGACAAATTTCTCTAAATACAGTGAAATACTTTTACACGGAGCTCTTGGGACCTTAGCTGTATTTGTCATTGCCTCTTCCAAGAATTTAATCTTGCTCTGTAATGCATCTATCTGTCCCCTCTTGGCTGTGATCTGCTTCTGCATTCCCACTGCAACTTTCACAGCTGTAAAAGACAAGATTAATTCTCAATGAACAACACTGATTATGCATTCTGAGTTCTGACAAAAGACTCTGGAAGTCAGATATCAGCAATATGTTAGAATAAGTAAGTTGAACCAGAATCCCACAGTCATTTATGTGTGCAAACCACCCACTAGAATCAGCTGGAGTTTTGTCCAATATAGGGGCACCAGACCCATCACACACACAAGACGACAGCATTCCCTGGAAATATGCATACAGATCCCGTAAGAAAAATCAACTCACGGTTTAAATTTTACAGTATGTAGTAAATGATAAAACAAAAACATGCTGTCATTTGCAATACTCTTGTTTATTTCACAAAATATCCAGAATATTATTATAGCATCTATTGAGGAATCAATACTTACAAGAACCCTCTTGTTAAGAAGACAAATATGTGTGATTTTGGGGAAGTTCAATCCATAATTACCATTGCCATCAGATCCCTCCATAGTCTTTAGAGCAGTCCTGGTCTGTTCCAGTTCAGCTTGGGCAGATTTCAACTGCCTTTTCAGTCGGTTTGCAGTATTTTTCATCTCCTCAATTTTATTCTGGTAATCCCTCTTCAAATCTTCAAAGCCCTCTGGTGAGAGTAAGTAAAGATTGAAATTGTGGTGACAAAAAAATTATCATTCTTCTAGACTAAGATTACTGATTGGTTACCTAGTCTCTTTAAAGGAGTATTAGATATACAGAGAGCTAAGACATAAAAGTGAGTAACATCCACTGCTAATAAATGCACAACTAGCAGTTCATGGTCTTGCTTGTCAGCAAAAGCTTCTGTTTCACCTGAAACAAATATGCTCTTTGGTTGCTCACCAAAGCAACAGTTCAAGAAAGTGATATAAATCCACATTTCTGAGTTCCTGCTGCTAGAATCAACTGCCTATCAGAGTCAACTAGACTTAGGTCTGAACTGATCTAATTTGACAAGCATCCCCCCGCAACTCTGCTTCTCAGCTCTCTTTTATCTCTCTTCAACTCCTCTTATGTCACCCATACCACTACAAGCCAGCCAGCCGTGTGCTCAGACTCTTTAGCAACAGCTTGGCCCCAATTCCTCTGTGGTCATTCACTCTGATAAGTCCTTCCTAAAGCTCATTCACCCTGATAGTACTATAGAAACCTAAAGCAGACCTTTCATGTAAAATCACAGTTTCTGCTTAATTCTTACAAAACTTAATGAGTTCAGTAGTATAGCTGAGTCGTAAAGAAATAAATGTTATCAATGTGTATTTTGTAAGAGTACAGGGGTGCATACAGAGCAAAGCAAGTGAATGTTATCATCTGGCTGGCTGCAGTGCAGATTTAACAGAGGATCTCCCTGACTTTTGGTTGTTGCCTTGGGGCCAGCCCCTATATATATATATATATTTTTAGTATTATCTGGATTGGCTTCACAAACATTAGTTGTGAAAACAACGGAGTTAGAACATGAACTTTTAAATAACATTGTAGCAGAACTACAACAAACACAAACCAAGTTCTACTGTAATTTGACCACAGATTGTTAATGGGATCCACTAGTGTTCTTAAGTAACACTCAGGAAAAAGTGCTGAAGTTTCTACTCTCTGATTTACTAGATCTGCTTCTTTGGTCTCCAGAGTCAGGTGGTTTAAGTATTTTTGCTCAGGGTAGTGAGTGACTGCCATAAGGATTGTATTCCCATCATTCTGTGCCAGAAGTCCAAACTATGACATAGCTCTCTGAAGCAGTCTGACCGTCCTCTGCTGGCAGGGAACCTCCTGCGGTACCAGCAGCCATATTTGGATTCAGCAAGCAAGCCGCTCTTATTTTTAACATCAGCCCAATTTAGCAGCTATCAGAGCTGAGCTAAGCTGAGCCTCCCTACCTGCAAGGCCAGCCAGCTCACTCCGACTGGCTTGGACTTCATTCATTAGATGGTCTTTCTCCAGTTTCGTATCATTAAGTGCGTGGAGCCTCTCAGTGCATGTGTTAACCAGTTTAACCTTTTCCAGTTCCAGCTCACTCAGTCTGGCCTCCAGTTCATGTATTCTAGCTTCTTTCTCATCCTTTGCAATCTACTTATATAGAAAACAATCGTAACTATGTGTAATATACATAATTACATAAAATAACCATAGAGATTTGAAGTAATTATGATGTCTGCACATCTCAGTTGTCAGAGAACAGTTTGGGGCAAAAAAGAAAAACAGAGTAAAACAGACAAATTACATTTGAGAAAATTGCTAATCCAGGCAAAAAGGGTACTATAGAGTCTGATCTGATGGCTTTACAGCATGTTCAACCTTACCAGGTGCATGATATGAAAATAATTTCCATCCTCTTGTAGCTGTACCTCCATACTCATTCCTAATGCTCAACTGCCTTCTCACAGAAAAGCATGAAATGGCTTATCAGGAGTGAATTTTTTCTGAACATGCTGACCTGCATAAGACTACCATATCCTGTAATTCTTGTCTGAGAAATAACCACTCATAAACAGTGGCCTCCATTTGGAATTCTGAGCACTCACTGTCTGTTTTCAGTAACACTTTGTACTTCTCGTTCTGCTACTGGTGTGGACAATTGTGTCACCGAGGACAGCATATTACATTCCAGCTTTCATAAGCTTTTTGGCAACTGCTTTACACCAGTGAATTATTAATTTTTGGTTGTAATGTGATAATATTATTCTTCTCTGCCCACTAACTCTTTTAGTGCTGTTAAGATTGAAGGTGCATTGTTGGACCTGCTTTAAAACCACTGTATTAGCACATTAAGATATACATTTAAAAAAAGAAAATATTTACTGTCTTACAGAGACATAAATACAGCATCGTTTGCACACCTTAAGTTCTTCTACTTTGAGTTTCCAGTCATTTATTTCTTTTATAAACTGAGATTTCTCAAGTTCCATTGCTCCAGCAGTTCGACTGTACTGGCCCACAATCTGGGTCATGTTTTCAATTTGCTTTTGGAAGACCTCAATAATCCTTTCCTTCTCCAACACCTGCACTTTCAGTGTTTCACACTCTGACCACACGTTGTGTAAATGGTCCTCTTCGTTCTTCAGATGCTGGAGTTCCTGCACCCTACTGCCAAGTTGTGAGTGTAGCTTCTTGATTTCCTTATTGGTAACCTTAAGGGCTCTCTCTTTCTCCTGCAGACAGGCTGTCAGAGTTGACAATGTTTTCTCAGCAGTCTCCAAATGAATCTGTTTGACTGTAAGATCTTCTTTAACTTTACAGAGTGTTTCCTTGGTTGACTCCAGTTGGACAGTCAAAGAGGAGATTCTTCCAATGCTTTCTTTTTTTTCCTTAAGTGCAGCCATCTGAACAATAGCAATAGAAGGATCAACCGTGAGAAATGTTCATTTCTACCTTCAGAATTTCCTTTCACATTTCTGGTTTTCTATAGTTCATCTTAAACATCTGAGTTTTACAGGAAAATTGGGTCAGCATAGTCTGGTCTACAACGACAGTGTGATTCTTCTGGTTTTCTTTCCTCTTTCTCCATTTTAATAAATGAAGTATTGCTTAGAATGTTGGGGGTTTAATCATAGAAAACTAAAAAATGCTACACTGATGTAAAAAAAATTATAAACTGGCAACATTAGTACATAATTTAGAGCAGTTGAGGCTAATGAACTTTAAGTGTTAAAACTCGACTGACTGCACTGTAAGTTGGGGGGAAAAAAAAGTATGTACATGAATAATTTATTACTGATTTTATTCCTGCAGGCAGCAATGGGCACCATTTAAAGCACAAATACTGTGACTCTGAACTGCTAATAGAACAAAATAGAAACAGAAAAAAGAATGAACTTCCTGGTAGGAGGATGTTAAAGGAAAAAATAATGCATAGAGAAAATGTCGAACAATGTGTGCAGTAGCACAAGCCTGTGGTTTGGTAGAAAACAAAGGAATTAACTTGATCTTTACTCATAATGCAAAGTGGGTTACCTAATTACAGCTCATTTTTGAGGGGCTGAAGTCTTGAAGAAAGGAGAATGTACTACAAGTCAGTGTCTAGGAATCTACTTTGTCAGAAGTAATTCTTTCTGACAGCACTGCATTTCAGCTTAGGGTTATAAACACAAAATTCATTATGTCTTCATTAAGCACTACATAAAGTAAGGCATTATGAAGGCCTTTAATTTGCTTATTATTCTTACAGAAGCGCTCACTACCAAAACCACTACCTTCAATAGTTTGTTATGTCTGGCAGCATCAAACTTTCTGGAAATTTACAAAATATTGTTTTGGAGGTTACAGTCAAAATCAAACACATTATCAGCACAATATTCATTTTCTCCTAAGGCTTAAAAAAAATAAATCAAAATTAAAAATAATGCTTCTAATTCCTCAACAGTAAAGAGATGAAGGTCAGATTAATAGGAAAAAAATGCAAATTCTGACTGTCATGTATCTGCCTCTGTGGAAGGAAAATTTTGGCACATGAACTCCAGAGGCCTCCCAACCATGCTAACCAGATTCACAGTATTTGTATCTGAAGTACAGCCCCCAGTCAGTGCACTTTCTACCCTCAACACTATCATGCTGCAGTTGCTCACCAACCTGGCACTCCATTTGTCTGCAACATTCAGTCCTCATTTCCTTCACTGTGTTTTCCATGCACTGCAACTGTACTTTTTTGTTGTGCAGTTGCTTCCTTAGACGGTCAATGGTGATGCTGTTGTCTGTATTCCGGTCCCAAAATCGCTTGTTCTGCTCTTTTTGTAGGCTTAACTCTATCTTTTTTTTATTAAGTTCAGTCTACAAGAGAATGAAGTAATCTCCCTTCTTGAATCACATTTAGGATTTTTTTTGTTCCTTCTCTTAACATTAGCAGCATTTAATTACACAATTACATATGTGAAAAGGGACTACTGCATGCATTTACACTTAGCAGAGACAGGAATATTGGCTAAACTAGTCTGGCACCTCCCACATGTTTTCCTCTAACAAAGCAGTAACCTTCAACTTTATATATTGCTGCTGTAATTATTTAGAACCATGTAACACCTCAATGCTTTCATGTCACTTATATATATCCCCAAATCAGTGTAAGCTACGAAATGAAAAAAGACTGTATTGTGTCAACATCAAATGAAAAACAATGAAGCACTACATTACATGTCAAGGAAGGCTGCTCTTGATATTACCACTAATAAGAATTGTTGCTTGTTTCATTCCATGCAGTAATTTGTCACATGTTGTCCAGAGCTTAAGTCTTTTCCACCTCAGACATAATCCTAACAGTACACAATTGAAATCAGAAATGATAATTTAAAATGTAAATAATATTACAAATACTGACATATACATTTCAGAGCTGCTAATTATAAATTCATATTTTTGAAATGTGCCCAAACTGAATTATCAATCGGCATTTCTGCTAATCATAACTTTTGCTATTGTTACCTATCTGCAATTGTTAAAGCTGAAGTAAAGAAAAGTCAGAAGCTCAGAGAACAGCAGAATGAAAACATGACCTGAAGACACAGAAACAAAAGGAATCCTAAAATTAGATTCCTAACCTTCAATTATGCAATGATTATTCTGACTCCAGTCTTCTCTATAGGTATGCACAATCAGTAGGAAAAGATTTACACTAACATATTCTTGAATAGGAGAACACCATATGGAATGAAATAATGTCAACATCTCCTGCAGAAGCACTGTGACACTAACTAGGCAAACCAACCTAATGAAACCACACAAACTAGTATACCAACATTCAGTCATTAAGGAATTACCCTATGTAAGAAAAAATCAAGGCCAATTATAGTACATGATGCCAGTTTGATGAAATCAACCCTATGTGGCAAAATTTTTTTATACTGTCTGTTCAATTTGTGTATATTCTCAACCAGTTACAAAGGAATGTGTAGTACTGTTAGGAAAATCCTGGATATGTCTTGCAAAATACGTGTTAAGGGACCAAGGTTCCTTAACAGAGGGATCTAAATTGTGAGGTTAAATTGAAGGTGGCTCAGCGTCTTTAATAGGGTTTGCATAGGATTCAAGGATTTTGAATTATGACAAAGTTAACCTTAATTCTTAATGTCCTGCATTGACAATAGCAAAGGCCTTTGGAAAACTTTCTTCACACCTAATTCAAATTTCTAGTAAAATATAATCCTCAAACTTATTTATAAGGGGGCTGGTGCCCTTTGTAAACAAGCAACGTACAAATCGAAACACCAGCAGTAAGGAGAGGCTTTTAGAAAGCAAAATTTATTTTTGCTTTAAAAAAAAATTATTTTTACCAACAATTGATGTATCTGGTCATTCAGATTTCCAGATTCTTGGCTGCGTTGATCCTGTTCGGTCCGAGCTTCTGCTATTTCAGAATGAGCTAGGTGCAACTGCTTCTCAAGATCTTCAACCTAGAATAAAGACAAATATGCATTAAGAATTACCTTAATGTACTCTATTTTAAATAGTACATTGGATTTCTCCTAGTTTTCTTCTAATTTCTAGTCAAAAGAAGTCCAAATATCATCTTTTGGCTCAGCAGTTACTCCCTAGGTGTATTCAGAATTGTGTTGTCTTCTTTGAGTGATAAAGCTCAATTTCATTGCAGAGTTAACTAAGGTTCCTGAGAATGAACTGGCTTCCACCCTGATCCTCAGCTCTTCAAAAAATTCCTTACCTATGCCATAAACATTGAATGGAATGGGAAAAGAGCCACTTCAGAAAAACAGTTCAAGCTCCTTGCTCGATTTACAGCATTACTAGTTAGAACAGCCAATATAATGCAAGTGTAAGTAAAACACAATTTATCTGGAATCATTCAATGAGAAAATACATGGAACCTCCTACAGTGCTCTTCTAATAAACACTTTAGGATCTGCAATCTCTCTTTTGGCTAACACCAAGATCTGGGCATTTTCTTTCTACTTCCCTAAAAATGTTTCTTCAGTTTGTGACAAAAGCAGTAATCTCTTCCCTTCCTCTTCTGTCCCCCACCCCCTCTTTCATGCATTTGATCATAACAATGACATAATTCTTTTCAATTAGGAATGGACCATTTAAGCAGGGCTAGACCCAAAACCTCATGTCCTTCACCAAATGAGCACTGGGAAGATCAGGATGATATGACAGGATGCTGCCAAGACAAATTCTGAAGATCTTTCTTAGGATGTTTTTCTTCCCCCAAATCAGAAATCTTCTCTTCCCAGAGGTCCAATGCCTAAGCAGCAGAAGGGACATTATGAAGGCCTTTTCTTCCTGTAATTGCTCCGAGGTCCTTTTTGAAGGGGTGTCTCTCATCTTGTGGAGCCCTTCATCAGAAGGAGAAATCTCTGAAAGTCCTAGATTACTTCCCCCCGAAACCCTGTTTACACAACTACTCCGTTATTTCCACCGAAAATCTAAGCCTGAAGTACACCCTCGATGGAGTTCAACAACCGTGTACAACATTATCAATAAGGCTTTCACAGTGACAGAAAGAGCTGTCCTCACATAGGGCCTTTCCTGTACAATTAAGTTAATTTAGGGAGAATTTGGTCCCAAGCATATATTCAGCCATATTCACTTTGTGTTTAATGATACAGTGACGTTCTTTAGACACACCTAGGCCTAACAGCAAGTTTCATGTAGCTAAAGCAGGGAGGTATATTCTTTCACTATGAATATGTTACAAAATCTACAGGCAAACATGTTTTACTCCAAGCGGTAGTCACTTTCTCTGAAAAGATGCAACTTCTGGCAGCACATGAGATGATGGACCAGTCTACAACACTTTTCAATTAACACAGGCATATCCAAATGGAACATTTACATATTTACATTTACATCCACTAAGTAAAGTACCATGTTTTCTGCTGAAGATGACTGCTGAAACCACCTGGTATCAACAACTTACAATGGCTTTACTTTTCACCTACTGCCTTGAAAATTTTAGTTGCTAAGGTGTTTATCTACCAGAGAAGCTGCAGAGAAATGCTTGTTATAAATGACAGACATACAGTTGTAAAAGCTTTATTTAGATTGTCTCTCACACCTTCCCAGGAATGACTCCACATAACAGCCTGAGATCAAATGATATCCAGCTATCAACTTGTCTCTCACTGAAGTCTACATTAGCAATTCAGTGCATTATACTTCCTATTCAAAAGCAATTTTTATTGGACCAAGTAGTGTATCATTTTATAGATATACAAAACCAACATTTTCCGGAGTTGGTAGACTGTGAAAATTAGCCTTAAATTGATTCCCAGTTTCCAATTTTACATGTGAGGTAAACATTATGAAAGGGAACACACCTAAGGAACATACACTGCAGTTACATCTATGTATGTGATACGAGCTTATGCTGTGCATTGCATGATTTAAATCAAAATATTTCAGGTAAATAGACCTAACACGAAAAGCATACCATATATTATACTCTTCCTTGAGGAAGAAATACAGTAATGGAGATTAGTTTACAAATTCTCCATACTTCAGTTATGATACAGTGAGAAGTCACTTTTCATACTGACTAGTGTGAGTTTTGACACATGTGAATCAATGGAATTGATAAAAGTGGAAACCTACAGAAAAGATGAAACACAATGTCCTTCCTGCTCTGCTTTACAGTGCAAGTACACGTACACCATGGCTCCACAGGCTTGACCTGCACATCCCTGCCATTCCATTCCAAGACCTTTCTGGACCAGAGACTATCAGCTCTGCCAAACTTCATGGCATTCCTGTGACCTGAACTTTCCAGTAGTATGTAGAAGGATACCTGAATCCTCATGACTGGTAATCTAAGCTGGATGTGGATCCATCAAGCATTTCTGCATGGGTCAGCTCCACTAATTTTTAAAGGAAGTGGGGAGCAGCTGCTTTCAGATCATTTTCTAAAGAAAACATGAATTATCTTTCACCAAAAATAAGGACAAATTTTAAAGATATTCAAATTGTTTACAAAACTGGAATCCAAAGCAGTGAAATAAGTGAAATGCAGCAGACATGGTATGGGAATAGGATATATAATGCTGCAGTTGGTGACATGGCAGAGATTCTGTGATGGGACTGTAAGCAGTTCTCTCCATTTGTTTGCAGTTAATTCCCTGCTGTACTACCTGGAAAAAAGTTGCTCTTCAGGCAGAAGCATAGTTAAAAAAAGTTTGTCAAGACTAACGTTTTCTAATGGGATTAAGAAAAAGTTTGAATGCACAGGTGGTGGCCAGCCTCTTTTTCTTGCCTGTACTATATCCTGCTGATAAGAAGCCTTTGGATTTCAATGAATGTTACAAGATTCTTAACTCACAATGGGGCATCTCTGGGCACCCGAATGCTTCTCAAGCGCTGCTATAATGTCTATGTTCTCCCATCCTTGCACTTACCACGACAAAGTTACCAAAGAATTTTTCTGTGCAGTTCAACTTAAATCAGAAGCTATTTTGTTGCCTGGTTTATGCTGACATATTCTCTAGTAGTCTAGAGAAACAAAGTTCTTGTCCTGCATGTGCAAGTGATGTTGGCAGTGCAGAATCATTTTATGTATTTCCAGAAAGCATGATTAATAATAGTATGCTCTCAATACATTCGGCAAAACTATTTTGTATTCAGTAAGTTTTGCAAAGCTGTTTTGTGTTAGAAAAAGATAACTTGTTCTTAAAAATAAAAGGAACAAATAGAGTTAAGGATAACATAATTTACCTTCCTGTCCACACAGTTCTTCTGAAGCAATCCCTTATCAAAACACTTTCCTTACGTATCCAGAACATTTCAGATATCCAGTTTCAGTGGCACTAATGCTAACACACAAATCCATACACACCTTGGCTTCATACATCCTCTTAGCTTCTCGTAATTCAGAACGCAGCTGAGAAACTGTAGATTCCAGATGACTACCTTGATGTACAAGCACTGAATTCTGGTTTCTTGTTTGGTCTCTAAGAAAAGTTTTAGATGGAGAAATTAGAAACTGTAAGAACCATGAAAGCATGAAACATTTGTGGTTGTTTTCACTGCAATCAGTATGACCACCAAAACTTAAATGCTTTGAAATATGATTACCATTCACAGTGGGATGACATAAAAATTCCACCTTCCTACTGGTTAGATTTTTTCTCTGATATCTACCTCACATAAAATTACATAAATTGAAATCTTGATGCTTTTTATTCCTGGTAACTCACTGATTCTCAAGCAAGGCCTAAGAAAGCTAAGTCTGCTTTCCAATGCACCCCCCAACTATTCTACAAGCAGAACTGAGAAACATTTTGCTATTAGCTATTCAATCTGAACTATGCAAGTCAGATACTAATGCATACTAATATTTAAATCTCATCTTAAGTTTGCAACACTGCACAGCATGTCCTCATTTTTTTAACTGATATATTGAACACTGATTTCTGAGTCATCAAGCGGCCCATGAGAATTAGTGCCTTTTTGTTCTCACTATGGTTACCAAAGTCAACAGTACCAACACAGTTATTTATCCCAAATGAAAATTACCCTTTCTTTAAAATTACTATTCATTACCATTTGTACATGTATGTAAACAACCCAGCTGTTTACCCATTCTTGTTTGTGATTCAGCTGATAATGCTGCTGGAAATTAATTTTGTATCCAAATCCACAGACCATTTAGAAGGCAAAGTTCATGGTACAATGCAGCCATCTAAAACTGCATTCAGCCACAGCTCTTAGCTTACATACTCTTTCATCCTTCAACTCTAGCCATGTACTCCACAGAAACTGTTCACAACTCGGGTAACACAGATTCATCACTCCAAACGCTGGTGGCAAGAACACAGCTGACGGCTCGAGCCAGTTTGAGCTTCCACCGACTTTGCTGGCCTTAGTCTTCTTCTGAACCACAGCAGTCTAACAGAACGAGCCCGAGTCTCCCGATTCTCAGTCTGTCTAATGCATGGCTATTTTGCCTCTCCTCTGCATAGCATAGTTTCATGGGTTTTTTGTTCTTTCCCTTTTGTTCTTCATTCCATAATTTATGCAAGGGCTGCTTAACTTTTTAAACAAAGACACTAAGAAACCGAAAGCATAGGGCCGAGAGTAGAGTATACTAGCAGCATAAGCCTTCTCTCAAATTAAGGTTATTCTTAATTTTCTATACTCTAATCAAAAAACATACTGAATGATTTCCATCTGGCTTTGATACTATTTGCATAGCAGTGTGCACTGGTACCTTTATCAGTTACTGCTGCCACCTCCTGTTCATGCTCGCTTATTAGCTACTTAATCCCGCTTCAAAAAGAAAATCATTTTAGCCTTGGAAAACAGTAATTTCTGTGCTGAAGAGGTAATGATATTCTTCAGTAGTCAGAAATGTAACATTTCGATGTTCTACTGTGAATGGAATATTACGTATGGAGTTACCAACCTTTTTATTTTGAACAGGTTACTGTATAATTCAGGTGACTAGCTGGGGAAATGAGGACTTCTTGAATAAGGAAAGACAAAGGTCTTAGTGAAATTAGTAAGAAAAAGCTGATGTAACCACCAAAGCAATTACTTTTAATCTTTTAACAGTGGCACTAGCCTCCCAACAAATTCTAGATGTCCACCTAAGAAACCAATCACACTTACAAAAACAAGGTGTACCAATTCTTCCAAAATGCTACTTTTTGAGGCAGTGAATAAAACAGGAAATTGTCAGCATGGACAGAAAAAGCAGCAGAAAGTCAAGAGCAAATAAACGTCTGGAATGGAACAATTATTAAGACCTAAAAAATACTGCTTGCTGTACCCCAGCCACTCCCCTCGCCCCGTATCATCATCGTCACCACAAAAGAATTATCTGTGGAACATGTGAAAAAAATCATTTATGTTTTATGAATAAATAAATAAATGGAGAACAGGTACCTATTTTGATGTTGCTGAAGCAGAAGTTGCTTTTGGGTCTGTGAATCTTTTTTCAATGACTCTAGTTCTTCTTCCACCTATTGTAAACAGATGACAATGCTAAACCCTAAAGAAAAGACCAGCTAAACAATAGTTTTCAGACTGTAATCTCCTTCCTTTTGCTTCCACCTTGAACTGTGAAAATGTGCACAATACAGGTTAAATTCCAGCAATAAACCAAATCTCAAGTTGGGGACAGTGTAAAAGGCTGGCATACCAGCACCTGCCATCTTTAACTGCAAAGCAGCATTTGTACTTCTTTGGGCCATAACCATTTCCTTAGGCCAGGTTAGATGGGAGCTCATGGAGTTTTCAAAAGTATTTTCTAAAAAACAAACACAGTATTGGAAGGAAAAGTAGCACTTTCTTCACATACCAGGACAACCTTTTCTTTGAGATATGACACCTCTGAGTCTAAATCTCGCAGGATGTCAGCAAATGCTGTGCTCAGGCTTTGGATGTGTAGGCTAGTAATATTCTCATGCTCATAGAGTTTCTTGCCTGTGCTGTCTTCGTAGTCCATTAGGATGCCATGTAGTTGCAGAAATACTTCCTTGTGGCTGTGGACCATCTTTTTCAGATGCTCAGTTTGGCTATCAGCCTCCCTCAGCATCTCCTCCTGCAGCTGGTTGGCAGCTTCCAGCTCTTGAATTGTATTTTTTAGCTGCATTTTTACATTCTCTTGGCACTGGGATTCCTTTTGTCTGAATTTGGAAACCAAAGAAATAATTTACAAAAGAGGGGTCACAACATGGATTTTTATGCTAATAGGTTTAATACTTATATTGATTAACTGCTGGGTTTTTTTACAACTACATAATAAGCCTTTTTCTAAACCAAGGTGCCACAGTCTCATTGTCTTCACTCCTGAGTGCAAGTTTCTCACTTAGGAGATCTGGTGTGGCTTTCAAAGCCCATATATACACTCTCCATAATACATCTGTCTAGGCCTTCGTACCTAGTATCCTGAAGCACATCTCTTTCCAATTGCACTTCCATTAGTTTGGTCTGCAAATCAGCAATGATCAGTCTTAAATTTATTTTCTGTTGCTCATGTAGCTCAGTGGTCTAAAGGAGACAAAACCCACAACACATCAAGCTAAACCAATCAAAATACTGAATACATAATCTAAAATAATGAGGCTGAGAGCAGCACGGGTATGGGAATTAAGAGGGGGGGGTTCTTTTTTTTTTTTATTATTTCTTAACCCTCAAGTTACACTGTGCTGCAGTGCACTGACTATGCATGGAACACCTTTACAAGGACCATGCCAACAACATTACTACCCAGTGCCTATTTCTGTCTGTCAGATGGCACATGGGAATCATGACAGTCAAGTACAATTTACAGCAGCCAAGAGGCTGCTCAAAATAGCACTGGTGAAACTGCCCAGACTTAGCAATGACAAAAACAGCAAAAGCTCATTTATACTTAAGAAGCTGCCCCAAATTTGCCACTCACTTCATTCAGCCTCTTCTGCACATCTCTACCTTTCTGCAAGTATTCTTGCAGAATGTTGTCCCTGTGTTCTTTGCCAGCACCATTCACGTTTTTTTTCTCAGAATCAGTATGTATTTCATACTTGGAACAGAAGACGCTATTGGGTGGACTGCTACCAGTACTAGAAGGGGCTGAGTTTTCCATCACCATGCTGAGAATGGAAGAAGCTAAAACATTCTGGTTGTTGAGAAATGGACTAGCAGCACCTGAAAGGCAGATAAATTTAAGTGGTGAAACAGGAATCGTTACATGAGAATAAACAGTCATCTGCACAAATTGGGCATTAGTGCCTCTCGGGGCCTATCTGTTGGTAGTCAAACCTAGGCATCATCTTTTCTAAGGACAACAAATCCAGCCAATTGTAGGGTTGCACATGGGGTAGAGAATGCCATAATGTTCAGAGGAGTACTTTTCAAACCTGCTCTGCCTTTACCTTAGGCCTGTGTCAATAAGAGCTGTTCAAAATGCAGGGCCTAATGAAACATGAACTTAGAAGCATCCTTCTAAATCATGTAATAGTCTGCAACGTTCATAGTGATTTACTCCCAAATCTTGTTCTGAAATCTGTTTAATACTTGCCCACACTAGGCATATTGCCACTTGGTGAAGATTCCTCAGAATCCACAGAACATATCACTGATTCCACTGGGAATTTGGTGGTTTCTTCATGGACTTTCAGAGCCTCTTCTCTTTGTCTTTCCAGTGCCTCCCTGCAGAACAGCACATAGAAACATTTGCTGAAAGGGCAGGACTGAATACAGAAGAGTATCCAACTGCACTGCGTCACAAATGCAACCTGAAATGAGTAACTGAAAAGAGAAGTGAAATGAAGGAATTTATTTGGTAACGCTGTTGTATTTTCCTGGTTTGCACTTACACTTGGCAACACAGTGCCACATCTTCAACTGGTGCAGCTCCACTGTACTCAACTGAACTATCGTGTTTTGCCACTAACAGGCATAATGTATAAAAGTCCAAACAAGTAAAATAACACTTCATCAAACAAACAGCATTAAATTGGTTGATCTTCTGAAAAGGGTTTTTCTTTTATTTCAACATTTTTTTCCTAGCTGGCCCGTAAAATGCTACCTTATGGACATGAAACTAACTGTATGGTAAATCAAACCCACAGAAATCTGTCAAATACTTCATTTGCAGGTGTAATAGGACATCTCAGAAAATCTGCAGAATCACAGAAGTGTTTAGTTATATAAAACCTCGAGCATAGAGGAAAGGAAACCTGTGCTGATTCACACCGTCTTATTTTATTGCAATTAATCAGGCAACAGATCATTTGCTACATTCCTGGAGGGAGGGGAAATGTGTGTGTACAAAGAAAGTAGACACATCAAGGGGGAAAAAAAAGGCAAAATGAATTTTTCTGACCAAAAGAGAAAGAAATCCAGTCTAAGTGAGAGTAATAGGCAAGTTTTGGCAGTTCACCTATAAGCTGTACATAGAAGAAAGCTAAGAGGAAACATGAAGAAAAAATAGTTGAGGGACAAAGAGGAATATCCAGTTGGAGAAGTATTTTAAGTGGCAAGTCTGCAGGTAAGGGAGGAACATAAGATCAGCAAGGAGAGCAGCTCCCTGTCATTTAGCATCAGTACTGTTGTGTGTACATAGCAGGACTGTGACATTCACAAATGACCCAATTATAACACGCACAGTTGATTTCTGTCCATGCAGCACTTTTTTCACAATGCATTTTTTCACACAGTCCCTGTGTCTGTTTACTGCACTTGTTATGCCACCTCTCTGCATTTGTATTAATGCATCCTGATAAACCTGGATTTTAATTCGACAGCATTCCTAATAAAAAAGATTACAGGACACAGATGCAAGCAAAGCTGCAGAGCACAGGGAAAAGCATCCTAAGGAGTCTGCTACCCTGAAAGTGGGAAGCTGGGGCATCAGCTACAGGCAAGGGAGGAGGTGCTATCAACACTGCCCTGTTATTGTGGAGTATAACCTAAATGCATAAACAGGTTAAAAGAATGTCTAGACAAATCCCCAGGACTAATACATTTGATAATTGGGACAAACATTCAGATTCAGTAAGTCTTTACATTCTAATTCCCTGGACACTGAGATACTGAGGTATACTAAGCAAAAATATAACTTTTTCCTGACCATTTTTCTATGCACCTGCCACTACACACTATTGCAATAAGCACAGTGGTCAGGTGACACTTCGGTTTGATCCATGAGAGTCCGAGTGATTCGGCAAATCAAAGCTTTAGAAGGAAAAATACCATCCCGATTCTTCTCAGTTCATTATGAATTTTCAAACTCATTAATGATCCTTCTTTGGGAGAAACTTTCAAATATTAGATACACAACTGTATATAAAAATCACTAAATCCAAGCACCACCTTCTGGGGAATAAATAAATAAATAAATAAATACCCAAACCAGTAAAGTCACTGAATTTCACAAGCATCACTTTCCCAATGCTGAATGATTCTGAATCTAATAGTAGGCAAAATCCTGGACTCCTGAAAATTCATTATCAAAGAGCAGTACTATATCCTGCTATTTGTGCAGAGATCCCATAGCCAGCAGGAATAACTCATTCCACTATGAATATAAATCAAGCTATTTACCCTGGCACACAAATTACAATGACCAGTGTATTTCATCCTTCACTGTAGAGTGTCTTAGGCACGCATAACCTTAAATTTTGTGTTCACATCTTTCCTGCCACATTAGTATAACAGATTACACCTTAGGAATCTGTTGGCTTCTTCCATTTTCAGCGAGTATGCCGTCTACTGTATTGACAGACAGCAGGCACACGAATTTCTCTAGAAACAAATAAAACCCGTGTACTACCTTAATTCCTGGATATTCTTGCTCATTGTAACAGCACCTGTGAAGAAAAAGATGTGCCTTAATCTACTAATGTATTAAGAATCAACTTTACATAATAAAAACTCAATTTTGCCCATATAATACTGCAGGGGGAATTAAAGGATATTGAGGGAGATAATTTCTCTCCTTTTTAAAGTCTTATGCTTTGTTTTGTCAGGATGAACACAGATGCAGGCTTTTGTAAGTACTTATTAGTACTGCCTGTTAAGTTTTGCAACAACAGCTAAGTATAAAATCATATACACTATCACTTTCCTATGATGTTTCCAGATACTGAATTATTCTAAAAAAAACATTGAAGACAAGATATCTAGAAATGTCTGCCTTGATCTCATCTACAAACATTGTCTATCCCAATCTGTGTGATTAAAGCCAAATGGACTTTTTCCCTCAGAAAAGTGCATTTAGAGGTACGCCCAAAAGAAAAGAAAAACTTAAGTCTGGAGCGAACCCTAGGTGGGCAAGTCTAGACTTGTACGTCTTTTGAGTTTTGGGTGCATGATTGCTATTAATAGCC